>JAGDYQ010000003.1:8091620-8459361 GCA_021962125.1 Bulinus truncatus | reverse complement strand
TTTTGAAAAACTAATATTAACAAGAATTGTTGTTCTAATTCTTTTGTAAGGTTTGTACAACATGTCTTTTGAGAAATCTTAGAACAGATGAGAAGCTGGTTTATTATTCACAAATCATGGATCCCTAAGATAGCTAGTGGAAAACTTTAGTCTCATCAAATAAGTTTCTTCTCAACCAGGTTGGTAGAGAAATGTTTAATTATTGTACTCATTTATTTGGTCTAATTTGACCTAAAAGATACAAAAGCATAAATATATTATATCATCAGACCCTTAACCGATGTGGTCGTTGGGGGTACGCAAGGGACTCTTTAACGAACATGTTTCTCCATCGTTACTTTATTCTGCGCGGCCTGTCCATTGATTCCCAGTTTGTCGAACCAATATTACCGCTGGCTTCTTCTGCGACGGCCTCCTTCTTCAGTCCATTGGGGATAGAGCCAGCTATCTTGATGGCAACTGATTGCTCTTCAAAATTCTCAAAGGTTTTGCGTTCTAGGTAGGAGATTTGAATGATTTTCCTCATGCTATTTATTTTCGAATCCCTGTAGGTTACTTGGCATTGGCTGCTAGAAGTGTCAATATCACCCCCATACAGGGACGTAGTTCTGCTTCTTTAGAAGGCTAGTATTATGCAGGTCCGATTATTTAATTGAGCCATATCCGTTATCGCTATGCTAATTCTGGCCCTAATTTCCAATTCGCAAGCTTCAGTACTTGGATGAGATAATTCCCAAGTATTTGAAGCTCTATGCCTCTTCCAGCTTTTGATGTTTCATTATGATGGTTGCACTAATGGGATCTGTGGTGTAGGCCACTGCATCCTGTTTTCTCTGAGCTGATTTCCATTTCTTATGCACCCGCCTTATCTGCAAGCTTGTCAGTCAACATTTGTAGTTCTACTGTTGCTTCCAGCCCAGGAAATCTATATCATCAGCAAATCCTTGGATTGCATCCAGGGGTCCTCCAACAATGGAATTGGACATGTGATGGTCAATGAGTGCTTCTTGGTTGATTTTTCTCTAGGAGGATGTTGAACAGGCCAATTGGTGAGAGAATGCAGCACTGATTAACTCCAATTGCCATCCTGAAGAGGTACCCCACACAGCCTGGTGCTTGGAGTTAACTCGATTCAGCTTCAATTTCAGTTTCTATCTCGTTAGGACAGATTGTCTCACTTTTTATATCTGTCCCAGGGAAAGACATTGTTTGCGCTTTTTCTTATACTGGATTTCAAATGTTTTGGTATTAGGATGTAGCCTATTTGATTCTTGATTAGATCTCCCGGAGACTGCCTTGTGACTGCTTTTGGATGTTTTTATGGAGGAAAGGTGTTAGCGATGGTTAGGCAATGACTTTGAGTAAATTTTAGTAAACTTATTCCCCTGTCATTTGTTTACCAAGTCATATTTTCCAACTCCATTCACCCATTATTAATTATCAGGATGTCTTCTTTGCTGTTTTCTTGATGACTAGTTTTTATTTCCTCGTAGAATTTTTCCACGTCATCGTGGTCAGAAGCTTGGAAATATACTTGTTTGCTGGTGAGGTTGTGAGACCTTGAGCAAATTCTTCTTCTGATTATTTTCTTTAAATTGGTGTGCAGCTAATGAATGATCCAACTAGTTTTTTCATGACATTTTAATGTTTGGATTCATCCCTGCTGAGACATATTTTGTCTGTTAAGGTTTCTCCTAATCCTGTCCACCAGATACCGGCGAGTACTATGATGTCCGATCTGGCATAGTTATCTTTATCTGTTGTGCTATCAAACGCTCTTTGTGTGGGCGTATTAATTTGGTGGAGTCCATCTCCTCTCTAAGTCAGTGGCGAATATTTTCAAGTGCATCGCAAAGAAATTTCATAAAATATTTGAAGGACAGAAAATATATTGATGTCTAATTTAATTTTATATTATAAAGATTGAGAAACTATGTATGCATTAATACAAATATATTTCTCTATATGTTTCAAATGTAAACATTTATTTAAAAAAAATGATCCATGCTGTGTTACGAAGTAGGTTTTTTTTAGCACATTTGTTTAAAAGTCTCAGGAACAAAAATCAGCGGTCAGCAAGGGAAGGGGCTTTTCATAGTGACCAGATAGCTGAATCATTCAATTAACAGGTTATAGTGTCAGATCACTAGGTGTGGGCGTTAATTTATCTCGGGCTACGGGTGAGCACTGGGACTAAATGGAAACAAATACATGTAGAAGAATGACCGTGATACATGAGGTGCACGTTAAGTTTCAATGGACCCGTCAGTAAATTGTAGGGGTTGTTAGACTCATTTAGAAAGACCGTTACGGTGTAAATTACACGGTGGGGAAATGTTTAACTATAAAGTTTTATAGGTCCCATGTTTAGGTGTCAATCTCTTTCCCATCTCCCAGAGCTGTCACATAAATTATCCCGACGGTAGTGTTAGTTGGGGTTAGCAGTGGTTATGGGTAATAAATCACCGATGCCAAGCCAAACGTTTGCAATGTATAAGATGTACGATTTGTATGTCAGTCAGAAAGAAGGAGAGGAAGAGCGAGCGAAAGAGCAGGACGTAAGCTGAAGTAATGTATTTTAGAAGAACTGGCGTCAATATCTGCATGTAATTAACTTGTATATCAGCAAAGGAACCGGTATTGTTTGACTTTATTAGCGGAGACTGAATGTGAGCTGTCAAATATAAATATTGCCATCAGACCACTAGCATCAAACTCTCACTCCAAGACAACGACCTGTTCGTGGAAAGGATTCACAATCGTCCTTCCACCAAGTAACAGTGTGGTTCGAACAATGACTCTCCACAAACATAACCACTGATAAAATAGAAAAGACAATCTCACTACCTGAGTAGAAACCTTTTTTGACCGTTAATATATTTAGATCTTTATCCAGATCTCTAAAGTTTATGGAAATATTTTGCTTCGATCTGTTTCATCACGAGCTATGGCAATCTTAAAAGTAATTATCAACTGTTCTCTTACTATTCTGTATGACGAATGAGTGGTGTTTCTTAAGAAGCACACTATTCATTCCTTCTTAAGAAACACACTTTTCATTCTTTCCTAAGAAACACACTATTTATTCCTTTTTAAGAAACACACTATTTATTCTTTCCTAAGAAACACACTATTTATTCTTTCCTAAGAAACGCACTATTTATTCTTTCCTAAGAAACACACTATTTATTCTTTCCTAAGAAACACACTATTTATTCTTTCCTAAGAAACACACTATTTATTCTTTCCTAAGAAACACACTATTTATTCTTTCCTAAGAAACACACTATTTATTCTTTCCTAAGAAACACACTATTTATTCTTTCCTAAGAAACACACTATTTATTCCTTCTTAAGAAACACACTATTTATTCCTTTTTAAGAAACACACTATTTATTCTTTCCTAAGAAACACACTATTTATTCCTTTTTAAGAAACACACTATTTATTCCTTTTTAAGAAACACACTATTTATTCTTTCCTAAGAAACACACTATTCATTTATTCATGAGAAACACACTATGCATTCTTTCTTAAGGAGCACACTATTCTTTTATTATTAAGGAACACACTTTGCATGCTTTCTTAATGAACACACTACTTATTCCTTCTTAAGGTACACACTATTAATTCCATCTTAAGGTACAAACTATTCATTCCTTATTTATTATTTTTTACAGCTGCCTTTGCATATCCTAAATGTGCAGGATTGGAATTTATATGTACACTGTTTATTTTTTTTAGTGAATTAACACTACACTGTTTGACTTCTCAGTGAATTCACGTGTACACTGTGCTTTTTTCAGTGAATTCATTTATACACTGTTAAACATCTTAGTCATTTTACGTGTACACTGTTTAACTTTTCAGTGAATTTCTTTGTTGTGAAATAAACTCGCAGTCTTTCACCATTGTAATATCATTTTTCTAATCACTGGAGACAAAGCATATTCTTCCTGGCTAAAATTTTTTAGATGTTTACTCCAACTTTATTTTAATGGCTGCTTCTTTCATTGTGTTGGTACCGAGTCTCTTGTGTTGTATTATCTAGTCATGACTGGCGAGTTGTCTTACGTTAATTATCATTTGATGCTAATTCTGACAGAATGTTTATTCTTACATCCCCTTATCTCGATATCATACAGGGAAATGCTCTATATCATCCGTGAGCAGAGGCTGGGATCAGAACTGTAGTTCCCTTTGCTATTATTCAATCATACTGATCATTTTCAATGTTAGCCACCTACTGAGTTCTGGCCAGTATTTGTTTTTGTCCCAGCCACGTGGTTCCACAGGACGCACACAACACAACGAGAAATGAGTACTCGACAAATGTAAATGTGAACATAATACAACAAGACCGAATGGTCCTCACCTGGGGCTGGTAGTTCTAAAAAAAACTCAGGACTCCCACCACGCTAATTGCCTGTTTCCCAAGCCCCGGCTCGAGTCTGATCTCGACTGTCTTCTTCAGTCACTGTCTCCAACTGACTGAATGCCTCAAACTGACTCAACTGACCGGAGGTCTCAAGCCACGCGGTCCACTCTCGCGGTTCATGCGCGGCGAGACTTCACTGACCAATGGTCAGCGAGCCGTGTAGGTCACGCCCATCACGCGTGGTCAGTTGCGCCATCAAGCGTTGAGCGATAACACTGGAAACAGTGAATTCATTGCCAGTGATATTTGAATCATTTTATATAAAGTCAACTATGCTGATTTAGAATATGTAAGTGCTTTTGCTAGATTGGCTCTATTTTACGAGATAATTAAAATTAATTAAATAATGTATGCACCGTGTTTGGAATTTGTCAAGAATTGCAGGAAGTATAATAGTATACTAACAAATAGTTGTGAAACTGTTAACCCATTAGCGCATAGCGTCCTTTTTTAAGGACGTGCTATACAAATGTGCACTACCCTAACACCCTTGAATATTGGTATGAAACAAATAAATCTGTGCACCCCTTGTTTATTTTCGCAATGGTCTAAAACGGATATTATCGGGTTTGTTGATATTTTGTATTTTAATTTTATGGTTAAAGTTCGATTTTGTTGGAAAGTTTTATTTCAGGAATGCCTCCACGTAAAAGGTATGTCACGAACAGTTTATATGTATTTTAATGTAATTTTTGTAACTATTATATATTAAATATTGTTTCCTAATGCCTGTTGGCAAGTCATTGTGCAATGAGTTTGCTAATATTGTTTTTCATATAATTAAAATATTGTCCTTAAAAAAGGACGCTATGCGTTATACCCCACCTGAATGTCTCTTGGGTGATTTAGCAGTAATGTGTCAAATTTTCTTTTTCTATATCTTACACGGTGGCTGAGGTGTTTAGCATGCTAGAAGATGACTTTAAAAGTGCAGATATTTTTATCTTGCCACCGGAAGATGGTACAAAATCTAATGGAGACAGTGGTCCCAAAGATGATATTGGTGATATTGATAATCTCGCTGGAAATCAATTACGTGCTCAGGCAGAAGATACTCTACTCGTTTCCGATTTTGACAAAAAGCATATAGGCGTTAACGACATTGCTGAAGATAATGACGATGAAGCTGAAAATGATGTTTCCATTAGCTGAAGTACATAATTTGGACAGGCATTCTCGAATGGCAGCAGTCAACATCCAATCGGGCAGCAGTGACTCAAAACGCCACAGACGTTCTACAATTAGTCATGATTATAGCAGTTACAATGGAGTGGGTCCAGCAAAGTTATCACGTCCGAAGAAAACTACACCACCGACAAGACATTGGTTGAAATTGACCTGAAAGAAAAAGAAATTCCATGGAGTGTCACTTCAGCATCAGTCATTGATCACACACCGTCAGCACCAGGTATTGATCAAACACCGTCAGCTCTATTTGAAATGTTCCACGACGATGAAGTTGTTGACTATATCACTCAAATGACCAATCTGTATGCCATGCAGAAATCAAAACAGCTTCATTCAACGCGGATCTTGGCCTTGGAGGCTCTGTGGTAGTCCGATTGATGAAGAAACTACCCGCTAGACATGCATATATTGATATTTTTTTTACAACACCACGACTGCTTGATCATTTGAAGGACATGAATCATTCAGTCACAGGAATGATTCTAGTAAACAATGAAAGAAAATTATAAGATGAGAAAGGAATCATGAAAATCATGATAGTCGTGTGGACAGGGAGTCCGGAATGATTGCAGTTTTTTTGCAACAAAAACAATGTCGTTACAATGCTATCAAACTGCTTTTGGTGTGGAACAAACAGCCCAAGCCAAGCGTTGGTCAACCAGTGAAAAGAAGCATATTCAAATATCAATGCCAAATATGATTGCCGTTATAATCAATTTTTGGGAGGGACAGACAGAATGGACCAAACATCGCAAATTTTCACATCAACATCCCCATCAAGTAATGATGGTGGGGTCGATTCTGTTTAGCCATTGACGCCAGTGTGCAGAATGCTTGGCAACTGTACAGGCTGTCAGAAGCGGCAAAACATCAACAGCTGTTACTGATACTAGACTGACTAAAACACCTTATGGTGACACTGGAAACATACTTACATTTACACTATTATTTTGTTATTTACGTCATATTATTAAAAGTTGACAATTATATTAAAACAGTATTTCTGACTTATGCATTTTAATTATATTTTTTATGTTGTTTCTTTGCACTGAGATGATAAAATACAGCGTTTGTCAAGATTTAATTGTCTAGATTTGTGATGTGACAATATTCATTTTCAGGTGGGATGTAACGCATAGCGTCCTTTTTTAAGGACAAAACTTTGGGGGCCCTTAATTTGCGTTATACACATTTTTTATAATTTTTACGTTTGGTATAGTCAATAAATGCCCAAACTACAGGTACTATGCAAATATTAATTAAAAATGAGACATCATGCATTAATGGGTTAATAGTCATCCAAAAATTTGTTCAAAAATATGTGTAATAGTGTTATAGAAGAAAACATTTTCATTTGAAAAACTAATTATGTCTAATTAATTAATTAATTAATATGTTAATTGTCTATGGTAATGCATTAGCAAATCGCTGTTTGCTCGACTTCCTTTTTGTGTGTCGTTGCGCTGGAGGCTCCAACAGTAGTCAGCCATCATATGTATGTCCCATCTTCCTTGATATCTCTCCTCCGTCACACTCATATCCTGATGGAACCTCTCGCCTTGTTCCTCACTGAAGTCCACAAGGTTACCTGGAAATTTGTCTAAATGACTGTTTAGGTAATGTACCTTATGCTCATATTTGTTCCACTGTTTCTGAAATTAGCTAGCAAATCTTGCACCAGTTCTTCGTAATTCTCTGCTCCATGAAGAAGCTTCAAGGTTATTTCGATCGTTGATGAGTTTCCGAATCTGAGGACCGTCAAAAATCTCAGCTTTCAGCATCTCCATGCTCAATCCGGGGAATGATCTGCAAATATACTTGAAGCAATTGCCAGATTTGTCCAAAGCCTTAACAAATTGTTTCATTAAACCTAATTTGATATGAAGCAGTGGGAGAATGATCTTATTTTTGTCAACCAGTGGCTTGTTGATGATATTTTCTTTCCCTACAGTTATGGTTTCCCTTGCAGGTCATGCCACTCTTGTCCAATAATCTTGCATTGCCCTGCAATCCCAAAGACACATGAAGCATGAGTATTTTGTGTATCCTGACTGCTACCCAAGCAAGAAGTTTACCATTTATAGATCAACAAAAATTGACCACTGATGCTCATAATAACGGATTTTCTGCAATACTGTTTTGATATTCTCATACTCTTCTTTAAGTGTTGTTGAGTGAGCAATGGGAAGAGATGTATAACGGTTACCATTGTATAACAGAACGCATTTCAAGCTTCTGATGGAACTGTCTACAAAAAGACACCAGTCTTCGGAATGGTAGTCTTGTAGTCCCATTTGGAGCAGAAATCCAGGGATGTCATTACAGTAAACAAGATCTTCCTCTTGGCTGAAATATGGAAGAAGAAACTCTTCTCTGTTCAGATAAAATGTTATTTTAACTTCTGGTTTGAAAAAATTTCTTTCATTGAGCCTGGACGCTAAAAGCTCAGATGCTTTCTTGGACAGATTTAGGTCTCGTATTAGGTCATTGAATTCTTTTTGGCTGAATGGTTGAGGTGTTGAAGTCATAATCGCTTCCACTGTTTTCACCTGCCAAAAACTCCAGATCCTGCCCCTCGTCGGGGTCTGATGGTGAAAGCTCTAATAATCCAGTAAACACTGGTATAGGAACTTCACTGCTACGTAGAATTGGTCTCCTTGCAGATTCAAGATCAGGATAATCACACTTAGATTTCTTGTGGCGGTTGAAGCCTTTAACATTCACAATACAAAAATAACAATCACCAAAATGGTCTTTCGGCTCTCGACATACCATTGGTACACCGAAACTTAGACTTTTCTTCTCACCATTTGTCCACTGCCGTAGGCTCTCCACACAGTTTTTGCAGACCTTATGAGGAACCCAAGACATGTCTTGGTCTCCCAGCTTCACACCGAAATAAGTCAAATATGCCTGCTGCACAAAGTCGGTTATATTTCTTCTTTGTTTTTCATTCATGTATTGTCCAGAGATGTAACAGAATACATTCTGATTATTTTTGCAGCATCTTCGTGATGAACTCATGATGTCTTTAGAAAGCAGAGATAAAATAGAAAAAAAAAACAATTTATAACTTGGTATAGTTTAATTAAACAACAGACACCAAACCTATTGCATTTGTTTTACACAAAGGGTATTTTCAAGGGTGTCCAATATCTCAGAAACTAGAGCCAAATTCAGCAAAAGCAGTGGCAGTTTTGAAATCAGCACTCATGAATTGCTATAAATTCATTCAAACATTCTTGGCAATTCACATTTTTTTTTGTTGGGCTGTGTAATATAATATAACAAGGGCACCGATTACCTCCCCTGTAGACTTTAACCCTTCCCAGGTGACAGTCAGTGATAAGTGGGTTGCTAGACAGACTGACCACAGTGCGAACACCTGGAAAGACAAAGCCTTTGTCTATCGCTTTGTTATCTCCCCTCTCATGTGATGGGGCACTGTAGACAGGGTATGGCTTGATTTCATTAACCAACTCACAGAATTTGACACTGTCCATCTAAAAGTTTTATTTGTTTTTGGGGGTTGACTAAATGCCAGTACATTAGGTTTGGATATCAATGCTTTAATTTCTTTAAATACGTTCTTGCACTCTATATCTTCTTAATGTTTTGAATGGAGCGTTGGACGCCGGACTATTGCTCAAAATCTTTCCTAATTATTTATTTATTTTGAAACAATCTCTATGAAATATGGAGTGTTCCATTCCAGTGATGGACACGATTATTTGTCTAGGTTATCTGGTTTTTTTCTCAATCACCGATAATTTTACCTATGAGTAAATTTCCTTTTGTTTTAATCTGTTTTGGTTTGTTTAGTTTGATAACCTCTGATCTCTACCACTCTTTTAACTTCCTAAGCTTAAAATCGTTGTCTCTGTCATCCGCTTCTCCTTCATTACCCCACCTAGTAATCACAAAATCGTAAACCGCATCGAAGCATTAATCAAGTCTCTGCAGGACCTAGGCGAATATTTTCTAAAATATGTATCCACTAGGCACAACCAGTAAGGGAGTATTGACCAGCAAAACACGCCATAAAATGTCATACTTTTTGTCAGCCGGCTAGCTTTTCGATCTTATGTGTAAGTGAAGTCCCTGTAAAGATGAGATGAAATCTCTTAGATCCAATGAACCACTAATGGGACGGTTTTTATGGTGCCCTTCTTTCATCACCACGATAGCCGATAGTGCAAAAGCCATGCAGGCACCACGGGAGATATATCGGGAATTTGAGCCAAGACCTGAAAAATGTCCTTGGCCCTCACCTGAAATCGAACCAGGTACCTTCAGGTCAACAGTAGAGCACTTTATCACACGACCATCCGTCCCCTATAAACAAAATCACCCACACCTAAATGGGATAATTTTTAGGTTTTTGTAGTGCCTTCTTTCATCTCCACCATAGCCAGGAGTTTAATGGTCATGGAGGCACCACGGAAGGCATAGCGGGGAAAGGAGTGGGCGGGGCTAAGAGTTCGTTAGAACAGAGTTTACGCAGAGTACATTAAACACAGTAAAAACACAAAGAGTACATTAAACAGAGTAGAAACACAAAGAGTATATGAAACAGAGTAGAAACACAAAGAACAGAGTAGAAACACAAAGAGTACATTATACAGAGTAGAAACACAAATAGTACATTATACAGAGTAGAAACACAAAGAGTACATTATACAGAGTAGAAACACAAAGAGTACATTATACAGAGTAGAAATACAAAGAGTACATTATACAGAGTAGAAACACAAAGAGTACATTATACAGAGTAGAAACACAAAGAGTATATTATACAGAGTAGAAACACAAAGAGTACATTATACAGAGTAGAAACACAAAGAGTACATTATACAGAGTAGAAACATGACGTTCAGGAGGGATGGGGGCAATGAGGGTGTTAAATAAAACTAGTTTGAATTTTGAGATAGAAAGGCAAACATTATTGCGACATTTCTATACTGACATGGGGAGCACAGTATCCCCACAACAAATAATATTTGTTTATCAGTCCATCTAAAGGAGAAGTGCGTGGAATGTTTGGAATGACCAAGAATTTAGAGAAGAATGTAAAACGTTATTCTAACTGGCCATATTTGGGGCTTGATGATAGAAGTCAGATTTATAGCTTGTCTTAAAATAGAATAGTGGAAACTCGGCTGACGGAAATGTGCATATTGGCTCAGTCGTCATGCTTCTTAGAAACCTCATCACAGCACGACGTCTTTGTAGTGGCACTGGAATGACTGTTACCAGCATTCACCGCAACCTACTGGAGTGTAAAGCTATCGCAGCTGTAACCTCTCAAACTGTCCTCATTTCCCGGATATCCCTGACTTCATCAGATTCAGATTTCCCTTTTACCTTTACGCGCAGCCAATTCCTTGTTAGATTAGCCTTTGCCATGTCAATTAATAAAGCACAGGGCCAAACGTTCAAAAAAATATGCCTGTATCTTCCAAAACCTGTTTTTTGTCATGGACATTTGTAGGGAGCGACCGATATGCCTTTTTACCAATAGTCCGATACCGATATTTTCCCCCAGCATTTTTACCGATACCGATACCGATATTTTATTTTTAGGGGCTGTCCATTATTTATGTTAACAAATTTTTGGCGATTTCTACCTCCCCCCCCCTTGTCAACAACTTGTCAAACTTTCCGAGACCCCCCTATAAAATTACGTCAACATTTGATTACCCCCCCCCCCCCAAAAAAAAAGGTGGCTTCTAAAATGTTTATGTGGCAAAATTAGTAAGAATATAGTTAGTTTAATTAAAATACTGAATGTTAAGCGAGTGTGTAACACAGAACTACAAACACTGCTTAATTTTCCTATTTATTAAGTAATTATATTAAATTTAAAAAAGAAACATTGTTGACGTCAACTTTTCTTGACCTCCCTCCCCTCCCCCTTGTCAACAATTGTCAAACATTTTCTGACCCCCCCCCCCCTATTTTGTTGCCGTAATTAATGGACAGCCCCTTAAGCAACAACAATGCCAATTGCCAAACACGTGTTTCTCTCGTGCTAATACAGCTAATGACGTATGTCAACCCATGCTTACCCCTTCCCTGTCATATTTCGTGACACTTCGCCGACACGTAAGTCTTGTTCCCCCCCCCCCCCAACTTCCCATCCCAACAAAAAATACGCACAGATGTTCACTAATTGTATCATTCAAGGTCATACATTAGAATTAAGAAATGCCAATCCTATTGTTTCAAGGTCGTATCTCTGATGTATACGTGACAATTTCTGTGTACGGGTTTTTTTTTCCTTTTTTTAAAAAATTTTGTCTGATCTGGTTATAGAATTTGGTTATTTACTGATTTTCTTTTCTGCAACTCTGTTGTGAAAAAAAAAACAACAATGTATCGGCAGCCAAAAAACGGCCGGTCCGACAGTTAACCCATAGTGCCAATATCGGTTCGACTATCGGTCGCTCCCTACAACAATCGGCCGATCCGACATTAACCGATAGTGCCAATATCGGTCCGATACCGATAGCGATCCGATTATCGGTCGCTCCCTAGACATTTGTATGTAGCTCTCTCAAGAGTTCCATTTTTCATTCACTCACAGTCGTTTTTCCAAACCCACCCCATTTGGACAACTGTCTTTCAGGAAGTCTTCAAACATCACTAAACAGCGGCGTATGTTTAAAATGTTTCAAAATAAATTTCGCTTTACAGAAAACATACTTCACTTTGTCATTGTGTCAGTATCAAAGATTGTGTCAGTATCAAAGATTGTGTCAGTATCTTTTCCCACTTTCTTTGCGGCGTGGACTAGTTTATTTAATTTTAGTATTATTTTGATCTGCTTTATTGAAATATGTTTATACTTTAGTTAAAATAGTTCTAATTTAAAGCTGATTTATGTAATATGTTTAGACTTAAGTTAAACTAAATGTGAGACAATTCATTGTTAACCAGTGCTTTTTTTGTGCCGTTACGCACCTGTACACAGTACCGGCACCTTTTTCAATGTGGGGAAAAATTATAACTTTTCTTGTATTTTAACGTTTATTATTAATTTATTATATTATTAATTTGTTAAAATTGAATTATTTTAAAATTGCGCGCAATAAGAATTAAAATATAACATGCGAGACTGCGAACTGGTAGTTAAAAGTTAGGCAATCCATTACTGAGTACCGGCACCTATTTTTGTACAAAAAAAAAACACTGTTGTTAACTATTTCATTTAAATATATAGTCATTTAAAATAAGATGTTTTTATATACAATTTTCTAAAAAAAAATACATAGGAATTCACCACAAATCTTTTCTATTGAACATTGTACATTTGATAAGACGATTTCATGTGTGTGTTGGATCAATATATAACATCCATGGAAGTTGCTATACGAAAGTAAAGTATAAGTAGAAGAGAAGATTTGTTTGTAGTTAAAATTAAGATAGATACTTTATCACATTACTTGTCGATACATTTTATTCTAAGTGAAATAATTTTGATTTTATTGAAAAATTTAAACAGGAACTTCATGCACTAAGCTGCTTTTGTTGTATTATGATCATCATGGATGTTTGTTCATGGAAAATAGGACTTCTGACCACAACTCTAAAAGGTGATCAGAGAATTCAGGCCAAACCTCACTTCACTGATGATCTTGTTATATCTGTCACCATTGCTTTTTTTCCTACAACACTTCTTATTATTTTACTTGCACTGTAAGCATTTTTTGTTACTATTACTTTGGCCTATAATTTTATTGTATTGCAAACCCCACTTAAGAGAGAGGATATACTATATGACATAAGCTTTGCTAATAAGAAAGATTAAAAAGTTGACTAGCATAACACAAAATCAATGATATATGCTACTAATAAGTACCCAAGCACATTAATACGCTTGTGCTTGCCAAAGCGATGGATTTTAAATTTCTTAGTGTTTTAGGAAAACAAAAGTTTTTTCCAGTCATTAAGAAGCTCATAGGCTAGTAACAGCCAATCTGAATAGATCATAATAGCATACATAAAAATTAAATATGTATTTTTATTAGCTTTCAATAGGTTTTCACCTTCTGCTGGTGTTAAGTTGCTTGGTTTATTTGTAAAACCTGCAACTCAATTTTGGATGTGCTCTAATTTAGCAATAAGGTTCATAACTATAACACCTTTACATTATACATGACAATATACAAACGTAATTATTTCGACTTAGTGGGAGAGAAATGTGAAGCAAATTATTTTTTTAATGTTTTTATTCATACAAAAAAAAATTGCCTTTAGATGACCATGTCAAAATAAGTCAAGAGCAGCCAAATTAATTTAAGTGTAGACGTTAATTTTTTTAGAAATCTTAAGAAACTATTTTTTTAAGATGAACTGAAAAGTAAAAAAAAAATGAATTATATACAAAGGCTTGGGTGATTGTAAAATACTGAACTAATTATGTCTTTTCATGTGTTAATAAGTATCAAAAAATATATAAAAAATATATATAATCTAGGTTACTCAATCTTATGACTTTCGCCGGCGTGTACAAGTTTGATTATGCAAAACATGTTCAGCGTGATTCCAGCATTGTATATAAAAAGGAATATGCACGTTCCCGAAAGATGCAGAGATTTTATAGGCTGATACTATCAGCAACATAGATTTTATTAGTTCAAATCGATTGATATTGCGTGCATTATTTGTCTTTTAAATAGTTATAACAAATTCATTTTGTAGACTGTTTAGAGAATCTATTTTATATGTAGCATTGAAAGTTTAAATGATGAATGTCACATAATAATCAACTGTATATAGGAATGGACGACACTAAAAGTAATTATTTCCAGTTATAAAAAAACAATAAACAAAAAAAAAACATCAGATTTTAAGTTAATAAGATATTGTTTCATATATAATTGAAAATTCAGAAATAATTACTTAGTGAATAATAGACAATTTAAATAAAAAATTAGCATAATTTATGTTCAGCTCAAAGTAAATGTAATGGTCTGTAATCGGGTGACATAAGAAGGGGCGCCATCTTCCGGTGGAAGGGTGATATGAGACAACTACATGTGTTGTTTTTTTCTACTAACAGTCTAAAGTCTATCATTTTGTTCAATATAAAACCCTTTATAAGTATAAGTGAATTTTAAAATACATTCTTCGTTTTCAAATATAGTGTGATACTAATATTCTCTCTAAATAAATACAATACTTTACACAATAGATATAAAATTCAAAGTATGAATGACCTCGTCTGTCTTATGTTGCCAGTGTTACTGTACATGTTTAACGATATTGTATATTGAGCACGACCTCCATAATCCAGACAAGCAAACAAAAATAAAATTTACAAGAATTTCCAAAATGCACATATAATTTAGAATTGACTTAACTATCCTTTTTTTTTTTTTAGTTGGAAGCCCGCTAATCCACAAAACGCAACCCCATCCTCTATTTTGTGGTTAGCTTATGTTTTCTAGAACATGATCATCTGCATCTAACATAATTTTTATCCTTAGTGTTATAAATTAGCTAATTTATAATTAAGTTTAAGACAAATTGCATCCAATTACTCCTATATATTGTGTCAAAGTAAGAAATGCAGTTATAGATATACTAAGTCCAGAAAGTATTTTGAATTTTTTTTCCATTTTATGCGTTTTAATATGAAGAGTTAGCTGGGTAGTAGTTAGTAAATGGCCCCAACGCCTATATTTTAGTAACGATATGTTCTATAAATATTTGGATGATCTACATAATGTAAATTAAACAGCATGCCTCGTACTGATCATTCTTTCAAATTGCCCCCACCTTTATCATTCTTTACATTTATCAGTCTAGTGAATACAAATGTTTGTTTTTGAGGACTTACATCGCAAGAATTTGGTTCTCCCTTACTGTCCAGATAATCAACAACCACCTATCAACAACCACTATCAACAGCCACTACCAGTAGCGTAATTTGGTATTTTAAGGACGGATTGCCTAACTTTTTACTACCAGTCGACCCGTGTTAGAGGCAGTTGTGTCAAAACACATTGCACAGATTTTATCACTTACACTCCAGTCTTCAATTGCTTCATAAATTGCTATAGCTTGAGCCTGGCCTGTTCCACTTGGTAACTTCGCAACAGTTAGCAGCTGAGAAACACATTTACCTGATACGATAACTGGGAGGCGATCTACTTGTTCATTGCCAGTCAGATCGGGAAGCAACTTGCTGTCCCAGTGGACAACAAACGGAACATCACCTTTAAATTCTGCTTTCAACTGCGTTGCCTGCTGAGCCCTTTGTTTCATCCTCTCTCTGCGAATGGTGTCACGATTGAGGGCTAGATTGTCAATGTTATGTCCCATGCTGTTGGCAGTTTCAGCAATAAGGAATGTTGATTTGCGGTCTGAAGTCTTTGTTCGGTCTGAAACAGCAACTAACCCAGCTGTGACAACAGTTCTTCTGCCTCGTTTTCTTTTTATAGAAGTCGATGTTGAGCAGCCTGCATCCTCACTAGCCTCTTTATACTGACTACAGCTACTTAGGCCTACATCTTCATTTTCTGAACTGCTGCTTGATATCAGAGTCACTGTTTCATTTTCTGTTCTCTGTGCTTCTTCCATTTTCTGTCGTCTAGCCATAAACTTTTTGCCTCTTTCCTCACCTCGCTTCTCTTTAGCAGCTAAAGTTGCATCGACACCAGCCATTGAACCTTTCCTACCCTTCTCTCGTTGAAACAAAAGAAACTTTTTGTCTTCCAGAATGGTCATCATGTCAAGTGCATTGACAAGAGCAATGTCAAACAGATCATCGAGATTTGAAGTAAACTCTGCTTCTCTAGCTTGTTGAGTCAAATATAGTCGCTCTTTGTTCTTTTTCAGCAGACGCCATTCTTCAAAAGTTTTTTCAAGTTTTGTGTGACAATTTTGATGATCTCGTACTGGAATTCTTGCCTTCTTCCAAAACTCAGAAACAGCATCTATAGTAGCAGCTGAAGATTGTCTGACAGTGATGGAGAAAGTAACCAAGTACCATTCTCACAGATGGCAACTTGCTACCAGTTAATTCTATAGATGTCGATCCAAACAAATAAACTTCTGTTTTAGACCTAGTTCCAGCTGCAGCCATTTTAATTAATATGTCACAAAATTTAAAAATTTACAAATTAAAAAATTTAAAATTCTATTTACTTCTCGTTGTTGAAATAGAATTCTGAAAAGTTGCTGCTGTAGTTATTAATCAATTTAACATAAATCTGAATTCAGACATTTCAACTGTAATAATTACTTCAGAATGAATAAACTATGAGGTCAGCTCAGCTGTGAATGCACTGCAAATTAGAAAGGCAAAGAGTGCTGACATCATCAAATGATATCACCAGTTCATCTTGCCTGAGCATGGCTATAGGCCTGCAGTGCATTGGATACAGCATCAAAATTATTATGGTCCATCAGATCAATATGAATGTAAAAAATTGTTACATAAATGCCTCATCTTTGAGTGTTTTTGCCATAAAACCTGGCAAACCTAAACAAAACCGTCAGAACAAATATGTTATTTAGCTACCAGTAAAAAGGTATTAATCTATCTGATATTTTGCATAAATTTATTGTATTATATTAGAACTGAACTGAGGGGGTAAGAAGGTTATTTTTCACAACTTTAAAAATAAGCTACACCCTAGGGCGTATTATGTCAGCGGGAACCCCTCACGAATAAAAGTACTTATTTTCATTTGTAAATGTCATTACCTTTCTAATCCAATACTTGGGCTTGTTTTTTTTTTTTTTGAGATCAAAGATTTGATGCCAGGATATATTCTATTGACAGCCTGTTGACATCAAACTCAGACTGGAGTCACATTCGACCTTTAGTTTTTCATGCATTCAAAGAAGATAAAACATTTTCACATACATATGTAAATGTTAAAGACAACAATGCTGATATTGCTGTATTACTCATGATTTTGTATTCTTGAAGTACACTGAGTCAGAAATGGCTAACATTGCTGTCCATTCTTACCTTCAAAGTTCTTTCTGTAGCAAGTTTAAATAACTTATCTTTCAAGTAATCAGAAAGATATGCTGTTTTAACCATATTTACACAATAAGGATCTAAATACAATAGTTCTGGGCACTTTCTGTTTCAATTTCCGGAAAATATAATTTAACCCTTTCGATGCTATTTACTACTATAGTCGCTCACAGTCTCGCTGCTATGGACGACTTAAGTCGCATTTTTTTTCCTACGCAGAATTGCTAACGACAACTTTAGTCGCTTTTATTCATTTTGCACTAAAACTAAACGTTTGTTTTCAGCCAAAGTTTCATGGTCTAGTTTTGCACATGTTTCACTAACAAAAACTTTAGAAAGTTTAGATTAAAGTAAATTTTATGGTACTTTACTGAAATACCGGCGACACACCCACTTCACGCCCATTTTCCGTTCCGGTGTTCGGCTAAGTTTTAACACCAGATTATTTTTACTGCCCCGAGTAGTTCGTTTTACCATGTTAAATTTAGTGATTGTCGGATAGGAATGTTTAAACGTTCTACTGATTTAACGTTGGAGAGAGAAAACCATTTATTATTTCGATTTTTTATTATGGCAAGGATGACCATCTAAAGAAAACACAGTGTAATAAATGAAAGATGTAGTTATCCGTCTGTCCAGGGGGAAAATAAAATGTTTGGACGGACCAAGAGTCAAGGCAGAAAACGTGTATACAGAGTAGAAATATTAATTTCAGTGGGGTAGGGGAGTGAGAGTTTTACTATTAGGGACATGGAGACAGGTGCACAATACCATTGTGGAAACACGGCTGACCACCACTGATAATATTAGCAGGGAAAGGAGTGGGCGGAGCTAAGACTTCGCTAGGATAGAGTTTACCCAGAGTACATTAAACAGAGTAGAAACACAAAGAGTACATTATACAGAGTAGAAACACAAAGAGTACATTATACAGAGTAGAAACACAAAGAGTACATTATACAGAGCAGAAACACAAAGAGTACATTATACAGAGCAGAAACACAAAGAGTACATTATACAGAGTAGAAACACAAAGAGTACATTATACAGAGTAGAAACACAAAGAGTACATTATACAGAGTAGAAACACAAAGAGTACATTATACAGAGTAGAAACACAAAGAGTACATTATACAGAGTAGAAACACAAAGAGTACATTATACAGAGTAGAAACACAAAGAGTACATTATACAGAGTAGAAACACAAAGAGTACATTATACAGAGTAGAAACATGACGTTCAGGAGGGATGGGGGCAATGAGGGTGTTAAATAAAACTAGTTTGAATTTTGAGATAGAAAGGCAAACATTATTGCGACATTTCTATAGTGACATGGGGAGCACAGTTTCCCCACAACAAATAATATTTGTTTATCAGTTCATCTAAAGGAGAAGTGCGTGGAATGTTTGAAATGACCAAGAATTTAGAGAAGAATTAAAACGTTATTCTAACTGGCCATATTTGGGGCTTGATGATAGAAGTCAGATTTATAGCTTGTCTTAAAATAGAATTGTGAAAACTCGGCTGACGGAAATGTGCATATTGTTCTTGCTAAGAATTTAGGTTATCTAAAGTTATAAATGTATTCGCTGCAACAGTGCCAAATATTTATATATATATATATATATATATATATATATATATATATATATATATCAATCGCTCACTCTCACAATTTTTTGGGGGCCCCCTAAAAAGTGGGGGCTCTAAGCTATAAATTGTGTAATCCTGCACTGTTGATCAGCATCATTCCCTTCTTTTTTAATTTCATCTTTCAATGCCTCTAATAGTAATAAAGGTTTATTTCTGGAGCTTTTCAAAAACATCTGTTTTGTTTCAATGCATGCTTACTTAGAGATAATGTACTGTGTGGAGAAATAGTATAGCTTGATGACGCAATTCGGTAGGCTCCGCCCACCACAGTGTCCATGGCGTCATTCCGCCATCTTGATTTGTAGATTATTGAGAGTTCTAGACCAAATGACGTAAACTGAATCTCTGTATTTTAGAAAAAAAACAGTATATTTCACTTATTCACTCCAAAAGTTGCAAGTGTTTTAAATTTAAAACCCACGTTCAAGATTGGTCCAAATAGGTTTCATAATATACCACTGACATGGTATTTTAAAACAAAAAAACGTTTCTGTGTAACTTAACTTGATTACCAGTTGGTTTTTTTGGGATGTGCCAGAACAATGTTTAATTAAAGCTAAAAGATTTCCAAACTACAATAAAACTTCAATATATTTCTAATACTCAAACTGAACTAATATTAACAATAATACTTAATAGTAATATTAACCCATAGGTGGCTAAGAGATATTTTAATTAAAAAAACTATAGGCCTAACAGTTACATGAGTCCATGACTTAACATTTTCCTGTTTCAAAACCAGAGTTAAAGAAGTAATGTATTACTAGTCTAGTAGCCAAGGCAATAAAGGTATCCCTCCAACTAGCACAGAAACCGTCTACAAAGTATTGAGTTGTTCACCATCTTATAAAGATAATTATGATATTTAAAAAAATGGTTCTGACTTAGATAATAGTGAATTTAAGTATAGACTAAAAAAAACAATTATATTACAACAATAATTCAATAAATATTCATTCAATAATAGTTATCTTAATGAAATCAGCCTACAATCTACTATATGTTTACATTGACAACCAATTACCGATTACGTAATTGTAACGTTCTTAAAGTGGTGTATTGTCTTTAAGTAACTGCTGAGGTATATTTGCTGTAAATCGCTGTCCTGACTGATGTGTGCTAGTATTTTATTGTCATGTAACACACACTTCTCTTACATGTCCACAATCAATACATCATGACATAAGAAACCAAATTCATGTTCCATGGTTCATTATTAATTTATTCACATCACAATAAATATGAAACAGACAAATAAATCCAAAGTATACTGAATAATCACTATATCAAATAATCTCCTTAACTCAAACGAATGAACTTCTCTCGTCGAAGAATACTCAACTCTCCAATGAACTGTACTGACTCTCTCACAATTGAATACTGAAAATCTCCAATGAACTGTACTGACTTACTGTGTGACTGCGATTGACTCAACTGACTCTCTATACTGACTCCCGTATCTCACTAACTGCCTCTTATATAACTGGCACACATCCTAACTCGAACTTTCTACCCGTCTACAATCGAAATAGCTAAACGATCATACTTTCTATAAATACAATATCCGTAGTCCAGAAATGACCAGACTGTTGACCTCTCGCTGACCTCGCTGGCCTCGCTCCAAAAACACACACACACCTGTGTGTGTAGCACACGTAACTACACTAAATGAGATATACTAGTCAATTTTGAATATATAATCTCTCAGAAAATATTATTTCTTTAAGAAATAGACAGAATAAAAAGAAGTGTCCGCAAACATGTATCGTTCAATGTACAAAAGCATCAAAATGGCCTCAAGGTCGTGCAAGAATGGGTGAAAAATGAATGTTACATGCTATTTCTAAGCGCTCTGCGATTTTTATTATCTTTTTTAAAAGAGAAATGGACGAGCTTTCTAACAATACCAAAGAAAAACCTACAAAATTGAAATAACACATAGTAATTTACATTTATTTAGATTCTTTTATATTAAAAACAATTTTGAATATATATTTATTCATTATTGTACACATTGATACATTTGGCATTACTGTAGGACGAATGGCCCAGGAGCGCACGGAGATTGAAAATAGGATAGTCAAATTAGATCGCGCGTCGGCCGGTAAAAAGTGACGTCGGTGATGGTTTTCATTTAAAAGATGCAACCTTTTATTTTTTATCAACGTACAAAAAAGTTACATATTATTGTAGGGCTAAGAAAATTCTTTAAAATGGTATAATTTTTATTGAGATATAATCAGTTTTACATAGAGAAAGCATTAAGTTAATACTATCAAAATATCAACTACAGTGACGCAAAACCAGGATTTTGAGCCAGTTTATGGATTAGTTAGATTACTTTCTATTTTTAAAATATTTAGTTATATAAAAATTTAAAAAGGAGAAAGTGCTACATTTTTTATGCTTGAGAAAATTAACCAGGATCATGTTGAAATATGATTAGGTGACACAATGGTTTAATGAGCTACAGTTGATTGTTAAAAAAATTGTTTTATGTTCCAAAACTTGTAAACAATAATCAGGAAAACTATACATTTGTTACACTAAAACTATATTTCATGTTTCATAAATGTATTCAGAGAAAAATGTGCAAGTAATTTATTTTTGCATCGTCATTAAATATAATAAGATATGTGTCAATACATTGCTGGTAACAAAGATAAATTAGGTGTTTGCATTCATTGCCCTAGATTATTAGTAGTTATATCTAGTATTTTAGATAATTATCTAACAAAACGTAACGAGGGTACACTTATAATTGTTAGTCAAGTGATGTTTCATTTGTGTAGAATTTTGAGTGATCAACTAGAGCTCATGGTTTTAAGTTTTTTGTTATTTTTCTTTAATCACTTAAAAGTATTTATACAAAAATAAAAAAAGATGTACAATAAACTTGCTTGTTATAATTATTCAAAGGTAAACAAATAAAATAAATACAAAAAATTTTTGATGCTCTAAGTGAAAACACACATCACACAATTATTTACGATTGTTGTACACATTGCAGAATAATCTACCAGATTTGAATACATCGCACAAATATCTTCCAGATTGCACATCCCTTTTAATTTTTACATTTTAATTTCTTCCCTTATGTTTCGCATTTTAAACATCTATATAAATAAACATGTAAACTGGATGTATGCCTTAGTTAATAATTCCGAAAGTTCTTCACCAATTGCCTTGATATGTAAAACACTAAGTTGCAGTAAATTACCGGCGTGTTTATATATACATTTTCTGTGGACATCACATCTATAATATTTAAAATATTTAATCGATCGGTTTGGTACAAATATTTCTTTACTTTACTTTTTTTTTTAAACCAAGGGAGGTAATTCAAATGTCACAGAGTGTAAACTTCTATATTGTCAGTAGGCCTATTTGTTTAAAAATAAACCAATACGCCGTGTGCAAACTAATAGTTTGGCAGTATTTTTTGTATCAAACATGTCAACAAGATTCGAGCTATTAATCATAACTCCGAAAGTACATAACAAATTTAGAAACAGATGTACCCTTATTGGGACGAATTTTCTTTGTTTATAGTTTTAAATGATTGATATTTATTTTTTTTTTATTTTGTCTAAACATAATTAGAAACAAGGGCTTTCTCAATACTTACTATTACATTACATAGGGCTTAGCCACGGCAACGCGTGGCCGAGTACAGCTAGTAACAGATAAAAACGAAGATGAATCTTATGTTTAACATTTTTTTTAAAGATAAATCAAAATAAAAATATCCTGTATTTTAACTGTGCATTTTTTTTATTGGCGTTTTGTTAGAATGAGCAATTATTGCAAAGGCTGGTTAAATTCTACCCTTAATATTTTTTAAATTTTATTTTTATATTCTATTTTAACTATTTATTTTTCATTCTTTTCATTAGTCTTACAGAGAAAGCCCTCAAGTATTAACCATTAAGGTGGCTGCATGTTTCTAAAAAGCTCAAGAATTATGGAACTGTTCCGGATTTTTTTGATTCCTTGTCTACATCTGAGTTTTCATCATTAATGGACAAGGATGGTACATCATTGAGATCTAGTCAGGACAGCTCTGTCGTTTTATATCCACGGTTCTCATATAATCCATTATCATTTGAAGCGCGAACTTCATATGATTCTAGTCTTTACTCTTCGTATTTTCAAGAAGTCCAGAATATATATCGAGCTCGCTCATATTCCCTGAGTAGTCATCAGACAATAGATCAAAACATGTCACATAAAGAGTCCATAGCTATGTCTAGTGTTACTGGGTCCTCAATAGACTATGCTAAGGTCACTGCGAGACCAGTTTCATACTACAGAGAAAGATTTTTGGATGATAAACATACAAAAGACTGTATTAGTTTGCAAGTTGACACCATAAATGATAGCAGACCAATTTCCTTTTTCAACATCCATCACAGATGGTTCTTAGAAAGTCATGTATACAATAGGTAAACTTACAACAGCTTTTTTTTTCTTCTTCTTACTTAGAAATAAATATGCGCCTATTTAACCTAAACATGTAAGAATATGAAAGAATTTACGCTGTTAAAATGTCCACCACACTGACCACACAGACAAGTACATAAGTCCACCCCACAGATCACACAGACATGACACGAAATACATGAAATAGCTAGCAGGTCACATGTAACTGTTAGGCCTATAGTTTTTTAATTAAAATATTTCTATTCCACCTATGCGTTTGTAAGTAATTTATCTTATTTAAATGCCATTTATCTGCCACACATATTTAAATTCATATTTAGTATGTAAATCAAATAACATTGCAGCAAAAGTTAGGCTTGCCATTTTTTATTCATAAAGTCAATCTGCCTCGTTCAGCAAGACTTAGTTGATAGGCTTTGTATCTATATGTGTAGTTAGGGTAAGGTCAAAGATTATAGGAAATTTTAAAATTTTTGTATTAAATAAGTTTACATTTATTGCTAACAGATTAGAAAACTGGGATCGGTCTTGTGCAACAACTTGGATATATATATATATATATATATATATATATATATATATATATATATATATATATATATATATATAGTAGTCGGCCAATAGCAGCTATTGGCCAGCTAAACCGATCAATGTCCATATCAGCCGGCCAGTTGAAGTCATTGGCTGGTCAATGCGAACATTGGTTGGGTGCGACCTGCCTATGTAAAAAAAAAAAGGATAAAGTATTGTGTAGAAAGGATAACATCAATAAGAATTTTTTCGAACATTAAAACAAGATAAATTTACTGCAAACACTTAAGCCATTTGGCGTGGTTGACATCTATTAAACTTGAAAAGATTTAGTTGTCATGTGTAGCTCTTTTGATACGAATTGACAAAATTAAAATTAGACATGTCAACTAAATATGTGCGAATTTAATAAAAGAATGTAAAAAAAAACCTGCTAGTTTTGTAGATTTCAATCATTATTATTAAATTAATATAATTAATATACTTTTTAAGAACTTTTACTTTTGTCTTACTATACATTTTCTATAAGCTATTAGATATAGTCCCAATGTCATCGCCTCTTTTGAAAATTTCAAAAATGCATATAAATGTGAATTTGTGATATTTAAATGAATATAATTGGTAATTAAAAAGCCGTAACCATTCTAAAATCATGAAAACACTAAAAATGTTGAGCTGGAATTTTCTATGTGTATATAAGTCAAGTTTAAACTGTGATTTATGCTGTATTATCTTAAGAGACATATATTTTTGTAACTTATAATACTTATCAGTTTGTGGTGACAAAAGCCACGGTTTTCAAAGAGAAACAAACTTTTATTAAAGAATAAACTTTTCAAGCAGAAATCTTAAAATCGATTTTTCTTAGGATCTCCTAAATATTAATTTAAATAGAAATGTGCATACCGTCCCCAGTTTTAATTTTATCGAGGGCCCCTTAAAATGTTATAAATGCTTTCGGTATCTGTTATTGTGTGATGTAGCCTATGTGTATGTTATTGTGTGATGTAGCCTAAGTATCTGTTATTGTGTGATGTAGCCTATGTATCTGTTATTGTGTGATGTAGCCTATGTATCTGTTATTGTGTGATGTAGCCTATGTGTATGTTACTGTGTGATGTAGCCTATGTATCTGTTATTGTGTGATGTAGCCTAGCCTATGTATCTGTTATTGTGTGATGTAGCCTATGTATCTGTTATTGTGTGATGTAGCCTATGTGCCTCAGTCATTTTTAATGCTCATTATGTTTTTTCTTCTATTTTTATAACTTTCTTGTCATTTTAAATATTATTTCATCTATATAATACAGCTCTATATACTTTCGACAATATTTCTAGTTAATATATTTCTATTCACAGATGGGCTTCCTCACTGTCGTTGCACTTTATTCTCATCGTTAGCAAGATTCTGATGGTGTTGTTTATTATGACTCATTCATATATTTACCTTCTTGCTGGTATACTTAAGTCAGAGTCCTACTATTACCTTCAACTGGTTCTCACCACTTTCGTCCTTGAAATTTTAATTATTCATCCTTTAATTATAGTCATATTTGCACTGATATTATCAGACATTACATCACACGATGTTAAAAACAGAATAGAAGGTAATTTGAATAATTATCTTTCAAAAGTTTAACTACTGTTATGCCATTTATTATTAATTTATTACATCTAGGAAAAGCCTAAACGTATATTTGAAGTCATTCTTTTTATGATGATAAGAATGTTCCAAAGAATTACATTATAAATTATATACATAAAGTTTATAACTATTGTTTTCATTAATCCTTAATATGTTGTGAATAAATGTTTAAATCATTTGAAGAAAAAAGAATGTCTTGATAAATATTAATATTTGATGCTAAATTTTATAAACCTGAGATATTAGATACTGTTTATAGCAACGTTATAAAAATAAAATATATCTATGTTAAAATTAAATAATAATACATTTCAGCTGCAACACAACAAATGTTTACAGGACTGAAACTGACAATATTGAATGTGATTGAAATGAACCGCCTAGTGGGCAGTGAGAGACTGTATATTTCTGAAAAGTGGAAACAAATTTCAAGCAGAATATGCCAGCTTGAATCAAAAGTTATTATTATTTAAAGTTTTGTTTTACAGTAGAAATAATTACAATCTAAGTAGAAGCGAAAAATATACTTTGATCCTAAAATTTAAGCTTTGATCCTTAACATCCTTACATACATCGTTAACAAACAACATAAGCAATAAAAACATTGTGGCTTCTAAAAACATTTAAAAAAAAACGTATACAAAACGTTGAAATGATTAAATGTAAATCTGCAAAGGAAAATATATTTATTGTATTAATAGCTCTATAAAACCGATATTAGTATATTATACTGCGCGTAAGTTGCATTGAGGTAAATATATACATTAAAAAAATTGCATAAACAGATTAAATTTAGTAAGCTATTTAGAGCTTCCTGAAATTCATTCAAAATGTCTTGAATAAAGTCTAGTACAAGTCTTCTACAATATTAACAACAATAAAACTTTAATTACCAAAACATCATGAGTACTTGGTTATCTACTGTTCCTCAAAAAACTCCTACAGTGGACCCTCCTCCCCCACACCTACCTTTGACCCCAAATAACCATTATTTCCTCTTCCACCACCCAACACCCACTATTCTTCCTACCAGGCCCAACACTCTACCATTTGACCCTCAAATAACTCATTCATTGTTCCTCTTCCTACCAGGCCCAATACTCCACTAACTAGTTGACCCTCAATACTCATTCATTGTTCCTCTTCCTACCAGGCCCAACACTCTACCATTTGACCCTCAAAACTCATTCATTGTTTCCCTTCCTACCAGGCCCAACATTCTACCATTTGACCCTCAAATAACTCATTCATTGTTCCTCTTCCTACCAGGCCCAATACTCTACTAACTAGTTGACCCTCAAATAACTCATTCATTGTTTCTCTTCCTACCAGGCCCAACACTCTACCATTTGACCCTAAATAACTCATTCATTGTTCCTCTTCCTACCGGGCCCAACACACTACCATTTGACCCTCAAATAACTCATTCATTGTTCCTCTTCCTACCAGGCCCAACACTCTACTAACTAGTTGACCCTCAAAACTCATTCATTGTTTCTCTTCCTACCAGGCCCAACAATCTACCATTTGACCTCAAAACTCATTATTGTTCCTCTTCCTACCAGGCCCAACACTCTACTAACTAACTGACCCTCAAATAACTCATTCATTGTTCCTCTTCCTAACAGGCCCAACACTCTACCATTTGACCATCAAATAACTTATTCATTGTTCCTCTTCCTACCAGGCCCAACACACTACCATTTGACCCTCAATACTCATTCATTGTTCCTCTTCCTACCAGGCCCAACACTCTACTAACTAGTTGACCCTCAAAACTCATTCATTGTTTCTCATCCTACCAGGCCCAACACTCTACCATTTGACCCTCAAAACTCATTCATTGTTCCTCTTCCTACCAGGCCCAACACTCTACTAACTAGTTGACCTTCAAAACTCAATCATTGTTTCTCTTCCTACCAGCCCCAACACTCTATCATTTGAACCTCAAAACTCATTTATTGTTTCCTCTTCCTACCAGGCCCAACACTCTACTAACTAGTTGACCCTCAAATAACTCATTCATTGTTCATCTTCCTACCAGGCCCAATACTCCACTAACTAGTTGACCCTCAATACTCATTCATTGTTCCTCTTCCTACTAGGCCCAACACTCTACTAACTATTGAGACTTAAAAAAACTCATTCATTGTTTCTCTTCCTACCAGGCCCAACACTCTACCATTTGACCCTCAAATAACTCATTCATTGTTCCCCTTCTTACCAGGCCCAACACACTACCATTTGACCCTCAAATAACTCATTCATTGTTCCTGTTCCTACCAGGCCCAACACTCTACTAACTAGTTGACCCTCAAAACTCATTCATTGTTTCTCATCCTACCAGGCCCAACACTCTACCATTTGACCCTCAAAACTCATTCATTGTTTCCCTTCCTACCAGGCCCAACACTCTACCATTTGATCCTCAAATAACTCATTCCATTGTTCCTCTTCCTACCAGGCCCAACACTCTACTAACTAGTTGACCCTCAAAACTCATTCATTGTTTCTCTTCCTACCAGGCCCAACACTCTACCATTTGACCCTCAAATAACTCATTCATTGTTTCTCTTCCTACCAGGCCCAACACTCTACTAACTAGTTGACCCTCAAAACTCATTCATTGTTCCTTCTACGTGGCCAACACTTTACCATATGACCCAAAACTCATTCATTGTTCCTCTTCCTACCAGGCCCAACACTCAGTTTGACCCTCAAAACTCATTCATTGTTCCTCTTCCTACCAGGCCCAACACTCTACTAACTAGTTGACCCTCAAATAACTCATTCATTGTTTCTCTCTACCTGATCCAACACTCTACCATTTTGTCCCTCAAATATTCACCAGGCCCAACACTCTACTAACTAGTTGACCCTCAAAACTCATTCATTGTTCCTCTTCCTACCAGGCCCAATACTCTACCATTTGACCCTCAAAACTCATTCATTGTTCCTCTTCCTATCAGGCCCAACACTCTACCAACTAGTTGACCCTCAAATAACTCATTCATTGTTCCTCTTCCTACCAGGCCCAACACTCTACTAACTAGTTGACCCTCAAAACTCATTCATTGTTTCTCTTCCTACCAGGCCCAATAATCTACTAGCTGTAGACTCTCAAAACTCATTCATTTTTCCTCTTCCTACCAGGCCCAACACTCTACTAACGAGTTGACCCTCAAAACTCAATCATTGTTTCTCTTCCTACCAGGCCCGACACTCTACCGTTTGACCCTCAAATAACACATTCATTGTTCCTCTCCCTACCAGGCCCAACACTCTACTAACTAGTTGACCCTCAAATAACTCATTCATTGTTTCTCTTCCTACCAGGCCCAACACTCTACCATTTGAACCTCAAAACTCATTCATTGTTCCTCTTCCTACCAGGCCCAACACTCTACTAACTAGTTGACCCTCAAATAACTCATTCATTGTTCCTCTTCCTAACAGGCCCAACACTCTACCTTTTGACCATCAAATAACTCATTCATTGTTCCTCTTCCTACCAGGCCCAACACACTACCATTTGACCCTCAAAACTCATTCATTGTTTCCCTCCTACCAGGCCCAACATTCTACCATTTGACCCTCAAATAACTCATTCATTGTTCCTCTTCCTGCCAGGCCCAACACTCTACTAACTAGTTGACCCTCAAAATTCATTCATTATTTCTCTCCCTACCAGGCCCAACACTCTACCATTTAATCCTCAAAAACTCATTCATTGTTCCTCTTCCTACCAGGCCCAACACTCTACTAACTAGTTGACCCTCAAAACTCATTCATTGTTTCTCTTCCTACCAGGCCCAACACTCTACCATTTGACCCTCAAATAACTCATTCATTGTTCCTCTTCCTACCAGGCCCAACACTCTACTAACTAGTTGACCCTCAAAACTCATTCATTGTTCCTCTTCCTACCAGGCCCAACACTCTACCATTTGACCCTCAAATAACTCATTCATTGTTCCTCTTCCTACCAGGCCCAACACACTACCATTTGACCCTCAAATAACTCATTCATTGTTCCTGTTCATACCAGGCCCAACACTCTACTATCTAGTTGACCCTCAAAACTCATTCATTGTTTCTCATCCTACCAGGCCCAACACTCTACCACTTGACCCTCAAATAACTCATTCATTGTTCCTCTTCCTACCAGGCCCAACACACTACCATTTGACCCTCAAAACTCATTCATTGTTTCCCTTCCTACCAGGCCCAACATTCTACCATTTGACCCTCAAATAACTCATTCATTGTTCCTCTTCCTACCAGGCCCAACACTCTACTAACTAGTTGACCCTCAAAACTCATTCGTTGTTTCCTTCCTACCAGGCCCAACAATCTACCATTTGACCCTCAAATAACTCATTCATTGTTCCTCTTCCTACCAGGCCCAACACTCTACTAACTAGTTGACCCTCAAAACTCAATCATTGTTTCTCTTCCTACCAGGCCCAACACTCTATCATTTGAACCTCAAAACTCATTCATTGTTCCCCTTCTTACCAGGCCCAACACTCTACCATTTGACCCTCAAATAACTCATTCATTGTACCTCTTCCTACCAGGCCCAATACTCTACTAACTAGCTGACCCTCAAATAACTCATTCATTGTTTCTCATCCTACCAGGCCCAACACTCTACCATTTGACCCTCAAAACTCATTCATTGTTTCCCTTCCTACCAGGCCCAACACTCTACCATTTGATCCTCAAATAACTCATTCATTGTTCCTCTTCCTACCAGGCCCAACACTCTACTAACTAGTTGACCCTCAAAACTCATTCATTGTTTCTCTTCCTACCAGGCCCAACACTCTACCATTTGATCCTCAAATAACTCATTCATTGTTTCTCTTCCTACCAGGCCCAACACTCTACTAACTAGTTGACCCTCAAAACTCATTCATTGTTTCTCTTCCTACGTGGCCAACACTTTACCATTTGACCCTCAAAACTCATTCATTGTTCCTCTTCCTACCAGGCCCAACACTCAACCATTTGACCCTCAAAACTCATTCATTGTTCCTCTTCCTACCAGGCCCAATACTCTACTAACTAGTTGACCCTCAAATAACTCATTCATTGTTTCTCTTCCTACCTGATCCAACACTCTACCATTTGTCCCTCAAATAATTCATTCATTGTTCCTCTTCCTACCAGGCCCAACACTCTACTAACTAGTCGACCCTCAAAACTCATTCATTGTTCCTCTTCCTACCAGGCCCAATACTCTACCATTTGACCCTCAAATAACTCATTCATTGTTCCTCTTCCTACCAGGCCCAACACTCTACTAACTAGTTGACCCTCAAAACTCATTCATTGTTTCTCTTCCTACCAGGCCCAATAATCTACTAGCTAGTAGACTCTCAAAACTCATTCATTTTTCCTCTTCCTACCAGGCCCAACACTCTACTAACGAGTTGACCCTCAAAACTCAATCATTGTTTCTCTTCCTACCAGGCCCGACACTCTACCGTTTGACCCTCAAATAACACATTCATTGTTCCTCTCCCTACCAGGCCCAACACTCTACTAACTAGTTGACCCTCAAATAACTCATTCATTGTTCCTCTTCCTACCAGGCCCAACACTCTACTAACTAGTTGACCCTCAAAACTCATTCGTTGTTTCCCTTCCTACCAGGCCCAACAATCTACCATTTGACCCTCAAATAACTCATTCATTGTTCCTCTTCCTACCAGGCCCAACACTCTACTAACTAGTTGACCCTCAAAACTCAATCATTGTTTCTCTTCCTACCAGGCCCAACTCTCTATCATTTGAACCTCAAAACTCATTCATTGTTCCCCTTCTTACCAGGCCCAACACTCTACCATTTGACCCTCAAATAACTCATTCATTGTACCTCTTCCTACCAGGCCCAATACTCTACTAACTAGTTGACCCTCAAATAACTCATTCATTGTTTCTCTTCCTACCAGGCCCAACACTCTACCATTTGACCCTCAAAACTCATTCATTGTTTCCCTTTCTACCAGGCCCAACACTCTACCATTTGATCCTCAAATAACTCATTCATTGTTCCTCTTCCTACCAGGCCCAACACTCTACTAACTAGTTGACCCTCAAAACTCATTCATTGTGTCTCTTCCTACCAGGCCCAACACTCTACCATTTGATCCTCAAATAACTCATTCATTGTTTCTCTTCCTACCAGGCCCAACACTCTACTAACTAGTTGACCCTCAAAACTCATTCATTGTTTCTCTTCCTACGTGGCCAACACTTTACCATTTGACCCTGAAAACTCATTCATTGTTCCTCTTCCTACCAGGCCCAACACTCAACCATTTGACCCTCAAAACTCATTCATTGTTCCTCTTCCTACCAGGCCCAATACTCTACTAACTAGTTGACCCTCAAATAACTCATTCATTGTTTCTCTTCCTACCTGATCCAACACTCTACCATTTGTCCCTCAAATAATTCATTCATTGTTCCTCTTCCTACCAGGCCCAACACTCTACTAACTAGTCGACCCTCAAAACTCATTCATTGTTCCTCTTCCTACCAGGCCCAATACTCTACCATTTGACCCTCAAATAACTCATTCATTGTTCCTCTTCCTACCAGGCCCAACACTCTACTAACTAGTTGACCCTCAAAACTCATTCATTGTTTCTCTTCCTACCAGGCCCAATAATCTACTAGCTAGTAGACTCTCAAAACTCATTCATTTTTCCTCTCTTCCTACCAGGCCCAACACTCTACTAACGAGTTGACCCTCAAAACTCAATCATTGTTTCTCTTCCTACCAGGCCCGACACTCTACCGTTTGACCCTCAAATAACACATTCATTGTTCCTCTCCCTACCAGGCCCAACACTCTACTAACTAGTTGACCCTCAAATAACTCATTCATTGTTTCTCTTCCTACCAGGCCCAACACTCTACCATTTGAACCTCAAAACTCATTCATTGTTCCTCTTCCTACCAGGTCCAACACTCTACTAACTAACTGACCCTCAAATAACTCATTCATTGTTCCTCTTCCTAACAGGCCCAACACTCTACCATTTGACCATCAAATAACTCATTCATTGTTCCTCTTCCTACCAGGCCCAACACACTACCATTTGACCCTCAAAACTCATTCATTGTTTCCCTTCCTACCAGGCCCACCTTTCTACCATTTGACCCTCAAATAACTCATTCATTGTTCCTCTTCCTACCAGGCCCAACACTCTACTAACTAGTTGACCCTCAAAATTCATTCATTATTTCTCTCCCTACCAGGCCCAACACTCTACCATTTAATCCTCAAAAAACTCATTCATTGTTCCTCTTCCTACCAGGCCCAACACTCTACTAACTAGTTGACCCTCAAAACTCATTCATTGTTTCTCTTCCTACAAGCCCAACACTCTACCATTTGACCCTCAAATAACTCATTCATTGTTCCTCTTCCTACCAGGCCCAATACTCTACTAACTAGTTGACCCTCAAACTACTCATTCATTGTTTCTCTTCCTACCAGGCCCAACACTCTACCATTTGACCCTCAAATAACTCATTCATTGTTCCTCTTCCTACCAGGCCCAACACACTACCATTTGACCCTCAAATAACTCATTCATTGTTCCTGTTCATACCAGGCCCAACACTCTACTATCTAGTTGACCCTCAAAACTCATTCATTGTTTCTCTTCCTACCAGGCCCAATACTCTACTAACTAGTTGACCCTCAAATAACTCATTCATTGTTCCTCTTCCTACCAGGCCCAACACTCTACTAACTAGTTGACCCTCAAAACTCATTCGTTGTTTCCCTTCCTACCAGGCCCAACAATCTACCATTTGACCCTCAAATAACTCATTCATTGTTCCTCTTCCTACCAGGCCCAACACTCTACTAACTAGTTGACCCTCAAAACTCATTCATTGTTCCTCTTCCTACCAGGCCCAACACTCTACTAACTAGTTGACCTTCAAAACTCATTCATTGTTCCTCTTCCTACCAGGCCCAACACTCTACTAACTAGTTTACCCTCAAAACTCATTAATTGTTTCCATTCCTACCAGGCACAACAATCTACTAACTAGTTGACCCTCAAAACTCATTCGTTGTTTCCCTTCCTACCAGGCCCAACAATCTACCATTTGACCCTCAAATAACTCATTCATTGTTCCTCTTCCTACCAGGCCCAACACTCTACTAACTAGTTGACCCTCAAAACTCAATCATTGTTTCTCTTCCTTCCAGGCCCAACACTCTATCATTTGAACCTCAAAACTCATTCATTGTTCCCCTTCTTACCAGGCCCAACACTCTACCATTTGACCCTCAAATAACTCATTCATTGTACCTCTTTCTACCAGGCCCAATACTCTACTAACTAGTTGACCCTCAAATAACTCATTCATTGTTTCTCTTCCTACCAGGCCCAACACTCTACCATTTGACCCTCAAAACTCATTCATTGTTTCCCTTCCTACCAGGCCCAACACTCTACCATTTGATCCTGAAATAACTCATTCATTGTTCCTCTTCCTACCAGGCCCAACACTCTACTAACTAGTTGACCCTCAAAACTCATTCATTGTGTCTCTTCCTACCAGGCCCAACACTCTACCATTTGATCCTCAAATAACTCATTCATTGTTTCTCTTCCTACCAGGCCCAACACTCTACTAACTAGTTGACCCTCAAAACTCATTCATTGTTTCTCTTCCTACGTGGCCAACACTTTACCATTTGACCCTCAAAACTCATTCATTGTTTCTCTTCCTACCAGGCCCAACACTCAACCATTTGACCCTCAAAACTCATTCATTGTTCCTCTTCCTACCAGGCCCAATACTCTACTAACTAGTAGACCCTCAAATAACTCATTCATTGTTTCTCTTCCTACCGGATCCAACACTCTACCATTTGTCCCTCAAATAATTCATTCATTGTTCCTCTTCCTACCAGGCCCAACACTCTACTAACTAGTCGACCCTCAAAACTCATTCATTGTTCCTCTTCCTACCAGGCCCAATACTCTACCATTTGACCCTCAAATAACTCATTCATTGTTCCTCTTCCTACCAGGCCCAACACTCTACTAACTAGTTGACCCTCAAAACTCATTCATTGTTTCTCTTCCTACCAGACCCAATAATCTACTAGCTAGTAGACTCTCAAAACTCATTCATTGTTCCTCTTCCTACCAGGCCCAACACTCTACTAACGATTTGACCCTCAAAACTCAATCATTGTTTCTCTTCCTACCAGGCCCGACACTCTACCGTTTGACCCTCAAATAACACATTCATTGTTCCTCTCCCTACCAGGCCCAACACTCTACTAACTAGTTGACCCTCAAATAACTCATTCATTGTTTCTCTTCCTACCAGGCCCAACACTCTACCATTTGAACCTCAAAACTCATTCATTGTTCCTCTTCCTACCAGGCCCAACACTCTACTAACTAACTGACCCTCAAATAACTCATTCATTGTTCCTCTTCCTAACAGGCCCAACACTCTACCATTTGACCATCAAATAACTCATTCATTGTTCCTCTTCCTACCAGGCCCAACACACTACCATTTGACCCTCAAAACTCATTCATTGTTTCCCTTCCTACCAGGCCCAACATTCTACCATTTGACCCTCAAATAACTCATTCATTGTTCCTCTTCCTACCAGGCCCAACACTCTACTAACTAGTTGACCCTCAAAATTCATTCATTATTTCTCTCCCTACCAGGCCCAACACTCTACCATTTAATCCTCAAAAAACTCATTCATTGTTCCTCTTCCTACCAGGCCCAACACTCTACTAACTAGTTGACCCTCAAAACTCATTCATTGTTTCTCTTCCTACCAGGCCCAACACTCTACCATTTGACCCTCAAATAACTCATTCATTGTTCCTCTTCCTACCAGGCCCAATACTCTACTAACTAGTTGACCCTCAAACAACTCATTCATTGTTTCTCTTCCTACCAGGCCCAACACTCTACCATTTGACCCTCAAATAACTCATTCATTGTTCCTCTTCCTACCAGGCCCAACACACTACCATTTGACCCTCAAATAACTCATTCATTGTTCCTGTTCATACCAGGCCCAACACTCTACTATCTAGTTGACCCTCAAAACTCATTCATTGTTTCTCATCCTACCAGGCCCAACACTCTACCACTTGACCCTCAAATAACTCATTCATTGTTCCTCTTCCTACCAGGCCCAACACTCTACTAACTAGTTGACCCTCAAAACTCATTCGTTGTTTCCCTTCCTACCAGGCCCAACAATCTACCATTTGACCCTCAAATAACTCATTCATTGTTCCTCTTCCTACCAGGCCCAACACTCTACTAACTAGTTGACCCTCAAAACTCATTCATTGTTCCTCTTCCTACCAGGCCCAACACTCTACTAACTAGTTGACCTTCAAAACTCATTCATTGTTCCTCTTCCTACCAGGCCCAACACTCTACTAACTAGTTGACCCTCAAAACTCATTAATTGTTTCCCTTCCTACCAGGCACAACAATCTACTAACTAGTTGACCCTCAAAACTCATTCGTTGTTTCCCTTCCTACCAGGCCCAACAATCTACCATTTGACCCTCAAATAACTCATTCATTGTTCCTCTTCCTACCAGGCCCAACACTCTACCATTTAATCCTCAAAAAACTCATTCATTGTTCCTCTTCCTACCAGGCCCAACACTCTACTAACTAGTTGACCCTCAAAACTCATTCATTGTTTCTCTTCCTACCAGGCCCAACACTCTACCATTTGACCCTCAAATAACTCATTCATTGTTCCTCTTCCTACCAGGCCCAATACTCTACTAACTAGTTGACCCTCAAACAACTCATTCATTGTTTCTCTTCCTACCAGGCCCAACACTCTACCATTTGACCCTCAAATAACTCATTCATTGTTCCTCTTCCTACCAGGCCCAACACACTACCATTTGACCCTCAAATAACTCATTCATTGTTCCTGTTCATACCAGGCCCAACACTCTACTATCTAGTTGACCCTCAAAACTCATTCATTGTTTCTCATCCTACCAGGCCCAACACTCTACCACTTGACCCTCAAATAACTCATTCATTGTTCCTCTTCCTACCAGGCCCAACACTCTACTAACTAGTTGACCCTCAAAACTCATTCGTTGTTTCCATTCCTACCAGGCCCAACAATCTACCATTTGACCCTCAAATAACTCATTCATTGTTCCTCTTCCTACCAGGCCCAACACTCTACTAACTAGTTGACCCTCAAAACTCATTCATTGTTCCTCTTCCTACCAGGCCCAACACTCTACTAACTAGTTGACCTTCAAAACTCATTCATTGTTCCTCTTCCTACCAGGCCCAACACTCTACTAACTAGTTGACCCTCAAAACTCATTAATTGTTTCCCTTCCTACCAGGCACAACAATCTACTAACTAGTTGACCCTCAAAACTCATTCGTTGTTTCCCTTCCTACCAGGCCCAACAATCTACCATTTGACCCTCAAATAACTCATTCATTGTTCCTCTTCCTACCAGGCCCAACACTCTACTAACTAGTTGACCCTCAAAACTCAATCATTGTTTCTCTTCCTACCAGGCCCAACACTCTATCATTTGAACCTCAAAACTCATTTATTGTTCCTCTTCCTACCAGGCCCAACACTCTACTAACTAGTTGACCCTCAAAACTCATTCATTGTTCCTCTTCCTACCAGGCCCAACACTCTACCATTTGACCCTCAAATAACTCATATATTGTTCCTCTTCCTACCAGGCCCAACACTCTACTAACTAGTTGACCCTCAAATAACTCATTCATTGTTTCTCTTCCTACCAGGCCCAACACTCTACCATTTGAACCTCAAAACTCATTCATTGTTCCTCTTCCTACCAGGCCCAACACTCTACTAACTAACTGACCCTCAAATAACTCATTCATTGTTCCTCTTCCTAACAGGCCCAACACTCTACCATTTGACCATCAAATAACTCATTCATTGTTCCTCTTCCTACCAGGCCCAACACACTACCATTTGACCCTCAAAACTCATTCATTGTTTCCCTTCCTACCAGGCCCAACATTCTACCACTTGACCCTCAAATAACTCATTCATTGTTCCTCTTCCTACCAGGCCCAACACTCTACTAACTAGTTGACCCTCAAAATTCATTCATTATTTCTCTCCCTACCAGGCCCAACACTCTACCATTTAATCCTCAAAAAACTCATTCATTGTTCCTCTTCCTACCAGGCCCAACACTCTACTAACTAGTTGACCCTCAAAACTCATTCATTGTTTCTCTTCCTACCAGGCCCAACACTCTACCATTTGACCCTCAAATAACTCATTCATTGTTCCTCTTCCTACCAGGCCCAATACTCTACTAACTAGTTGACCCTCAAACAACTCATTCATCGTTTCTCTTCCTACCAGGCCCAACACTCTACCATTTGACCCTCAAATAACTCATTCATTGTTCCTCTTCCTACCAGGCCCAACACACTACCATTTGACCCTCAAATAACTCATTCATTGTTCCTGTTCATACCAGGCCCAACACTCTACTATCTAGTTGACCCTCAAAACTCATTCATTGTTTCTCATCCTACCAGGCCCAACACTCTACCACTTGACCCTCAAATAACTCATTCATTGTTCCTCTTCCTACCAGGCCCAACACTCTACTAACTAGTTGACCCTCAAAACTCATTCGTTGTTTCCCTTCCTACCAGGCCCAACAATCTACCATTTGACCCTCAAATAACTCATTCATTGTTCCTCTTCCTACCAGGCCCAACACTCTACTAACTAGTTGACCCTCAAAACTCATTCATTGTTCCTCTTCCTACCAGGCCCAACACTCTACTAACTAGTTGACCTTCAAAACTCATTCATTGTTCCTCTTCCTACCAGGCCCAACACTCTACTAACTAGTTGACCCTCAAAACTCATTAATTGTTTCCCTTCCTACCAGGCACAACAATCTACTAACTAGTTGACCCTCAAAACTCATTCGTTGTTTCCCTTCCTACCAGGCCCAACAATCTACCATTTGACCCTCAAATAACTCATTCATTGTTCCTCTTCCTACCAGGCCCAACACTCTACTAACTAGTTGACCCTCAAAACTCAATCATTGTTTCTCTTCCTACCAGGCCCAACACTCTATCATTTGAACCTCAAAACTCATTTATTGTTCCTCTTCCTACCAGGCCCAACACTCTACTAACTAGTTGACCCTCAAAACTCATTCATTGTTCCTCTTCCTACCAGGCCCAACACTCTACCATTTGACCCTCAAATAACTCATATATTGTTCCTCTTCCTACCAGGCCCAACACTCTACTAACTAGTTGACCCTCAAAACTCATTCATTGTTTCTCTTCCTACCAGGCCCAACACTGTACCATTTGACCCTCAAAACTCATTCATTGTTCCCCTTCTTACCAGGCCCAACACTCTACCATTTGACCCTCAAATAACTCATACATTGTACCTCTTCCTACCAGGCCCAATACTCTACTAACTAGTTGACCCTCAAATAACTCATTCATTGTTTCTCTTCCTACCAGGCCCAACACTCTACCATTTGACCCTAAAATAACTCATTCATTGTTCCTCTTCCTACCAGGCCCAATACACTACCATTTGACCCTCAAATAACTCATATATTGTTCCTCTTCCTACCAGGCCCAACACTCTACTAACTAGTTGACCCTCAAAACTCATTCATTGTTCCTCTTCCTACCAGGCCCAACACTCTACTAACTAGTTGACCCTCAAAACTCATTCATTGTTTCCCTTCCTACCAGGCCCAACACTCTACCATTTGATCCTCAAATAACTCATTCATTGTTCCTCTTCCTACCAGGCCCAACACTCTACTAACTAGTTGACCCTCAAAACTCATTCATTGTTTCTCTTCCTACCAGGCCCAACACTCTACCATTTGATCCTCAAATAACTCATTCATTGTTTCTCTTCCTACCAGGCCCAACACTCTACTAACTAGTTGACCCTCAAAACTCATTCATTGTTTCTCTTCCTACCAGGCCCAACACTCTACCATTTGAACCTCAAAACTCATTCATTGTTCCTCTTCCTACCAGGCCCAACACTCTACTAACTAGTTGACCCTCAAATAACTCATTCATTGTTCCTCTTCCTAACAGGCCCAACACTCTACCATTTGACACTCACATAACTCATTCATTGTTCCTCTTCCTACCAGGCCCAACACACTACCATTTGACCCTCAAATAACTTATTCATTTTTCCTCTTCCTACCAAGCCCAACACTCTACTAACTAGTTGACCCTCAAAACTCATTCATTGTTTCTCATCCTACCAGGCCCAACACTCTACCATTTGACCCTCAAATAACTCATTCATTGTTCCTCTTCCTACCAGGCCCAACACTCTACTAACTAGTTGACCCTCAAAACTCAATCATTGTTTCTCTTCCTACCAGGCCCAACACTCTATCATTTGAACCTCAAAACTCATTTATTGTTCCTCTTCCTACCAGGCCCAACACTCTACTAACTAGTTGACCCTCAAAACTCATTCATTGTTCCTCTTCCTACCAGGGCCAACACTCTACCATTTGACCCTCAAATAACTCATATATTGTTCCTCTTCCTACCAGGCCCAACACTCTACTAACTAGTTGACCCTCAAAACTCATTCATTGTTTCTCTTCCTACCAGGCCCAACACTGTACCATTTGACCCTCAAAACTCATTCATTGTTCCCCTTCTTACCAGGCCCAACACTCTACCATTTGACCCTCAAATAACTCATACATTGTACCTCTTCCTACCAGGCCCAATACTCTACTAACTAGATGACTCTCAAATAACTCATTCATTGTTTCTCTTCCTACCAGGCCCAACACTCTACCATTTGACCCTAAAATAACTCATTCATTGTTCCTCTTCCTACCAGGCCCAATACACTACCATTTGACCGTCAAATAACTCATTCATTGTTCCTCTTCCTACCAGGCCCAACACTCTACTAACTAGTTGACCTTCAAAACTCATTCATTGTTTCTCATCCTACCAGGCCCAACACTCTACCTATTGACCCTCAAATAACTCATTTATTGTTCCTCTTCCTACCAGGCCCAACACTCTACTAACTAGTTGACCCTCAAAACTCATTCTTTGTTCCTCTTCCTACCAGGCCCAACACTCTACTAACTAGTTGACCCTCAAAACTCATTCATTGTTTCCCTTCCTACCAGGCCCAACACTCTACCATTTGATCCTCAAATAACTCATTCATTGTTCCTCTTCCTACCAGGCCCAACACTCTACTAACTAGTTGACCCTCAAAACTCATTCATTGTTTCTCTTCCTACCAGGCCCAACACTCTACCATTTGATCCTCAAATAACTCATTCATTGTTTCTCTTCCTACCAGGCCCAACACTCTACTAACTAGTTGACCCTCAAAACTCATTCATTGTTTCTCTTCCTACGTGGCCCAACACTTTACCATTTGACCCTCAAAACTCATTCATTGTTCCTCTTCCTACCAGGCCCAACACTCAACCATTTGACCCTCAAAACTCATTCATTGTTCCTCTTCCTACCAGGCCCAACACTCTACTAACTAGTTTAACTAGTTGACCCTCAAAACTCATTCATTGTTTCTCTTCCTACCAGGCCCAATAATCTACTAGCTAGTAGACTCTCAAAACTCATTCATTTTTCCTCTTCCTACCAGGCCCAACACTCTACTAACGAGTTGACCCTCAAAACTCAATCATTGTTTCTCTTCCTACCAGGCCCGACACTCTACCGTTTGACCCTCAAATAACACATTCATTGTTCCTCTTCCTACCAGGCCCAACACTCTACTAACTAGTTGACCCTCAAAACTCATTCATTGTTTCTCTTCCTACCAGGCCCAACACTCTACTAACTAACTGACCCTCAAATAACTCATTCATTGTTCCTCTTCCTAACAGGCCCAACACTCTACCATTTGAACATCAAATAACTCATTCATTGTTCCTCTTCCTACCAGGCCCAACACTCTACTAACTAGTTGACCCTCAAAACTCATCCTACCAGGCCCAACACTCTACCATTTGAACCTCAAAACTCATTCATTGTTCCTCTTCCTACCAGGCCCAACACTCTACTAACTAGTTGACCCTCAAAACTCAATCATTGTTTCTATTCCTACCAGGCCCAACACTCTATCATTTGAACCTCAAAACTCATTTATTGTTCCTCTTCCTACCAGGCCCAACACTCTACTAACTAGTTGACCCTCAAATAACTCATTCATTGTTCCTCTTCCTACCAGGCCCAATACTCCACTAACTAGTTGACCCTCAATACTCATTCATTGTTCCTCTTCCTACTAGGCCCAACACTCTACTAACTAGTTGACCCTAAAAACTCATTCATTGTTCCTCTTCCTACCAGGCCCAACACTCTACCATTTGACCCTCAAATAACTCATTCATTGTTTCTCTTCCTACCTGATCCAACACTCTACCATTTGTCCCTCAAATAATTCATTCATTGTTCCTCTTCCTACCAGGCCCAACACTCTACTAACTAGTCGACCCTCAAAACTCATTCATTGTTCCTCTTCCTACCAGGCCCAATACTCTACCATTTGACCCTCAAAACTCATTCATTGTTCCTCTTCCTATCAGGCCCAACACTTTACTAACTAGTTGACCCTCAAATAACTCATTCATTGTTCCTCTTCCTACCAGGCCCAACACTCTACTAACTAGTTGACCCTCAAAACTCATTCATTGTTTCTCTTCCTACCAGGCCCAACACTCTACCATTTGATCCTCAAATAACTCATTCATTGTTTCCCTTCCTACCAGGCCCAACACTCTACTAACTAGTTGACCCTCAAAACTCATTCATTGTTTCTCTTCCTACCAGGCCCAATAATCTACTAGCTAGTAGACTCTCAAAACTCATTCATTTTTCCTCTTCCTACCAGGCCCAACACTCTACTAACGAGTTGACCCTCAAAACTCAATCATTGTTTCTCTTCCTACCAGGCCCGACACTCTACCGTTTGACCCTCAAATAACTCATTCATTGTTCCTCTTCCTACCAGACCCAACACTCTACTAACTAGTTGACCCTCAAAACTCATTCATTGTTTCTCTTCCTACCAGGCCCAACACTCTACCATTTGAACCTCAAAACTCATTCATTGTTCCTCTTCCTACCAGGCCCAACACTCTATTAACTAGTTGACCCTAAAAACTCATTCATTGTTCCTCTTCCTACCAGGCCCAACACTCTACCATTTGACCCTCAAAACTCATTCATTGTTCCCCTTCTTACCAGGCCTAACACTCTACCATTTAACCCTCAAATAACTCATTCATTGTACCTCTTCCTACCAGGCCCAATACTCTACTAACTAGTTGACCCTCAAATAACTCATTCATTGTTTCTCTTCTTACCAGGCCCAACACTCTACCATTTGACCCTAAAATAACTCATTCATTGTTCCTCTTCCTACCGGGCCCAACACACTACCATTTGACCCTCAAATAACTCATTCATTGTTCCTCTTCCTACCAGGCCCAACACTCTACTAACTAGTTGACCCTCAAAACTCATTCATTGTTTCTCTTCCTACCAGGCCCAACAATCTACCATTTGAACCTCAAAACTCATTAATTGTTCCTCTTCCTACCAGGCCCAACACCCTACTAACTAACTGACCGTCAAATAACTCATTCATTGTTCCTCTTCCTACCAGGCCCAACACTCCACTAACTAGTTGACCCTCAATACTCATTCATTGTTCCTCTTCCTACTAGGCCCAACACTCTACTAACTAGTTGACCCTAAAAACTCATTCATTGTTCTTCTTCCTACCAGGCCCAACACTCTACCATTTGACCCTCAAAACTCATTCATTGTTCCCCTTCTTACCAGGCCTAACACTCTACCATTTGACCCTCAAATAACTCATTCATTGTACCTCTTCCTACCAGGCCCAATACTCTACTAACTAGTTGACCCTCAAATAACTCATTCATTGTTTCTCTTCCTACCAGGCCCAACACTCTACCATTTGACCCTAAAATAACTCATTCATTGTTCCTCTTCCTACCGGGCCCAACACACTACCATTTGACCCTCAAATAACTCATTCATTGTTCCTCTTCCTACCAGGCCCAACACTCTACTAACTAGTTGACCCTCAAAACTCATTCATTGTTTCTCTTCCTACCAGGCCCAACACTCTACCATTTGATCCTCAAATAACTCATTCATTGTTTCTCTTCCTACCAGGCCCAACACTCTACTAACTAGTTGACCCTCAAAACTCATTCATTGTTCCTCTTCCTACCAGGCCCAATACTCTACCATTTGACCCTCAAAACTCATTCATTGTTCCTCTTCCTATCAGGCCCAACATTCTACTAACTAGTTGACCCTCAAATAACTCATTCATTGTTCCTCTTCCTACCAGGCCCAACACTCTACTAACTAGTTGACCCTCAAAACTCATTCATTGTTTCTCTTCCTACCAGGCCCAATAATCTACTAGCTAGTAGACTCTCAAAACTCATTCATTTTTCCTCTTCCTACCAGGCCCAACACTCTACTAACGAGTTGACCCTCAAAACTCAATCATTGTTTCTCTTCCTACCAGGCCCGACACTCTACCGTTTGACCCTCAAATAACACATTCATTGTTCCTCTCCCTACCAGGCCCAACACTCTACTAACTAGTTGACCCTCAAATAACTCATTCATTGTTTCTCTTCCTACCAGGCCCAACACTCTACCATTTGAACCTCAAAACTCATTCATTGTTCCTCTTCCTACCAGGCCCAACACTCTACTAACTAACTGACCCTCAAATAACTCATTCATTGTTCCTCTTCCTAAGAGGCCCAACACTCTACCATTTGACCATCAAATAACTCATTCATTGTTCCTCTTCCTACCAGGCCCAACACACTACCATTTGACCCTCAAAACTCATTCATTGTTTCCCTTCCTACCAGGCCCAACATTCTACCATTTGACCCTCAAATAACTCATTCATTGTTCCTCTTCCTACCAGGCCCAACACTCTACTAACTAGTTGACCCTCAAAACTCATTCGTTGTTTCCCTTCCTACCAGGCCCAACAATCTACCATTTGACCCTCAAATAACTCATTCATTGTTCCTCTTCCTACCAGGCCCAACACTCTACTAAATAGTTGACCCTCAAAACTCAATCATTGTTTCTCTTCCTACCAGGCCCAACACTCTATCATTTGAACCTCAAAACTCATTCATTGTTCCCCTTCTTACCAGGCCCAACACTCTACCATTTGACCCTCAAATAACTCATTCATTGTACCTCTTCCTACCAGGCCCAATACTCTACTAACTAGCTGACCCTCAAATAACTCATTCATTGTTTCTCTTCCTACCAGGCCCAACACTCTACCATTTGACCCTCAAAACTCATTCATTGTTTCCCTTCCTACCAGGCCCAACACTCTACCATTTGATCCTCAAATAACTCATTCATTGTTCCTCTTCCTACCAGGCCCAACACTCTACTAACTAGTTGACCCTCAAAACTCATTCATTGTGTCTCTTCCTACCAGGCCCAACACTCTACCATTTGATCCTCAAATAACTCATTCATTGTTTCTCTTCCTACCAGGCCCAACACTCTACTAACTAGTTGACCCTCAAAACTCATTCATTGTTTCTCTTCCTACGTGGCCAACACTTTACCATTTGACCCTCAAAACTCATTCATTGTTCCTCTTCCTACCAGGCCCAACACTCAACCATTTGACCCTCAAAACTCATTCATTGTTCCTCTTCCTACCAGGCCCAATACTCTACTAACTAGTTGACCCTCAAATAACTCATTCATTGTTTCTCTTCCTACCTGATCCAACACTCTACCATTTGTCCCTCAAATAATTCATTCATTGTTCCTCTTCCTACCAGGCCCAACACTCTACTAACTAGTCGACCCTCAAAACTCATTCATTGTTCTTCTTCCTACCAGGCCCAATACTCTACCATTTGACCCTCAAATAACTCATTCATTGTTCCTCTTCCTACCAGGCCCAACACTCTACTAACTAGTTGACCCTCAAAACTCATTCATTGTTTCTCTTCCTACCAGGCCCAATAATCTACTAGCTAGTAGACTCTCAAAACTCATTCATTTTTTCCTCTTCCTACCAGGCCCAACACTCTACTAACGAGTTGACCCTCAAAACTCAATCATTGTTTCTCTTCCTACCAGGCCCGACACTCTACCGTTTGACCCTCAAATAACACATTCATTGTTCATCTCCCTACCAGGCCCAACACTCTACTAACTAGTTGACCCTCAAATAACTCATTCATTGTTTCTCTTCCTACCAGGCCCAACACTCTACCATTTGAACCTCAAAACTCATTCATTGTTCCTCTTCCTACCAGGCCCAACACTCTACTAACTAACTGACCCTCAAATAACTCATTCATTGTTCCTCTTCCTAACAGGCCCAACACTCTACCATTTGACCATCAAATAACTCATTCATTGTTCCTCTTCCTACCAGGCCCAACACACTACCATTTGACCCTCAAAACTCATTCATTGTTTCCCTTCCTACCAGGCCCAACATTCTACCATTTGACCCTCAAATAACTCATTCATTGTTCCTCTTCCTACCAGGCCCAACACTCTACTAACTAGTTGACCCTCAAAACTCATTCGTTGTTTCCTTCCTACCAGGCCCAACAATCTACCATTTGACCCTCAAATAACTCATTCATTGTTCCTCTTCCTACCAGGCCCAACACTCTACTAACTAGTTGACCCTCAAAACTCAATCATTGTTTCTCTTCCTACCAGGCCCAACACTCTATCATTTGAACCTCAAAACTCATTCATTGTTCCCCTTCTTACCAGGCCCAACACTCTACCATTTGACCCTCAAATAACTCATTCATTGTACCTCTTCCTACCAGGCCCAATACTCTACTAACTTCAGTTGACCCTCAAATAACTCATTCATTGTTTCTCTTCCTACCAGGCCCAACACTCTACCATTTGACCCTCAAAACTCATTCATTGTTTCCCTTCCTACCAGGCCCAACACTCTACCATTTGATCCTCAAATAACTCATTCATTGTTCCTCTTCCTACCAGGCCCAACACTCTACTAACTAGTTGACCCTCAAAACTCATTCATTGTGTCTCTTCCTACCAGGCCCAACACTCTACCATTTGATCCTCAAATAACTCATTCATTGTTTCTCTTCCTACCAGGCCCAACACTCTACTAACTAGTTGACCCTCAAAACTCATTCATTGTTTCTCTTCCTACGTGGCCAACACTTTACCATTTGACCCTCAAAACTCATTCATTGTTCCTCTTCCTACCAGGCCCAACACTCAACCATTTGACCCTCAAAACTCATTCATTGTTCCTCTTCCTACCAGGCCCAATACTCTACTAACTAGTTGACCCTCAAATAACTCATTCATTGTTTCTCTTCCTACCTGATCCAACACTCTACCATTTGTCCCTCAAATAATTCATTCATTGTTCCTCTTCCTACCAGGCCCAACACTCTACTAACTAGTCGACCCTCAAAACTCATTCATTGTTCCTCTTCCTACCAGGCCCAATACTCTACCATTTGACCCTCAAATAACTCATTCATTGTTCCTCTTCCTACCAGGCCCAACACTCCTACTAACTAGTTGACCCTCAAAACTCATTCATTGTTTCTCTTCCTACCAGGCCCAATAATCTACTAGCTAGTAGACTCTCAAAACTCATTCATTTTTCCTCTTCCTACCAGGCCCAACACTCTACTAACGAGTTGACCCTCAAAACTCAATCATTGTTTCTCTTCCTACCAGGCCCGACACTCTACCGTTTGACCCTCAAATAACACATTCATTGTTCCTCTCCCTACCAGGCCCAACACTCTACTAACTAGTTGACCCTCAAATAACTCATTCATTGTTTCTCTTCCTACCAGGCCCAACACTCTACCATTTGAACCTCAAAACTCATTCATTGTTCCTCTTCCTACCAGGTCCAACACTCTACTAACTAACTGACCCTCAAATAACTCATTCATTGTTCCTCTTCCTAACAGGCCCAACACTCTACCATTTGACCATCAAATAACTCATTCATTGTTCCTCTTCCTACCAGGCCCAACACACTACCATTTGACCCTCAAAACTCATTCATTGTTTCCCTTCCTACCAGGCCCACCATTCTACCATTTGACCCTCAAATAACTCATTCATTGTTCCTCTTCCTACCAGGCCCAACACTCTACTAACTAGTTGACCCTCAAAATACATTCATTATTTCTCTCCCTACCAGGCCCAACACTCTACCATTTAATCCTCAAAAAACTCATTCATTGTTCCTCTTCCTACCAGGCCCAACACTCTACTAACTAGTTGACCCTCAAAACTCATTCATTGTTTCTCTTCCTACCAGGCCCAACACTCTACCATTTGACCCTCAAATAACTCATTCATTGTTCCTCTTCCTACCAGGCCCAATACTCTACTAACTAGTTGACCCTCAAACAACTCATTCATTGTTTCTCTTCCTACCAGGCCCAACACTCTACCATTTGACCCTCAAATAACTCATTCATTGTTCCTCTTCCTACCAGGCCCAACACACTACCATTTGACCCTCAAATAACTCATTCATTGTTCCTGTTCATACCAGGCCCAACACTCTACTATCTAGTTGACCCTCAAAACTCATTCATTGTTTCTCATCCTACCAGGCCCAACACTCTACCACTTGACCCTCAAATAACTCATTCATTGTTCCTCTTCCTACCAGGCCCAAAACTCTACTAACTAGTTGACCCTCAAAACTCATTCGTTGTTTCCCTTCCTACCAGGCCCAACAATCTACCATTTGACCCTCAAATAACTCATTCATTGTTCCTCTTCCTACCAGGCCCAACACTCTACTAACTAGTTGACCCTCAAAACTCATTCATTGTTCCTCTTCCTACCAGGCCCAACACTCTACTAACTAGTTGACCTTCAAAACTCATTCATTGTTCCTCTTCCTACCAGGCCCAACACTCTACTAACTAGTTGACCCTCAAAACTCATTAATTGTTTCCATTCCTACCAGGCACAACAATCTACTAACTAGTTGACCCTCAAAACTCATTCGTTGTTTCCCTTCCTACCAGGCCCAACAATCTACCATTTGACCCTCAAATAACTCATTCATTGTTCCTCTTCCTACCAGGCCCAACACTCTACTAACTAGTTGACCCTCAAAACTCATTCATTGTTCCTCTTCCTACCAGGCCCAACACTCTACTAACTAGTTGACCTTCAAAACTCATTCATTGTTCCTCTTCCTACCAGGCCCAACACTCTACTAACTAGTTGACCCTCAAAACTCATTAATTGTTTCCATTCCTACCAGGCACAACAATCTACTAACTAGTTGACCCTCAAAACTCATTCGTTGTTTCCCTTCCTACCAGGCCCAACAATCTACCATTTGACCCTCAAATAACTCATTCATTGTTCCTCTTCCTACCAGGCCCAACACTCTACTAACTAGTTGACCCTCAAAACTCAATCATTGTTTCTCTTCCTACCAGGCCCAACACTCTATCATTTGAACCTCAAAACTCATTCATTGTTCCCCTTCTTACCAGGCCCAACACTCTACCATTTGACCCTCAAATAACTCATTCATTGTACCTCTTCCTACCAGGCCCAATACTCTACTAACTAGTTGACCCTCAAATAACTCATTCATTGTTTCTCTTCCTACCAGGCCCAACACTCTACCATTTGACCCTCAAAACTCATTCATTGTTTCCCTTCCTACCAGGCCCAACACTCTACCATTTGATCCTAGAAATAACTCATTCATTGTTCCTCTTCCTACCAGGCCCAACACTCTACTAACTAGTTGACCCTCAAAACTCATTCATTGTGTCTCTTCCTACCAGGCCCAACACTCTACCATTTGATCCTCAAATAACTCATTCATTGTTTCTCTTCCTACCAGGCCCAACACTCTACTAACTAGTTGACCCTCAAAACTCATTCATTGTTTCTCTTCCTACGTGGCCAACACTTTACCATTTGACCCTCAAAACTCATTCATTGTTTCTCTTCCTACCAGGCCCAACACTCAACCATTTGACCCTCAAAACTCATTCATTGTTCCTCTTCCTACCAGGCCCAATACTCTACTAACTAGTTGACCCTCAAAAACTCATTCATTGTTTCTCTTCCTACCTGATCCAACACTCTACCATTTGTCCCTCGAATAATTCATTCATTGTTCCTCTTCCTACCAGGCCCAACACTCTACTAACTAGTCGACCCTCAAAACTCATTCATTGTTCCTCTTCCTACCAGGCCCAATACTCTACCATTTGACCCTCAAATAACTCATTCATTGTTCCTCTTCCTACCAGGCCCAACACTCTACTAACTAGTTGACCCTCAAAACTCATTCATTGTTTCTCTTCCTACCAGACCCAATAATCTACTAGCTAGTAGACTCTCAAAACTCATTCATTTTTCCTCTTCCTACCAGGCCCAACACTCTACTAACGATTTGACCCTCAAAACTCAATCATTGTTTCTCTTCCTACCAGGCCCGACACTCTACCGTTTGACCCTCAAATAACACATTCATTGTTCCTCTCCCTACCAGGCCCAACACTCTACTAACTAGTTGACCCTCAAATAACTCATTCATTGTTTCTCTTCCTACCAGGCCCAACACTCTACCATTTGAACCTCAAAACTCATTCATTGTTCCTCTTCCTACCAGGCCCAACACTCTACTAACTAACTGACCCTCAAATAACTCATTCATTGTTCCTCTTCCTAACAGGCCCAACACTCTACCATTTGACCATAAAATAACTCATTCATTGTTCCTCTTCCTACCAGGCCCAACACACTACCATTTGACCCTCAAAACTCATTCATTGTTTCCCTTCCTACCAGGCCCAACATTCTACCATTTGACCCTCAAATAACTCATTCATTGTTCCTCTTCCTACCAGGCCCAACACTCTACTAACTAGTTGACCCTCAAAATTCATTCATTATTTCTCTCCCTACCAGGCCCAACACTCTACCATTTAATCCTCAAAAAACTCATTCATTGTTCCTCTTCCTACCAGGCCCAACACTCTACTAACTAGTTGACCCTCAAAACTCATTCATTGTTTCTCTTCCTACCAGGCCCAACACTCTACCATTTGACCCTCAAATAACTCATTCATTGTTCCTCTTCCTACCAGGCCCAATACTCTACTAACTAGTTGACCCTCAAACAACTCATTCATTGTTTCTCTTCCTACCAGGCCCAACACTCTACCATTTGACCCTCAAATAACTCATTCATTGTTCCTCTTCCTACCAGGCCCAACACACTACCATTTGACCCTCAAATAACTCATTCATTGTTCCTGTTCATACCAGGCCCAACACTCTACTATCTAGTTGACCCTCAAAACTCATTCATTGTTTCTCATCCTACCAGGCCCAACACTCTACCACTTGACCCTCAAATAACTCATTCATTGTTCCTCTTCCTACCAGGCCCAACACTCTACTAACTAGTTGACCCTCAAAACTCATTCGTTGTTTCCCTTCCTACCAGGCCCAACAATCTACCATTTGACCCTCAAATAACTCATTCATTGTTCCTCTTCCTACCAGGCCCAACACTCTACTAACTAGTTGACCCTGAAAACTCATTCATTGTTCCTCTTCCTACCAGGCCCAACACTCTACTAACTAGTTGACCCTCAAAACTCATTCATTGTTTCCCTTCCTACCAGGCCCAACACTCTACCATTTGATCCTCAAATAACTCATTCATTGTTCCTCTTCCTACCAGGCCCAACACTTTACTAACTAGTTGACCCTCAAAACTCATTCATTGTTTCTCTTCCTACCAGGCCCAACACTCTACTATTTGATCCTCAAATAACTCATTCATTGTTTCTCTTCCTACCAGGCCCAACACTCTACTAACTAGTTGACCCTCAAAACTCATTCATTGTTTCTCTTCCCTACCAGGCCCAACACTCTACCATTTGAACCTCAAAACTCATTCATTGTTCCTCTTCCTACCAGGCCCAACACTCTACTAACTAGTTGACCCTCAAATAACTCATTCATTGTTCCTCTTCCTAACAGGCCCAACACTCTACCATTTGACACTCACATAACTCATTCATTGTTCCTCTTCCTACCAGGCCCAACACACTACCATTTGACCCTCAAATAACTTATTCATTTTTCCTCTTCCTACCAAGCCCAACACTCTACTAACTAGTTGACCCTCAAAACTCATTCATTGTTTCTCATCCTACCAGGCCCAACACTCTACCATTTGACCCTCAAATAACTCATTCATTGTTCCTCTTCCTACCAGGCCCAACACTCTACTAACTAGTTGACCCTCAAAACTCAATCATTGTTTCTCTTCCTACCAGGCCCAACCTCTATCATTTGAACCTCAAAACTCATTTATTGTTCCTCTTCCTACCAGGCCCAACACTCTACTAACTAGTTGACCCTCAAAACTCATTCATTGTTCCTCTTCCTACCAGGGCCAACACTCTACCATTTGACCCTCAAATAACTCATATATTGTTCCTCTTCCTACCAGGCCCAACACTCTACTAACTAGTTGACCCTCAAAACTCATTCATTGTTTCTCTTCCTACCAGGCCCAACACTGTACCATTTGACCCTCAAAACTCATTCATTGTTCCCTTCTTACCAGGCCCAACACTCTACCATTTGACCCTCAAATAACTCATACATTGTACCTCTTCCTACCAGGCCCAATACTCTACTAACTAGTTGACCCTCAAATAACTCATTCATTGTTTCTCTTCCTACCAGGCCCAACACTCTACCATTTGACCCTAAAATAACTCATTCATTGTTCCTCTTCCTACCAGGCCCAATTCACTACCATTTGACCCTCAAATAACTCATTCATTGTTCCTCTTCCTACCAGGCCCAACACTCTACTAACTAGTTGACCTTCAAAACTCATTCATTGTTTCTCATCCTACCAGGCCCAACACTCTACCTATTGACCCTCAAATAACTCATTTATTGTTCCTCTTCCTACCAGGCCCAACACTCTACTAACTAGTTGACCCTCAAAACTCATTCATTGTTCCTCTTCCTACCAGGCCCAACACTCTACTAACTAGTTGACCCTCAAAACTCATTCATTGTTTCCCTTCCTACCAGGCCCAACACTCTACCATTTGATCCTCAAATAACTCATTCATTGTTCCTCTTCCTACCAGGCCCAACACTCTACTAACTAGTTGACCCTCAAAACTCATTCATTGTTTCTCTTCCTACCAGGCCCAACACTCTACCATTTGATCCTCAAATAACTCATTCATTGTTTCTCTTCCTACCAGGCCCAACACTCTACTAACTAGTTGACCCTCAAAACTCATTCATTGTTTCTCTTCCTACGTGGCCCAACACTTTACCATTTACCCTCAAAACTCATTCATTGTTCCTCTTCCTACCAGGCCCAACACTCAACCATTTGACCCTCAAAACTCATTCATTGTTCCTCTTCCTACCAGGCCCAACACTCTACTAACTAGTTTAACTAGTTGACCCTCAAAACTCATTCATTGTTTCTCTTCCTACCAGGCCCAATAATCTACTAGCTAGTAGACTCTCAAAACTCATTCATTTTTCCTCTTCCTACCAGGCCCAACACTCTACTAACGAGTTGACCCTCAAAACTCAATCATTGTTTCTCTTCCTACCAGGCCCGACACTCTACCGTTTGACCCTAAAATCACACATTCATTGTTCCTCTTCCTACAAGGCCCAACACTCTACTAACTAGTTGACCCTCAAAACTCATTCATTGTTTCTCTTCCTACCAGGCCCAACACTCTACTAACTAACTGACCCTCAAATAACTCATTCATTGTTCCTCTTCCTAACAGGCCCAACACTCTACCATTTGAACATCAAATAACTCATTCATTGTTCCTCTTCCTACCAGGCCCAACTCTCTACTAACTAGTTGACCCTCAAAACTCATCCTACCAGGCCCAACACTCTACCATTTGAACCTCAAAACTCATTCATTGTTCCTCTTCCTACCAGGCCCAACACTCTACTAACTAGTTGACCCTCAAAACTCAATCATTGTTTCTATTCCTACCAGGCCCAACACTCTATCATTTGAACCTCAAAACTCATTTATTGTTCCTCTTCCTACCAGGCCCAACACTCTACTAACTAGTTGACCCTCAAATAACTCATTCATTGTTCCTCTTCCTACCAGGCCCAATACTCCACTAACTAGTCGACCCTCAATACTCATTCATTGTTCCTCTTCCTACTAGGCCCAACACTCTACTAACTAGTTGACCCTAAAAACTCATTCATTGTTCCTCTTCCTACCAGGCCCAACACTCTACCATTTGACCCTCAAATAACTCATTCATTGTTTCTCTTCCTACCTGATCCAACACTCTACCATTTGTCCCTCAAATAATTCATTCATTGTTCCTCTTCCTACCAGGCCCAACACTCTACTAACTAGTCGACCCTCAAAACTCATTCATTGTTCCTCTTCCTACCAGGCCCAATACTCTACCATTTGACCCTCAAAACTCATTCATTGTTCCTCTTCCTATCAGGCCCAACACTTTACTAACTAGTTGACCCTCAAATAACTCATTCATTGTTCCTCTTCCTACCAGGCCCAACACTCTACTAACTAGTTGACCCTCAAAACTCATTCATTGTTTCTCTTCCTACCAGGCCCAACACTCTACCATTTGATCCTCAAATAACTCATTCATTGTTTCTCTTCCTACCAGGCCCAACACTCTACTAACTAGTTGACCCTCAAAACTCATTCATTGTTCCTCTTCCTACCAGGCCCAATACTCTACCATTTGACCCTCAAAACTCATTCATTGTTCCTCTTCCTATCAGGCCCAACACTCTACTAACTAGTTGACCCTCAAATAACTCATTCATTGTTCCTCTTCCTACCAGGCCCAACACTCTACTAACTAGTTGACCCTCAAAACTCATTCATTGTTTCTCTTCCTACCAGGCCCAATAATCTACTAGCTAGTAGACTCTCAAAACTCATTCAATTTTTCCTCTTCCTACCAGGCCCAACACTCTACTAACGAGTTGACCCTCAAAACTCAATCATTGTTTCTCTTCCTACCAGGCCCGACACTCTACCGTTTGACCCTCAAATAACTCATTCATTGTTCCTCTTCCTACCAGGCCCAACACTCTACTAACTAGTTGACCCTAAAAACTCATTCATTGTTCCTCTTCCTACCAGGCCCAACACTCTACCATTTGACCCTCAAAACTCATTCATTGTTCCCCTTCTTACCAGGCCTAACACTCTACCATTTAACCCTCAAATAACTCATTCATTGTACCTCTTCCTACCAGGCCCAATACTCTACTAACTAGTTGACCCTCAAATAACTCATTCATTGTTTCTCTTCTTACCAGGCCCAACACTCTACCATTTGACCCTAAAATAACTCATTCATTGTTCCTCTTCCTACCGGGCCCAACACACTACCATTTGACCCTCAAATAACTCATTCATTGTTCCTCTTCCTACCAGGCCCAACACTCTACTAACTAGTTGACCCTCAAAACTCATTCATTGTTTCTCTTCCTACCAGGCCCAACAATCTACCATTTGACCCTCAAAACTCATTCATTGTTTCCCTTCCTACCAGGCCCAACACTCTACCATTTGATCCTGAAATAACTCATTCATTGTTCCTCTTCCTACCAGGCCCAACACTCTACTAACTAGTTGACCCTCAAAACTCATTCATTGTGTCTCTTCCTACCAGGCCCAACACTCTACCATTTGATCCTCAAATAACTCATTCATTGTTTCTCTTCCTACCAGGCCCAACACTCTACTAACTAGTTGACCCTCAAAACTCATTCATTGTTTCTCTTCCTACGTGGCCAACACTTTACCATTTGACCCTCAAAACTCATTCATTGTTTCTCTTCCTACCAGGCCCAACACTCAACCATTTGACCCTCAAAACTCATTCATTGTTCCTCTTCCTACCAGGCCCAATACTCTACTAACTAGTTGACCCTCAAATAACTCATTCATTGTTTCTCTTCCTACCTGATCCAACACTCTACCATTTGTCCCTCGAATAATTCATTCATTGTTCCTCTTCCTACCAGGCCCAACACTCTACTAACTAGTCGACCCTCAAAACTCATTCATTGTTCCTCTTCCTACCAGGCCCAATACTCTACCATTTGACCCTCAAATAACTCATTCATTGTTCCTCTTCCTACCAGGCCCAACACTCTACTAACTAGTTGACCCTCAAAACTCATTCATTGTTTCTCTTCCTACCAGACCCAATAATCTACTAGCTAGTAGACTCTCAAAACTCATTCATTTTTCCTCTTCCTACCAGGCCCAACACTCTACTAACGATTTGACCCTCAAAACTCAATCATTGTTTCTCTTCCTACCAGGCCCGACACTCTACCGTTTGACCCTCAAATAACACATTCATTGTTCCTCTCCCTACCAGGCCCAACACTCTACTAACTAGTTGACCCTCAAATAACTCATTTTTTGTTTCTCTTCCTACCAGGCCCAACACTCTACCATTTGAACCTCAAAACTCATTCATTGTTCCTCTTCCTACCAGGCCCAACACTCTACTAACTAACTGACCCTCAAATAACTCATTCATTGTTCCTCTTCCTAACAGGCCCAACACTCTACCATTTGACCATGAAAATAACTCATTCATTGTTCCTCTTCCTACCAGGCCCAACACACTACCATTTGACCCTCAAAACTCATTCATTGTTTCCCTTCCTACCAGGCCCAACATTCTACCATTTGACCCTCAAATAACTCATTCATTGTTCCTCTTCCTACCAGGCCCAACACTCTACTAACTAGTTGACCCTCAAAATTCATTCATTATTTCTCTCCCTACCAGGCCCAACACTCTACCATTTAATCCTCAAAAAACTCATTCATTGTTCCTCTTCCTACCAGGCCCAACACTCTACTAACTAGTTGACCCTCAAAACTCATTCATTGTTTCTCTTCCTACCAGGCCCAACACTCTACCATTTGACCCTCAAATAACTCATTCATTGTTCCTCTTCCTACCAGGCCCAATACTCTACTAACTAGTTGACCCTCAAACAACTCATTCATTGTTTCTCTTCCTACCAGGCCCAACACTCTACCATTTGACCCTCAAATAACTCATTCATTGTTCCTCTTCCTACCAGGCCCAACACACTACCATTTGACCCTCAAATAACTCATTCATTGTTCCTGTTCATACCAGGCCCAACACTCTACTATCTAGTTGACCCTCAAAACTCATTCATTGTTTCTCATCCTACCAGGCCCAACACTCTACCAATTGAACCTCAAATAACTCATTCATTGTTCCTCTTCCTACCAGGCCCAACACTCTACTAACTAGTTGACCCTCAAAACTCATTCGTTGTTTCCCTTCCTACCAGGCCCAACAATCTACCATTTGACCCTCAAATAACTCATTCATTGTTCCTCTTCCTACCAGGCCCAACACTCTACTAACTAGTTGACCCTGAAAACTCATTCATTGTTCCTCTTCCTACCAGGCCCAACACTCTACTAACTAGTTGACCCTCAAAACTCATTCATTGTTTCCCTTCCTACCAGGCCCAACACTCTACCATTTGATCCTCAAATAACTCATTCATTGTTCCTCTTCCTACCAGGCCCAACACTTTACTAACTAGTTGACCCTCAAAACTCATTCATTGTTTCTCTTCCTACCAGGCCCAACACTCTACTATTTGATCCTCAAATAACTCATTCATTGTTTCTCTTCCTACCAGGCCCAACACTCTACTAACTAGTTGACCCTCAAAACTCATTCATTGTTTCTCTTCCTACCAGGCCCAACACTCTACCATTTGAACCTCAAAACTCATTCATTGTTCCTCTTCCTACCAGGCCCAACACTCTACTAACTAGTTGACCCTCAAATAACTCATTCATTGTTCCTCTTCCTAACAGGCCCAACACTCTACCATTTGACACTCACATAACTCATTCATTGTTCCTCTTCCTACCAGGCCCAACACACTACCATTTGACCCTCAAATAACTCATTCATTTTTCCTCTTCCTACCAAGCCCAACACTCTACTAACTAGTTGACCCTCAAAACTCATTCATTGTTTCTCATCCTACCAGGCCCAACACTCTACCATTTGACCCTCAAATAACTCATTCATTGTTCCTCTTCCTACCAGGCCCAACACTCTACTAACTAGTTGACCCTCAAAACTCAATCATTGTTTCTCTTCCTACCAGGCCCAACACTCTATCATTTGAACCTCAAAACTCATTTATTGTTCCTCTTCCTACCAGGCCCAACACTCTACTAACTAGTTGACCCTCAAAACTCATTCATTGTTCCTCTTCCTACCAGGGCCAACACTCTACCATTTGACCCTCAAATAACTCATATATTGTTCCTCTTCCTACCAGGCCCAACACTCTACTAACTAGTTGACCCTCAAAACTCATTGATGGTTTCACTTCCTACCAGGCCCAACACTGTACCATTTGACCCTCAAAACTCATTCATTGTTCCCCTTCTTACCAGGCCCAACACTCTACCATTTGACCCTCAAATAACTCATACATTGTACCTCTTCCTACCAGGCCCAATACTCTACTAACTAGTTGACCCTCAAATAACTCATTCATTGTTTCTCTTCCTACCAGGCCCAACACTCTACCATTTGACCCTAAAATAACTCATTCATTGTTCCTCTTCCTACCAGGCCCAATTCACTACCATTTGACCCTCAAATAACTCATTCATTGTTCCTCTTCCTACCAGGCCCAACACTCTACTAACTAGTTGACCTTCAAAACTCATTCATTGTTTCTCATCCTACCAGGCCCAACACTCTACCTATTGACCCTCAAATAACTCATTTATTGTTCCTCTTCCTACCAGGCCCAACACTCTACTAACTAGTTGACCCTCAAAACTCATTCATTGTTCCTCTTCCTACCAGGCCCAACACTCTACTAACTAGTTGACCCTCAAAACTCATTCATTGTTTCCCTTCCTACCAGGCCCAACACTCTACCATTTGATCCTCAAATAACTCATTCATTGTTCCTCTTCCTACCAGGCCCAACACTCTACTAACTAGTTGACCCTCAAAACTCATTCATTGTTTCTCTTCCTACCAGGCCCAACACTCTACCATTTGATCCTCAAATAACTCATTCATTGTTTCTCTTCCTACCAGGCCCAACACTCTACTAACTAGTTGACCCTCAAAACTCATTCATTGTTTCTCTTCCTACGTGGCCCAACACTTTACCATTTACCCTCAAAACTCATTCATTGTTCCTCTTCCTACCAGGCCCAACACTCAACCATTTGACCCTCAAAACTCATTCATTGTTCCTCTTCCTACCAGGCCCAACACTCTACTAACTAGTTTAACTAGTTGACCCTCAAAACTCATTCATTGTTTCTCTTCCTACCAGGCCCAATAATCTACTAGCTAGTAGACTCTCAAAACTCATTCATTTTTCCTCTTCCTACCAGGCCCAACACTCTACTAACGAGTTGACCCTCAAAACTCAATCATTGTTTCTCTTCCTACCAGGCCCGACACTCTACCGTTTGACCCTCAAATAACACATTCATTGTTCCTCTTCCTACCAGGCCCAACACTCTACTAACTAGTTGACCCTCAAAACTCATTCATTGTTTCTCTTCCTACCAGGCCCAACACTCTACTAACTAACTGACCCTCAAATAACTCATTCATTGTTCCTCTTCCTAACAGGCCCAACACTCTACCATTTGAACATCAAATAACTCATTCATTGTTCCTCTTCCTACCAGGCCCAACACTCTACTAACTAGTTGACCCTCAAAACTCATCCTACCAGGCCCAACACTCTACCATTTGAACCTCAAAACTCATTCATTGTTCCTCTTCCTACCAGGCCCAACACTCTACTAACTAGTTGACCCTCAAAACTCAATCATTGTTTCTATTCCTACCAGGCCCAACACTCTATCATTTGAACCTCAAAACTCATTTATTGTTCCTCTTCCTACCAGGCCCAACACTCTACTAACTAGTTGACCCTCAAATAACTCATTCATTGTTCCTCTTCCTACCAGGCCCAATACTCCACTAACTAGTCGACCCTCAATACTCATTCATTGTTCCTCTTCCTACTAGGCCCAACACTCTACTAACTAGTTGACCCTAAAAACTCATTCATTGTTCCTCTTCCTACCAGGCCCAACACTCTACCATTTGACCCTCAAATAACTCATTCATTGTTTCTCTTCCTACCTGATCCAACACTCTACCATTTGTCCCTCAAATAATTCATTCATTGTTCCTCTTCCTACCAGGCCCAACACTCTACTAACTAGTCGACCCTCAAAACTCATTCATTGTTCCTCTTCCTACCAGGCCCAATACTCTACCATTTGACCCTCAAAACTCATTCATTGTTCCTCTTCCTATCAGGCCCAACACTTTACTAACTAGTTGACCCTCAAATAACTCATTCATTGTTCCTCTTCCTACCAGGCCCAACACTCTACTAACTAGTTGACCCTCAAAACTCATTCATTGTTCCTCTTCCTACCAGGCCCAATACTCTACCATTTGACCCTCAAAACTCATTCATTGTTCCTCTTCCTATCAGGCCCAACACTCTACTAACTAGTTGACCCTCAAATAACTCATTCATTGTTCCTCTTCCTACCAGGCCCAACACTCTACTAACTAGTTGACCCTCAAAACTCATTCATTGTTTCTCTTCCTACCAGGCCCAATAATCTACTAGCTAGTAGACTCTCAAAACTCATTCAATTTTCCTCTTCCTACCAGGCCCAACACTCTACTAACGAGTTGACCCTCAAAACTCAATCATTGTTTCTCTTCCTACCAGGCCCGACACTCTACCGTTTGACCCTCAAATAACTCATTCATTGTTCCTCTTCCTACCAGGCCCAACACTCTACTAACTAGTTGACCCTAAAAACTCATTCATTGTTCCTCTTCCTACCAGGCCCAACACTCTACCATTTGACCCTCAAAACTCATTCATTGTTCCCCTTCTTACCAGGCCTAACACTCTACCATTTAACCCTCAAATAACTCATTCATTGTACCTCTTCCTACCAGGCCCAATACTCTACTAACTAGTTGACCCTCAAATAACTCATTCATTGTTTCTCTTCTTACCAGGCCCAACACTCTACCATTTGACCCTAAAATAACTCATTCATTGTTCCTCTTCCTACCGGGCCCAACACACTACCATTTGACCCTCAAATAACTCATTCATTGTTCCTCTTCCTACCAGGCCCAACACTCTACTAACTAGTTGACCCTCAAAACTCATTCATTGTTTCTCTTCCTACCAGGCCCAACAATCTACCATTTGAACCTCAAAACTCATTAATTGTTCCTCTTCCTACCAGGCCCAACACTCTACTAACTAACTGACCCTCAAATAACTCATTCATTGTTCCTCTTCCTAACAGGCCCAACACTCTACCATTTGACCATCAAATAACTCATTCATTGTTCCTCTTCCTACCAGGCCCAACACACTACCATTTGACCCTCAATACTCATTCATTGTTCCTCGTCCTACCAGGCCCAACACTCTACTAACTAGTTGACCCTCAAAACTCATTCATTGTTTCTCATCCTACCAGGCCCAACACTCTACCATTTGAACCTCAAAACTCATTCATTGTTCCTCTTCCTACCAGGCCCAACACTCTACTAACTAGTTGACCCTCAAAACTCAATCATTGTTTCTCTTCCTACCAGCCCCAACACTCTATCATTTGAACCTCAAAACTCATTTATTGTTCCTCTTCCTACCAGGCCCAACACTCTACTAACTAGTTGACCCTCAAATAACTCATTCATTGTTCCTCTTCCTACCAGGCCCAATACTCCACTAACTAGTTGACCGTCAATACTCATTCATTGTTCCTCTTCCTACTAGGCCCAACACTCTACTAACTAGTTGACCCTAAAAACTCATTCATTGTTCCTCTTCCTACCAGGCCCAACACTCTACCATTTGACCCTCAAAACTCATTCATTGTTCCCCTTCTTACCAGGCCCAACACTCTACCATTTGACCCTCAAATAACTCATTCATTGTACCTCTTCCTACCAGGCCCAATACTCTACTAACTAGTTGACCCTCAAATAACTCATTCATTGTTTCTCTTCCTACCAGGCCCAACACTCTACCATTTGACCCTCAAAACTCATTCATTGTTTCCCTTCCTACCAGGCCCAACACTCTACCATTTGATCCTCAAAAAACTCATTCATTGTTCCTCTTCCTACCAGGCCCAACACTCTACTAACTAGTTGACCCTCAAAACTCATTCATTGTGTCTCTTCCTACCAGGCCCAACACTCTACCATTTGATCCTCAAATAACTCATTCATTGTTTCTCTTCCTACCAGGCCCAACACTCTACTAACTAGTTGACCCTCAAAACTCATTCATTGTTTCTCTTCCTACGTGGCCAACACTTTACCATTTGACCCTCAAAACTCATTCATTGTTCCTCTTCCTACCAGGCCCAACACTCAACCATTTGACCCTCAAAACTCATTCATTGTTCCTTTTCCTACCAGGCCCAATACTCTACTAACTAGTTGACCCTCAAATAACTCATTCATTGTTTCTCTTCCTACCTGATCCAACACTCTACCATTTGTCCCTCAAATAATTCATTCATTGTTCCTCTTCTTACCAGGCCCAACACTCTACTAACTAGTCGACCCTCAAAACTCATTCATTGTTCCTCTTCCCTACCAGGCCTAATACTCTACCATTTTACCCTCAAAACTCATTCATTGTTCCTCTTCCTATCAGGCTCAACACTCTACTAACTAGTTGACCCTCAAAACTCATTCATTGTTTCTCTTCCTACCAGGCCCAATAATCTACTAGCTAGTAGACTCTCAAAACTCATTCATTTTTCCTCTTCCTACCAGGCCCAACACTCTACTAACGAGTTGACCCTCAAAACTCAATCATTGTTTCTCTTCCTACCAGGCCCGACACTCTACCGTTTGACCCTCAAATAACACATTCATTGTTCCTCTCCCTACCAGGCCCAACACTCTACTAACTAGTTGACCCTCAAATAACTCATTCATTGTTTCTCTTCCTACCAGGCCCAACACTCTACCATTTGAACCTCAAAACTCATTCATTGTTCCTCTTCCTACCAGGCCCAACACTCTACTTACTAACTGACCCTCAAATAACTCATTCATTGTTCCTCTTCCTAACAGGCCCAACACTCTACCATTTGACCATCAAAAAACTCATTCATTGTTCCTCTTCCTACCAGGCCCAACACACTACCATTTGACCCTCAAATAACTCATTCATTGTTCCTCTTCCTACCAGGCCCAACACTCTACTAACTAGTTGACCCTCAAAACTCATTCATTGTGTCTCTTCCTACCAGGCCCAACACTCTACCATTTGATCCTCAAATAACTCATTCATTGTTTCTCTTCCTACCAGGCCCAACACTCTACTAACTAGTTGACCCTCAAAACTCATTCATTGTTTCTCTTCCTACGTGGCCAACACTTTACCATTTGACCCTCAAAACTCATTCATTGTTCCTCTTCCTACCAGGCCCAACACTCAACCATTTGACCCTCAAAACTCATTCATTGTTCCTTTTCCTACCAGGCCCAATACTCTACTAACTAGTTGACCCTCAAATAACTCATTCATTGTTTCTCTTCCTACCTGATCCAACACTCTACCATTTGTCCCTCAAATAATTCATTCATTGTTCCTCTTCTTACCAGGCCCAACACTCTACTAACTAGTCGACCCTCAAAACTCATTCATTGTTCCTCTTCCTACCAGGCCTAATACTCTACCATTTTACCCTCAAAACTCATTCATTGTTCCTCTTCCTATCAGGCTCAACACTCTACTAACTAGTTGACCCTCAAAACTCATTCATTGTTTCTCTTCCTACCAGGCCCAATAATCTACTAGCTAGTAGACTCTCAAAACTCATTCATTTTTCCTCTTCCTACCAGGCCCAACACTCTACTAACGAGTTGACCCTCAAAACTCAATCATTGTTTCTCTTCCTACCAGGCCCGACACTCTACCGTTTGACCCTCAAATAACACATTCATTGTTCCTCTCCCTACCAGGCCCAACACTCTACTAACTAGTTGACCCTCAAATAACTCATTCATTGTTTCTCTTCCTACCAGGCCCAACACTCTACCATTTGAACCTCAAAACTCATTCATTGTTCCTCTTCCTACCAGGCCCAACACTCTACTTACTAACTGACCCTCAAATAACTCATTCATTGTTCCTCTTCCTAACAGGCCCAACACTCTACCATTTGACCATCAAAAAACTCATTCATTGTTCCTCTTCCTACCAGGCCCAACACACTACCATTTGACCCTCAAATAACTCATTCATTGTTCCTCTTCCTACCAGGCCCAACACTCTACTAACTAGTTCACCTTCAAAACTAATTCATTGTTTCTCATCCTACCAGGCCCAACACTCTACCATTTCAACCTCAAAACTCATTCATTGTTCCTCTTCCTACCAGGCCCAACACTCTACTAACTAGTTGACCCTCAAAACTCAATCATTGTTTCTCTTTCTACCAGGCCCAACACTCTATCATTTAAACCTCAAAACTCATTTATTTTTCCTCTTCCTACCAGGCCCAACACTCTACTAACTAGTTGACCCTCAAATAACTCATTCATTGTTCCTCTTCCTACCAGGCCCAATACTCCACTAACTAGTTGACCCTCAATACTCATTCATTGTTCCTCTTCCTACTAGGCCCAACACTCTACTAACTAGTTGACCCTAAAAACTCATTCATTGTTCCTCTTCCTACCAGGCCCAACACTCTACCATTTGACCCTCAAAACTCATTCATTGTTCCCCTTCTTACCAGGCCAAACACTCTACCATTTGACCCTCAAATAACTCATTCATTGTTCCTCTTCCTACCGGGCCCAACACTCTACCATTTGACCCTCAAATAACTCATTCATTGTTCCTCTTCCTACCAGGCCCAACACTCTACTAACTAGTTGACCCTCAAAACTCATTCATTGTTTCTCTTCCTACCAGGCCCAACACTCTACCATTTGATCCTCAAATAAATCATTCATTGTTTCTCTTCCTACCAGGCCCAACACTCCACTTACTATTTGACCCTCAAAACTCATTCATTGTTTCTCTTCCTACATATTGCTTTAACACTCTTATAACTAGTTGACCCTCAAAACTCATTCATTGTTTCTCTTCCTACCAGGCCCAACACTCTACCATTTGATCCTCAAATAACTCATTCATTGTTTCTCTTCCTACCAGGCCCAACACTCTACTAACTAGTTGACTTTCAAAACTCATTCATTGTTTCTCTTCCTACGTGGCCCAACACTTTACCATTTGACCCTCAAAACTCATTCATTGTTCCTCTTCCTACCAGGCCTAACACTCAACCATTTGACCCTCAAAACTCATTCATTGTTCCTCTTCCTACCAGGCCCAATACTCTACTAACTAGTTGACCCTCAAATAACTCATTCATTGTTTCTCTTCCTACCTGATCCAACACTCTACCATTTGTCCCTCAAATAATTCATTCATTGTTCCTCTTCCTACCAGGCCCAACACTCTACTAACTAGTCGACCCTCAAAACTCATTCATTGTTCCTCTTCCTACCAGGCCCAATACTCTACCATTTGACCCTCAAAACTCATTCATTGTTCCTCTTCCTATCAGGCCCAACACTCTACTAACTAGTTGACCCTCAAATAACTCATTCATTGTTTCTCTTCCTACCAGGCCCAACACTCTACTAACTAGTTGACCCTCAAAACTTATTCATTGTTTCTCTTCCTACCAGGCCCAATAATCTACTAGCTAGTAGACTCTCAAAACTCATTCATTTTTCCTCTTCCTACCAGGCCCAACACTCTACTAACTAGTTGACCCTCAAAACTCATTCATTTTTTTCTCTTCCTACCAGGCCCAACACTCTACTAACTAGTTGACCCTCAAAACTCAATCATTGTTTCTCTTCCTACCAGGCCCGACACTCTACCATTTGACCCTCAAATAACACATTCATTGTTCCTCTTCCTACCAGGCCCAACACTCTACTAACTAGTTGACCCTCAAAACTCATTCATTGTTTCTCTTCCTACCAGGCCCAACACTCTACCATTTGAACCTCAAAACTCATTCATTGTTCCTCTTCCTACCAGGCCCAACACTCTACTAACTAATTGACCCTCAAATAACTCATTCATTGTTCCTCTTCCTAACAGGCCCAACACTCTACCATTTGACCATCAAATAACTCATTCATTGTTCCTCTTCCTACCAGGCCCAACACACTACCATTTGACCCTAAAATAACTCATTCATTGTTCCTCTTCCTACTAGGCCCAACAATCTACTAAATAGTTGACCCTCAAAACTCATTCATTGTTTCTCATCCTACCAGGCCCAACAATCTACCATTTGAACCTCAAAACTCATTCATTGTTCCTCTTCCTACCAGGCCCAACACTCTACTAACTAGTTGACCCTCAAATAACTCATTCATTGTTCCTCTTCCTAACAGGCCCAACACTCTACCATTTGACCCTCAAATAACTCATTCATTGTTCCTCTTCCTACCAGGCCCAACACTCTACCATTTGACCCTCAAATAACTTATTCATTTTTCCTCTTCCTACCAGGCCCAACACTCTACTAACTAGTTGACCCTCAAAACTCATTCATTTTTCCTCTTCCTACCAGGCCCAACACTCTACTAACTAGTTGAACCTCAAAATTCAATCATTGTTTCTCTTCCTACCAGGCCCGACACTCTACCATTTGACCCTCAAATAACACATTCATTGTTCCTCTTCCTACCAGGCCCAACACTCTACTAACTAGTTGACCCTCAAAACTCATTCATTGTTTCTCTTCCTACCAGGCCCAACACTCTACCATTTGACCCTCAAATAACTCATTCATTGTTCCTCTTCCTACCAGGCCCAATACTCTACTAACTAGTTGACCCTCAAACAACTCATTCATTGTTTCTCTTCCTACCAGGCCCAACACTCTACCATTTGACCCTCAAATAACTCATTCATTGTTCCTCTTCCTACCAGGCCCAACACACTACCATTTGACCCTCAAATAACTCATTCATTGTTCCTGTTCATACCAGGCCCAACACTCTACTATCTAGTTGACCCTCAAAACTCATTCATTGTTTCTCATCCTACCAGGCCCAACACTCTACCACTTGACCCTCAAATAACTCATTCATTGTTCCTCTTCCTACCAGGCCCAACACTCTACTAACTAGTTGACCCTCAAAACTCATTCGTTGTTTCCCTTCCTACCAGGCCCAACACACTACCATTTGACCCTCAAATAACTCATTCATTGTTCCTCTTCCTACCAGGCCCAACACTCTACTAACTAGTTGACCCTCAAAACTCATTCATTGTTCCTCTTCCTACCAGGCCCAACACTCTACTAACTAGTTGACCTTCAAAACTCATTCATTGTTCCTCTTCCTACCAGGCCCAACACTCTACTAACTAGTTGACCCTCAAAACTCATTAATTGTTTCCCCTTTCTACCAGGCACAACAATCTACTAACTAGTTGACCCTCAAAACTCATTCGTTGTTTCCCTTCCTACCAGGCCCAACAATCTACCATTTGACCCTCAAATAACTCATTCATTGTTCCTCTTCCTACCAGGCCCAACACTCTAACTAGTTGACCCTCAAAACTCAATCATTGTTTCTCTTCCTACCAGGCCCGACACTCTACCATTTGACCCTCAAATAACACATTCATTTTTCCTCTTCCTACCAGGCCCAACACTCTACTAACTAGTTGACCCTCAAAACTCATTCATTGTTTCTCTTCCTACCAGGCCCAACACTCTACCATTTGAACCTCAAAACTCATTCATTGTTCCTCTTCCTACCAGGCCCAACACTCTACTAACTAGTTGACCATCAAATAACTCATTCATTGTTCCTCTTCCTAACAGGCCCAACACTCTACCATTTGACACTCACATAACTCATTCATTGTTCCTCTTCCTACCAGGCCCAACACACTACCATTTGACCCTCAAATAACTCATTCATTTTTCCTCTTCCTACCAAGCCCAACACTCTACTAACTAGTTGACCCTCAAAACTCATTCATTGTTTCTCATCCTACCAGGCCCAACACTCTACCATTTGACCCTCAAATAACTCATTCATTGTTCCTCTTCCTACCAGGCCCAACACTCTACTAACTAGTTGACCCTCAAAACTTATTCATTGTTCCTCTTCCTACCAGGCCCAACACTCTACCATTTGACCCTCAAATAACTCATATATTGTACCTCTTCCTACCAGGCCCAATACTCTACTAACTAGTTGACCCTCAAATAACTCATTCATTGTTTCTCTTCCTACCAGGCCCAACACTCTACCATTTGACCCTAAAATAACTCATTCATTGCTCCTCTTCCTACCAGGCCCAATACACTACCATTTGACCCTCAAATAACTCATTCATTGTTCCTCTTCCTACCAGGCCCAAAACTCTACTAACTAGTTGACCTTCAAAACTCATTCATTGTTTCTCATCCTACCAGGCCCAACACTCTACCATTTGACCCTCAAATAACTCATTTATTGTTCCCCTACCTACCAGGCCCAACACTCTACTAACTAGTTGACCCTCAAAACTCATTCATTGTTCCTCTTCCTACCAGGCCCAACACTCTACTAACTAGTTGACCCTCAAAACTCATTCATTGTTCCTCTTCCTACCAGGCCCAACACTCTACTAACTAGTTGACCCTCAAAAGTCATTCATTGTTTCTCTTCCTACCAGGCCCAACACTCTACCATTTGATCCTCAAATAACTCATTCATTGTTTCTCTTCCTACCAGGCCCAACACTCTACTAACTATTTGACCCTCAAAACTCATTCATTGTTTCTCTTCCTACGTGGCACAACACTTTACCATTTGACCCTCAAAACTCATTCATTGTTCCTCTTCCTACCAGGCCCAACACTCAACCATTTGACCCTCAAAACTCATTCATTGTTCCTCTTCCTACCAGGCCCAACACTCTACCATTTGAACCTCAAAACTCATTCATTGTTCCTCTTCCTACCAGGCCCAACACTCTACTAACTAGTTGACCCTCAAATAACTCATTCATTGTTCCTCTTCCTAACAGGCCCAACACTCTACCATTTGACACTCACATAACTCATTCATTGATCCTCTTCCTACCAGGCCCAACACACTACCATTTGACCCTCAAATAACTCATTCATTGTTCCTCTTCCTACCAGGCCCAACACTCTACTAACTAGTTGACCCTCAAAACTCATTCATTGTTTCTCTTCCTACCAGGCCCAACACTCTACCATTTGACCCTCAAATAACTCATTCATTGTTCCTCTTCCTACCAGGCCCAATACTCTACTAACTAGTTGACCCTCAAACAACTCATTCATTGTTTCTCTTCCTACCAGGCCCAACACTCTACCATTTGACCCTCAAATAACTCATTCATTGTTCCTCTTCCTACCAGGCCCAACACACTACCATTTGACCCTAAAATAACTCATTCATTGTTCCTGTTCATACTAGGCCCAACACTCTACTATCTAGTTGACCCTCAAAACTCATTCATTGTTTCTCATCCTACCAGGCCCAACACTCTACCACTTGACCCTCAAATAACTCATTCATTGTTCCTCTTCCTACCAGGCCCAACACTCTACTAACTAGTTGACCCTCAAAACTCATTCGTTGTTTCCCTTCCTACCAGGCCCAACAATCTACCATTTGACCCTCAAATAACTCATTCATTGTTCCTCTTCCTACCAGGCCCAACACTCTACTAACTAGTTGACCCTCAAAACTCATTCATTGTTCCTCTTCCTACCAGGCCCAACACTCTACTAACTAGTTGACCTTCAAAACTCATTCATTGTTCCTCTTCCTACCAGGCCCAACACTCTACTAACTAGTTGACCCTCAAAACTCATTAATTGTTTCCCTTCCTACCAGGCACAACAATCTACTAACTAGTTGACCCTCAAAACTCATTCGTTGTTTCCCTTCCTACCAGGCCCAACAATCTACCATTTGACCCTCAAATAACTCATTCATTGTTCCTCTTCCTACCAGGCCCAACACACTACCATTTGACCCTCAAATAACTCATTCATTGTTCCTCTTCCTACCAGGCCCAACACTCTACTAACTAGTTGACCCTCAAAACTCATCCTACCAGGCCCAGCACTCTACCATTTGAACCTCAAAACTCATTCATTGTTCCTCTTCCTACCAGGCCCAACACTCTACTAACTAGTTGACCCTCAAAACTCAATCATTGTTTCTCTTCCTACCAGGCCCAACACTCTACCATTTGATCCTTAAATAACTCATTCATTGTTCCTCTTCCTACCAGGCCCAACACTCTACTAACTAGTTGACCCTCAAAACTCATTCATTGTTTCTCTTCCTACCAGGCCCAACACTCTACCATTTGATCCTCAAATAACTCATTCATTGTTTCTCTTCCTACCAGGCCCAACACTCTACTAACTAGTTGACCCTCAAAACTCATTCATTGTTTCTCTTCCTACGTGGCCCAACACTTTACCATTTGACCCTCAAAACTCATTCATTGTTCCTCTTCCTACCAGGCCCAACACTCAACCATTTGACCCTCAAAACTCATTCATTGTTCCTCTTCCTACCAGGCCCAACACTCTACCATTTGAACCTCAAAACTCATTCATTGTTCCTCTTCCTACCAGGCCCAACACTCTACTAGCTAGTTGACCCTCAAATAACTCATTCATTGTTCCTCTTCCTAACAGGCCCAACACTCTACCATTTGACACTCACATAACTCATTCATTGTTCCTCTTCCTACCAGGCCCAACACACTACCATTTGACCCTCAAATAACTCATTCATTGTTCCTCTTCCTACCAGGCCCAACACTCTACTAACTAGTTGACCCTCAAAACTCATTCATTGTTTCTCTTCCTACCAGGCCCAACACTCTACCATTTGACCCTCAAATAACTCATTCATTGTTCCTCTTCCTACCAGGCCCAATACTCTACTAACTAGTTGACCCTCAAACAACTCATTCATTGTTTCTCTTCCTACCAGGCCCAACACTCTACCATTTGACCCTCAAATAACTCATTCATTGTTCCTCTTCCTACCAGGCCCAACACACTACCATTTGACCCTCAAATAACTCATTCATTGTTCCTGTTCATACCAGGCCCAACACTCTACTATCTAGTTGACCCTCAAAACTCATTCATTGTTTCTCATCCTACCAGGCCCAACACTCTACCACTTGACCCTCAAATAACTCATTCATTGTTCCTCTTCCTACCAGGCCCAACACTCTACTAACTAGTTGACCCTCAAAACTCATTCGTTGTTTCCCATCCTACCAGGCCCAACAATCTACCATTTGACCCTCAAATAACTCATTCATTGTTCCTCTTCCTACCAGGCCCAACACTCTACTAACTAGTTGACCCTCAAAACTCATTCATTGTTCCTCTTCCTACCAGGCCCAACACTCTACTAACTAGTTGACCTTCAAAACTCATTCATTGTTCCTCTTCCTACCAGGCCCAACACTCTACTAACTAGTTGACCCTCAAAACTCATTAATTATTTCCCTTCCTACCAGGCACAACAATCTACTAACTTTTTTGACCCTCAAAACTCATTCGTTGTTTCCCTTCCTACCAGGCCCAACAATCTACCATTTGACCCTCAAATAACTCATTCATTGTTCCTCTTCCTACCAGGCCCAACACACTACCATTTGACCCTCAAATAACTCATTCATTGTTCCTCTTCCTACCAGGCCCAACACTCTACTAACTAGTTGACCCTCAAAACTCTTCCTACCAGGCCCAACACTCTACCATTTGAACCTCAAAACTCATTCATTGTTCCTCTTCCTACCAGGCCCAACACTCTACTAACTAGTTGACCCTCAAAACTCAATCATTGTTTCTCTTCCTACCAGGCCCAACACTCTATCATTTGAACCTCAAAACTCATTTATTGTTCCTCTTCCTACCAGGCCCAATACTCCACTAACTAGTTGACCCTCAATACTCATTCATTGTTCCTCTTCCTACTAGGCCCAACACTCTACTAACTAGTTGACCCTAAAAACTCATTCATTGTTCCTCTTCCTACCAGGCCCAACACTCTACCATTTGAACCTCAAAACTCATTCATTGTTCCTCTTCCTACCAGGCCCAACACTCTACTAACTAATTGACCCTCAAATAACTCATTCATTGTTCCTCTTCCTAACAGGCCCAACACTCTACCATTTGACCATCAAATAACTCATTCATTGTTCCTCTTCCTACCAGGCCCAACACACTACCATTTGACCCTAAAATAACTCATTCATTGTTCCTCTTCCTACTAGGCCCAACAATCTACTAAATAGTTGACCCTCAAAACTCATTCATTGTTTCTCATCCTACCAGGCCCAACAATCTACCATTTGAACCTCAAAACTCATTCATTGTTCCTCTTCCTACCAGGCCCAACACTCTACTAACTAGTTGACCCTCAAATAACTCATTCATTGTTCCTCTTCCTAACAGGCCCAACACTCTACCATTTGACCCTCAAATAACTCATTCATTGTTCCTCTTCCTACCAGGCCCAACACTCTACTAACTAGTTGACCCTCAAAACTCATTCATTTTTTTCTCTTCCTACCAGGCCCAACACTCTACTAACTAGTTGACCCTCAAAACTCAATCATTGTTTCTCTTCCTACCAGGCCCGACACTCTACCATTTGACCCTCAAATAACACATTCATTGTTCCTCTTCCTACCAGGCCCAACACTCTACTAACTAGTTGACCCTCAAAACTCATTCATTGTTTCTCTTCCTACCAGGCCCAACACTCTACCATTTGAACCTCAAAACTCATTCATTGTTCCTCTTCCTACCAGGCCCAACACTCTACTAACTAATTGACCCTCAAATAACTCATTCATTGTTCCTCTTCCTAACAGGCCCAACACTCTACCATTTGACCATCAAATAACTCATTCATTGTTCCTCTTCCTACCAGGCCCAACACACTACCATTTGACCCTAAAATAACTCATTCATTGTTCCTCTTACTACTAGGCCCAACAATCTACTAAATAGTTGACCCTCAAAACTCATTCATTGTTTCTCATCCTACCAGGCCCAACAATCTACCATTTGAACCTCAAAACTCATTCATTGTTCCTCTTCCTACCAGGCCCAACACTCTACTAACTAGTTGACCCTCAAATAACTCATTCATTGTTCCTCTTCCTAACAGGCCCAACACTCTACCATTTGACCCTCAAATAACTCATTCATTGTTCCTCTTCCTACCAGGCCCAACACTCTACCATTTGACCCTCAAATAACTTATTCATTTTTCCTCTTCCTACCAGGCCCAACACTCTACTAACTAGTTGACCCTCAAAACTCATTCATTTTTCCTCTTCCTACCAGGCCCAACACTCTACTAACTAGTTGAACCTCAAAATTCAATCATTGTTTCTCTTCCTACCAGGCCCGACACTCTACCATTTGACCCTCAAATAACACATTCATTGTTCCTCTTCCTACCAGGCCCAACACTCTACTAACTAGTTGACCCTCAAAACTCATTCATTGTTTCTCTTCCTACCAGGCCCAACACTCTACCATTTGACCCTCAAATAACTCATTCATTGTTCCTCTTCCTACCAGGCCCAATACTCTACTAACTAGTTGACCCTCAAACAACTCATTCATTGTTTCTCTTCCTACCAGGCCCAACACTCTACCATTTGACCCTCAAATAACTCATTCATTGTTCCTCTTCCTACCAGGCCCAACACACTACCATTTGACCCTCAAATAACTCATTCATTGTTCCTGTTCATACCAGGCCCAACACTCTACTATCTAGTTGACCCTCAAAACTCATTCATTGTTTCTCATCCTACCAGGCCCAACACTCTACCACTTGACCCTCAAATAACTCATTCATTGTTCCTCTTCCTACCAGGCCCAACACTCTACTAACTAGTTGACCCTCAAAACTCATTCGTTGTTTCCCTTCCTACCAGGCCCAACACACTACCATTTGACCCTCAAATAACTCATTTATTGTTCCTCTTCCTACCAGGCCCAACACTCTACTAACTAGTTGACCCTCAAAACTCATTCATTGTTCCTCTTCCTACCAGGCCCAACACTCTACTAACTAGTTGACCTTCAAAACTCATTCATTGTTCCTCTTCCTACCAGGCCCAACACTCTACTAACTAGTTGACCCTCAAAACTCATTAATTGTTTCCCCTTTCTACCAGGCACAACAATCTACTAACTAGTTGACCCTCAAAACTCATTCGTTGTTTCCCTTCCTACCAGGCCCAACAATCTACCATTTGACCCTCAAATAACTCATTCATTGTTCCTCTTCCTACCAGGCCCAACACTCTAACTAGTTGACCCTCAAAACTCAATCATTGTTTCTCTTCCTACCAGGCCCGACACTCTACCATTTGACCCTCAAATAACACATTCATTTTTCCTCTTCCTACCAGGCCCAACACTCTACTAACTAGTTGACCCTCAAAACTCATTCATTGTTTCTCTTCCTACCAGGCCCAACACTCTACCATTTGAACCTCAAAACTCATTCATTGTTCCTCTTCCTACCAGGCCCAACACTCTACTAACTAGTTGACCATCAAATAACTCATTCATTGTTCCTCTTCCTAACAGGCCCAACACTCTACCATTTGACACTCACATAACTCATTCATTGTTCCTCTTCCTACCAGGCCCAACACACTACCATTTGACCCTCAAATAACTCATTCATTTTTCCTCTTCCTACCAAGCCCAACACTCTACTAACTAGTTGACCCTCAAAACTCATTCATTGTTTCTCATCCTACCAGGCCCAACACTCTACCATTTGACCCTCAAATAACTCATTCATTGTTCCTCTTCCTACCAGGCCCAACACTCTACTAACTAGTTGACCCTCAAAACTCAATCATTGTTTCTCTTCCTACCAGGCCCAACACTCTATCATTTGAACCTCAAAACTCATTTATTGTTCCTCTTCCTACCAGGCCCAACACTCTACTAACTAGTTGACCCTCAAAACTTATTCATTGTTCCTCTTCCTACCAGGCCCAACACTCTACCATTTGACCCTCAAATAACTCATATATTGTACCTCTTCCTACCAGGCCCAATACTCTACTAACTAGTTGACCCTCAAATAACTCATTCATTGTTTCTCTTCCTACCAGGCCCAACACTTTACCATTTGACCCTAAAATAACTCATTCATTGCTCCTCTTCCTACCAGGCCCAATACACTACCATTTGACCCTCAAATAACTCATTCATTGTTCCTCTTCCTACCAGGCCCAAAACTCTACTAACTAGTTGACCTTCAAAACTCATTCATTGTTTCTCATCCTACCAGGCCCAACACTCTACCATTTGACCCTCAAATAACTCATTTATTGTTCCCCTACCTACCAGGCCCAACACTCTACTAACTAGTTGACCCTCAAAACTCATTCATTGTTCCTCTTCCTACCAGGCCCAACACTCTACTAACTAGTTGACCCTCAAAACTCATTCATTGTTCCTCTTCCTACCAGGCCCAACACTCTACTAACTAGTTGACCCTCAAAACTCATTCATTGTTTCTCTTCCTACCAGGCCCAACACTCTACCATTTGATCCTCAAATAACTCATTCATTGTTTCTCTTCCTACCAGGCCCAACACTCTACTAACTATTTGACCCTCAAAACTCATTCATTGTTTCTCTTCCTACGTGGCCCAACACTTTACCATTTGACCCTCAAAACTCATTCATTGTTCCTCTTCCTACCAGGCCCAACACTCAACCATTTGACCCTCAAAACTCATTCATTGTTCCTCTTCCTACCAGGCCCAACACTCTACCATTTGAACCTCAAAACTCATTCATTGTTCCTCTTCCTACCAGGCCCAACACTCTACTAACTAGTTGACCCTCAAATAACTCATTCATTGTTCCTCTTCCTAACAGGCCCAACACTCTACCATTTGACACTCACATAACTCATTCATTGATCCTCTTCCTACCAGGCCCAACACACTACCATTTGACCCTCAAATAACTCATTCATTGTTCCTCTTCCTACCAGGCCCAACACTCTACTAACTAGTTGACCCTCAAAACTCATTCATTGTTTCTCTTCCTACCAGGCCCAACACTCTACCATTTGACCCTCAAATAACTCATTCATTGTTCCTCTTCCTACCAGGCCCAATACTCTACTAACTAGTTGACCCTCAAACAACTCATTCATTGTTTCTCTTCCTACCAGGCCCAACACTCTACCATTTGACCCTCAAATAACTCATTCATTGTTCCTCTTCCTACCAGGCCCAACACACTACCATTTGACCCTAAAATAACTCATTCATTGTTCCTGTTCATACTAGGCCCAACACTCTACTATCTAGTTGACCCTCAAAACTCATTCATTGTTTCTCATCCTACCAGGCCCAACACTCTACCACTTGACCCTCAAATAACTCATTCATTGTTCCTCTTCCTACCAGGCCCAACACTCTACTAACTAGTTGACCCTCAAAACTCATTCGTTGTTTCCCTTCCTACCAGGCCCAACAATCTACCATTTGACCCTCAAATAACTCATTCATTGTTCCTCTTCCTACCAGGCCCAACACTCTACTAACTAGTTGACCCTCAAAACTCATTCATTGTTCCTCTTCCTACCAGGCCCAACACTCTACTAACTAGTTGACCTTCAAAACTCATTCATTGTTCCTCTTCCTACCAGGCCCAACACTCTACTAACTAGTTGACCCTCAAAACTCATTAATTGTTTCCCTTCCTACCAGGCACAACAATCTACTAACTAGTTGACCCTCAAAACTCATTCGTTGTTTCCCTTCCTACCAGGCCCAACAATCTACCATTTGACCCTCAAATAACTCATTCATTGTTCCTCTTCCTACCAGGCCCAACACACTACCATTTGACCCTCAAATAACTCATTCATTGTTCCTCTTCCTACCAGGCCCAACACTCTACTAACTAGTTGACCCTCAAAACTCATCCTACCAGGCCCAGCACTCTACCATTTGAACCTCAAAACTCATTCATTGTTCCTCTTCCTACCAGGCCCAACACTCTACTAACTAGTTGACCCTCAAAACTCAATCATTGTTTCTCTTCCTACCAGGCCCAACACTCTACCATTTGATCCTTAAATAACTCATTCATTGTTCCTCTTCCTACCAGGCCCAACACTCTACTAACTAGTTGACCCTCAAAACTCATTCATTGTTTCTCTTCCTACCAGGCCCAACACTCTACCATTTGATCCTCAAATAACTCATTCATTGTTTCTCTTCCTACCAGGCCCAACACTCTACTAACTAGTTGACCCTCAAAACTCATTCATTGTTTCTCTTCCTACGTGGCCCAACACTTTACCATTTGACCCTCAAAACTCATTCATTGTTCCTCTTCCTACCAGGCCCAACACTCAACCATTTGACCCTCAAAACTCATTCATTGTTCCTCTTCCTACCAGGCCCAACACTCTACCATTTGAACCTCAAAACTCATTCATTGTTCCTCTTCCTACCAGGCCCAACACTCTACTAGCTAGTTGACCCTCAAATAACTCATTCATTGTTCCTCTTCCTAACAGGCCCAACACTCTACCATTTGACACTCACATAACTCATTCATTGTTCCTCTTCCTACCAGGCCCAACACTCTACCATTTGACCCTCAAATAACTCATACATTGTTCCTCTTCCTACCAGGCCCAACACTCTACTAACTAGTTGACCCTCAAAACTCATTCATTGTTTCTCTTCCTACCAGGCCCAACACTCTACCATTTGACCCTCAAATAACTCATTCATTGTTCCTCTTCCTACCAGGCCCAATACTCTACTAACTAGTTGACCCTCAAACAACTCATTCATTGTTTCTCTTCCTACCAGGCCCAACACTCTACCATTTGACCCTCAAATAACTCATTCATTGTTCCTCTTCCTACCAGGCCCAACACACTACCATTTGACCCTCAAATAACTCATTCATTGTTCCTGTTCATACCAGGCCCAACACTCTACTATCTAGTTGACCCTCAAAACTCATTCATTGTTTCTCATCCTACCAGGCCCAACACTCTACCACTTGACCCTCAAATAACTCATTCATTGTTCCTCTTCCTACCAGGCCCAACACTCTACTAACTAGTTGACCCTCAAAACTCATTCGTTGTTTCCCATCCTACCAGGCCCAACAATCTACCATTTGACCCTCAAATAACTCATTCATTGTTCCTCTTCCTACCAGGCCCAACACTCTACTAACTAGTTGACCCTCAAAACTCATTCATTGTTCCTCTTCCTACCAGGCCCAACACTCTACTAACTAGTTGACCTTCAAAACTCATTCATTGTTCCTCTTCCTACCAGGCCCAACACTCTACTAACTAGTTGACCCTCAAAACTCATTAATTATTTCCCTTCCTACCAGGCACAACAATCTACTAACTTTTTTGACCCTCAAAACTCATTCGTTGTTTCCCTTCCTACCAGGCCCAACAATCTACCATTTGACCCTCAAATAACTCATTCATTGTTCCTCTTCCTACCAGGCCCAACACACTACCATTTGACCCTCAAATAACTCATTCATTGTTCCTCTTCCTACCAGGCCCAACACTCTACTAACTAGTTGACCCTCAAAACTCATCCTACCAGGCCCAGCACTCTACCATTTGAACCTCAAAACTCATTCATTGTTCCTCTTCCTACCAGGCCCAACACTCTACTAACTAGTTGACCCTCAAAACTCAATCATTGTTTCTCTTCCTACCAGGCCCAACACTCTATCATTTGAACCTCAAAACTCATTTATTGTTCCTCTTCCTACCAGGCCCAATACTCCACTAACTAGTTGACCCTCAATACTCATTCATTGTTCCTCTTCCTACTAGGCCCAACACTCTACTAACTAGTTGACCCTAAAAACTCATTCATTGTTCCTCTTCCTACCAGGCCCAACACTCTACCATTTGACCCTCAAAACTCATTCATTGTTCCCCTTCTTACCAGGCCTAACACTCTACCATTTGACCCTCAAATAACTCATTCATTGTACCTCTTCCTACCAGGCCCAATACTCTACTAACTAGTTGACCCTCAAATAACTCATTCATTGTTTCTCTTCTTACCAGGCCCCACACTCTACCATTTGACCCTAAAATAACTCATTCATTGTTCCTCTTCCTACCGGGCCCAACACACTACCTATTGACCCTAAAATAACTCATTCATTGTTCCTCTTCCTACCAGGCCCAACACTCTACTAACTAGTTGACCCTCAAAACTCATTCATTGTTTCTCTTCCTACCAGGCCCAACACTCTACCATTTGATCCTCAAATAACTCATTCATTGTTTCTCTTCCTACCAGGCCCAACACTCTACTAACTAGTTGACCCTCAAAACTCATTCATTGTTCCTCTTCCTACCAGGCCCAATACTCTACCATTTGACCCTCAAAACTCATTCATTGTTCCTCTTCCTATCAGGCCCAACACTCTACTAACTAGTTGACCCTCAAATAACTCATTCATTGTTCCTCTTCCTACCAGGCCCAACACTCTACTAACTAGTTGACCCTCAAAACTCATTCATTGTTTCTCTTCCTACCAGGCCCAATAATCTACTAGCTAGTAGACTCTCAAAACTCATTCATTTTTCCTCTTCCTACCAGGCCCAACACTCTACTAACTAGTTGACCCTCAAAACTCATTCATTGTTTCTCTTCCTACCAGGCCCAACAATCTACCATTTGAACCTCAAAACTCATTAATTGTTCCTCTTCCTACCAGGCCCAACACTCTACTAACTAGTTGACCCTCAAAACTCATTCATTGTTTCTCTTCCTACCAGGCCCAACACTCTACCATTTGAACCTCAAAACTCATTCATTGTTCCTCTTCCTACCAGGCCCAACACTCTACTAACTAGTTGACCCTAAAAACTCATTCATTGTTCCTCTTCCGACCAGGCCCAACACTCTACCATTTGACCCTCAAAACTCATTCATTGTTCCCCTTCTTACCAGGCCTAACACTCTACCATTTAACCCTCAAATAACTCATTCATTGTACCTTTTCCTACCAGGCCCAATACTCTACTAACTAGTTGACCCTCAAATAACTCATTCATTGTTTCTCTTCCTACCAGGCCCAACACTCTACCATTTGACCCTAAAATAACTCATTCATTGTTCCTCTTCCTACCGGGCCCAACACACTACCATTTGACCCTCAAATAACTCATTCATTGTTCCTCTTCCTACCAGGTCCAACACTCTACTAACTAGTTGACCCTCAAAACTCATTCATTGTTTCTCTTCCTACCAGGCCCAACAATCTACCATTTGAACCTCAAAACTCATTAATTGTTCCTCTTCCTACCAGGCCCAACACTCTACTAACTAACTGACCCTCAAATAACTCATTCATTGTTCCTCTTCCTAACAGGCCCAACACTCTACCATTTGACCATCAAATAACTCATTCATTGTTCCTCTTCCTACCAGGCCCAACACACTACCATTTGACCCTCAATACTCATTCATTGTTCCTCTTCCTACCAGGCCCAACACTCTACTAACTAGTTGACCCTCAAAACTCATTCATTGTTTCTCATCCTACCAGGCCCAACACTCTACCATTTGAACCTCAAAACTCATTCATTGTTCCTCTTCCTACCAGGCCCAACACTCTACTAACTAGTTGACCCTCAAAACTTAATCATTGTTTCTCTTCCTACCAGCCCCAACACTCTATCATTTGAACCTCAAAACTCATTTATTGTTCCTCTTCCTACCAGGCCCAACACTCTACTAACTAGTTGACCCTCAAATAACTCATTCATTGTTCCTCTTCCTACCAGGCCCAATACTCCACTAACTAGTTGACCCTCAATACTCATTCATTGTTCCTCTTCCTTCTAGGCCCAACACTCTACTAACTAGTTGACCCTAAAAACTCATTCATTGTTCCTCTTCCTACCAGGCCCAACACTCTACCATTTGACCCTCAAAACTCATTCATTGTTCCCCTTCTTACCAGGCCCAACACTCTACCATTTGACCCTCAAATAACTCATTCATTGTACCTCTTCCTACCAGGCCCAATACTCTAATAACTAGTTGACCCTCAAATAACTCATTCATTGTTTCTCTTCCTACCAGGCCCAACACTCTACCATTTGACCCTCAAAACTCATTCATTGTTTCCCTTCCTACCAGGCCCAACACTCTACCATTTGATCCTCAAATAACTCATTCATTGTTCCTCTTCCTACCAGGCCCAACACTCTACTAACTAGTTGACCCTCAAAACTCATTCATTGTGTCTCTTCCTACCAGGCCCAACACTCTACTAACTAGTTGACCCTCAAAACTCATTCATTGTTCCTCTTCCTACCAGGCCCAACACTCAACCATTTGACCCTCAAAACTCATTCATTGTTCCTCTTCCTACCAGGCCCAATACTCTACTAACTAGTTGACCCTCAAATAACTCATTCATTGTTTCTCTTCCTACCTGATCCAACACTCTACCATTTTCCCTCAAATAATTCATTCATTGTTCCTCTTCCTACCAGGCCCAACACTCTACTAACTAGTCGACCCTCAAAACTCATGCATTGTTCCTCTTCCTACCAGGCCCAATACTCTACCATTTGACCCTCAAAACTCATTCATTGTTCCTCTTCCTATCAGGCCCAACACTCTACTAACTAGTTGACCCTCAAAACTCATTCATTGTTCCTCTTCCTACCAGGCCCAACACTCTACTAACTAGTTGACCCTCAAAACTCATTTATTGTTTCTCTTCCTACCAGGCCCAATAATCTACTAGCTAGTAGACTCTCAAAACTCATTCATTTTTCCTCTTCCTACCAGGCCCAACACTCTAATAACGAGTTGACCCTCAAAACTCAATCATTGTTCCTCTTCCTACCAGGCCCAACACTCTACTAACTAGTTGACCCTCAAATAACTCATTCATTGTTTCTCTTCCTACCAGGCCCAACACTCTACCATTTGACCCTCAAAACTCATTCATTTTTCCTCTTCCTACCAGGCCCAATACTCTACTAACTAGTTGACCCTCAAATAACTCATTCATTGTTTCTCTTCCTAACAGGCCCAACACTCTACCATTTGACCATCAAATAACTCATTCATTGTTCCTCTTCCTACCAGGCCCAACACACTACCATTTGACCCTCAAATAACTCATTCATTGTTCCTCTTCCTACCAGGCCCAACACTCTACTAACTAGTTGACCCTCAAAACTCAATCATTGTTTCTCTTCCTACCAGCCCCAACACTCTATCATTTGAACCTCAAAACTCATTTATTGTTCCTCTTTTTACCAGGCCCAACACTCTACTAACTAGTTGACCCTCAAATAACTCATTCATTGTTCCTCTTCCTACCAGGCCCAATACTCCACTAACTAGTTGACCCTCAATACTCATTCATTGTTCCTCTTCCTACTAGGCCCAACACTCTACTAACTAGTTGACCCTACAAACTCATTCATTGTTCCTCTTCCTACCAGGCCCAACACTCTACCATTTGACCCTCAAAACTCATTCATTGTTCCCCTTCTTACCAGGCCCAACACTCTACCATTTGACCCTCAAAAAACTCATTCATTGTACCTCTTCCTACCAGGCCCAATACTCTACTAACTAGTTGACCCTCAAATAACTCATTCATTGTTTCTCTTCCTACCAGGCCCAACACTCTACCATTTGACCCTCAAAACTCATTCATTGTTTCCCTTCCTACCAGGCCCAACACTCTACCATTTGATCCTCATATAACTCATTCATTGTTCCTCTTCCTACCAGGCCCAACACTCTACTAACTAGTTGACCCTCAAAACTCATTCATTGTGTCTCTTCCTACCAGGCCCAACACTCTACTAACTAGTTGACCCTCAAAACTCATTCATTGTTTCTCTTCCTACGTGGCCCAACACTTTACCATTTGACCCTCAAAACTCATTCATTGTTCCTCTTCCTACCAGGCCCAACACTCAACCATTTGACCCTCAAAACTCATTCATTGTTCCTCTTCCTACCAGGCCCAATACTCTACTAACTAGTTGACCCTCAAATAACTCATTCATTGTTTCTCTTCCTACCTGATCCAACACTCTACCATTTGTCCCTCAAATAATTCATTCATTGTTCCTCTTCCTACCAGGCCCAACACTCTACTAACTAGTCGACCCTCAAAACTCATTCATTGTTCCTCTTCCTACCAGGCCCAATACTCTACCATTTGACCCTCAAAACTCATTCATTGTTCCTCTTCCTATCAGGCCCAACACTCTACTAACTAGTTGACCCTCAAATAACTCATTCATTGTTCCTCTTCCTACCAGGCCCAACACTCTACTAACTAGTTGACCCTCAAAACTCATTCATTGTTTCTCTTCCTACCAGGCCCAATAATCTACTAGCTAGTAGACTCTCAAAACTCATTCATTTTTCCTCTTCCTACCAGGCCCAACACTCTACTAACGAGTTGACCCTCAAAACTCAATCATTGTTTCTCTTCCTACCAGGCCCGACACGCTACCGTTTGACCCTCAAATAACACATTCATTGTTCCTCTTCCTACCAGGCCCAACACTCTACTAACTAGTTGACCCTCAAATAACTCATTCATTGTTTCTCTTCCTACCAGGCCCAACACTCTACCATTTGACCATCAAATAACTCATTCATTGTTCCTCTTCCTACCAGGCCCAACACACTACCATTTGACCCTCAATACTCATTCATTGTTCCTCTTCCTACCAGGCCCAACACTCTACTAACTAGTTGACCCTCAAAACTCATTCATTGTTTCTCATCCTACCAGGCCCAACACTCTACCATTTGAACCTCAAAACTCATTCATTGTGTCTCTTCCTACCAGGCCCAACACTCTACTAACTAGTTGACCCTCAAAACTCATTCATTGTTCCTCTTCCTACCAGGCCCAACACTCTACTAACGAGTTGACCCTCAAAACTCAATCATTGTTTCTCTTCCTACCAGGCCCGACACTCTACCGTTTGACCCTCAAATAACACATTCATTGTTCCTCTTCCTACCAGGCCCAACACTCTACTAACTAGTTGACCCTCAAATAACTCATTCATTGTTTCTCTTCCTACCAGGCCCAACACTCTACCATTTGACCATCAAATAACTCATTCATTGTTCCTCTTCCTACCAGGCCCAATACTCTACCATTTGACCCTCAAAACTCATTCATTGTTCCTCTTCCTATCAGGCCCAACACTCTACTAACTAGTTGACCCTCAAAACTCATTCATTGTTCCTCTTCCTACCAGGCCCAACACTCTACTAACTAGTTGACCCTCAAAACTCATTCATTGTTTCTCTTCCTACAAGGCCCAATAATCTACTAGCTAGTAGACTCTCAAAACTCATTCATTTTTCCTCTTCCTACCAGGCCCAACACTCTAATAACGAGTTGACCCTCAAAACTCAATCATTGTTTCTCTTCCTACCAGGCCCGACACTCTACCGTTTGACCCTCAAATAACACATTCATTGTTCCTCTTCCTACCAGGCCCAACACTCTACTAACTAGTTGACCCTCAAATAACTCATTCATTGTTTCTCTTCCTACCAGGCCCAACACTCTACCATTTGACCCTCAAAACTCATTCATTTTTCCTCTTCCTACCAGGCCCAATACTCTACTAACTAGTTGACCCTCAAATAACTCATTCATTGTTTCTCTTCCTAACAGGCCCAACACTCTACCATTTGACCATCAAATAACTCATTCATTGTTCCTCTTCCTACCAGGCCCAACACACTACCATTTGACCCTCAAATAACTCATTCATTGTTCCTCTTCCTACCAGGCCCAACACTCTACTAACTAGTTGACCCTCAAAACTCAATCATTGTTTCTCTTCCTACCAGCCCCAACACTCTATCATTTGAACCTCAAAACTCATTTATTGTTCCTCTTTTTACCAGGCCCAACACTCTACTAACTAGTTGACCCTCAAATAACTCATTCATTGTTCCTCTTCCTACCAGGCCCAATACTCCACTAACTAGTTGACCCTCAATACTCATTCATTGTTCCTCTTCCTACTAGGCCCAACACTCTACTAACTAGTTGACCCTACAAACTCATTCATTGTTCCTCTTCCTACCAGGCCCAACACTCTACCATTTGACCCTCAAAACTCATTCATTGTTCCCCTTCTTACCAGGCCCAACACTCTACCATTTGACCCTCAAAAAACTCATTCATTGTACCTCTTCCTACCAGGCCCAATACTCTACTAACTAGTTGACCCTCAAATAACTCATTCATTGTTTCTCTTCCTACCAGGCCCAACACTCTACCATTTGACCCTCAAAACTCATTCATTGTTTCCCTTCCTACCAGGCCCAACACTCTACCATTTGATCCTCAAATAACTCATTCATTGTTCCTCTTCCTACCAGGCCCAACACTCTACTAACTAGTTGACCCTCAAAACTCATTCATTGTGTCTCTTCCTACCAGGCCCAACACTCTACTAACTAGTTGACCCTCAAAACTCATTCATTGTTTCTCTTCCTACGTGGCCCAACACTTTACCATTTGACCCTCAAAACTCATTCATTGTTCCTCTTCCTACCAGGCCCAACACTCAACCATTTGACCCTCAAAACTCATTCATTGTTCCTCTTCCTACCAGGCCCAATACTCTACTAACTAGTTGACCCTCAAATAACTCATTCATTGTTTCTCTTCCTACCTGATCCAACACTCTACCATTTGACCCTCAAAACTCATTCATTGTTCCTCTTCCTATCAGGCCCAACACTCTACTAACTAGTTGACCCTCAAATAACTCATTCATTGTTCCTCTTCCTACCAGGCCCAACACTCTACTAACTAGTTGACCCTCAAAACTCATTCATTGTTTCTCTTCCTACCAGGCCCAATAATCTACTAGCTAGTAGACTCTCAAAACTCATTCATTTTTCCTCTTCCTACCAGGCCCAACACTCTACTAACGAGTTGACCCTCAAAACTCAATCATTGTTTCTCTTCCTACCAGGCCCGACACTCTACCGTTTGACCCTCAAATAACACATTCATTGTTCCTCTTCCTACCAGGCCCAACACTCTACTAACTAGTTGACCCTCAAATAACTCATTCATTGTTTCTCTTCCTACCAGGCCCAACACTCTACCATTTGACCATCAAATAACTCATTCATTGTTCCTCTTCCTACCAGGCCCAACACACTACCATTTGACCCTCAAATAACTCATTCATTGTTCCTCTTCCTACCAGGCCCAACACTCTACTAACTAGTTGACCCTCAAAACTAATTCATTGTTTCTCATCCTACCAGGCCCAACACTCTACCATTTGAACCTCAAAACTCATTCATTGTTCCTCTTCCTACCAGGCCCAACACTCTACTAACTAGTTGACCCTCAAAACTCAATCATTGTTTCTCTTTCTACCAGGCCCAACACTCTATCATTTGAACCTCAAAACTCATTTATTGTTCCTCTTCCTACCAGGCCCAACACTCTACTTACTAGACGACCCTCAAAACTTATTCATTGTTCCTCTTCCTACCAGGCCCAACACTCTACCATTTGACCCTCAAAACTCATTCATTGTTCCCCTTCTTTCCAGGCCAAACACTCTACCATTTGACCCTCAAATAACTCATTCATTGTTCCTCTTCCTACCGGGCCCAACACTCTACCATTTGACCCTCAAATAACTCATTCATTGTTCCTCTTCCTACCAGGCCCAACACTCTACTAACTAGTTGACCCTCAAAACTCATTCATTGTTTCTCTTCCTACCAGGCCCAACACTCTACCATTTGATCCTCAAATAAATCATTCATTGTTTCTCTTCCTACCAGGCCCAACACTCCACTAACTATTTGACCCTCAAAACTCATTCATTGTTTCTCTTCCTACGTGGCCCAACACTCTTATAACTAGTTGACCCTCAAAACTCATTCATTGTTTCTCTTCCTACCAGGCCCAACACTCTACCATTTGATCCTCAAATAACTCATTCATTGTTTCTCTTCCTACCAGGCCCAACACTCTACTAACTAGTTGACTTTCAAAACTCATTCATTGTTTCTCTTCCTACGTGGCCCAACACTTTACCATTTGACCCTCAATACTCATTCATTGTTCCTCTTCCTACCAGGCTCAACACTCTACTAACTAGTTGACCCTCAAAACTAATTCATTGTTTCTCATCCTACCAGGCCCAACACTCTACCATTTGACCCTCAAAACTCATTCATTGTTCCTCTTTCTACCAGGCCCAACACTCTACTAACTAGTTGACCCTCAAAACTCAATCATTGTTTCTCTTTCTACCAGGCCCAACACTCTATCATTTGAACCTCAAAACTCATTTATTGTTCCTCTTCCTACCAGGCCCAACACTCTACTAACTAGTTGACCCTCAAATAACTCATTCATTGTTCCTCTTCCTACCAGGCCCAATACTCCACTAACTAGTTGACCCTCAATACTCATTCATTGTTCCTCTTCCTACTAGGCCCAACACTCTACTAACTAGTTGACCCTAAAAACTCATTCATTGTTCCTCTTCCTACCAGGCCCAACACTCTACCATTTGACCCTCAAAACTCATTCATTGTTCCCCTTCTTACCAGGCCAAACACTCTACCATTTGATCCTCAAATAAATCATTCATTGTTTCTCTTCCTACCAGGCCCAACACTCCACTAACTATTTGACCCTCAAAACTCATTCATTGTTTCTCTTCGTACGTGGCCCAACACTCTTATAACTAGTTGACCCTCAAAACTCACTCATTGTTTCTCTTCCTACCAGGCCCAACACTCTACCATTTGATCCTCAAATAACTCATTCATTGTTCCTCTTCCTACCAGGCCCAACACTCTAATAACTAGTTGACCCTCAAAACTAATTCATTGTTTCTCTTCCTACCAGGCCCAACACTCTACCATTTGATCCTCAAATAAATCATTCATTGTTTCTCTTCCTACCAGGCACAACACTTTACTAACTAGTTGACCCTCAAAACTCATTCATTGTTTCTCTTGCTACGTGGCCCAAAACTTTACCATTTGACCCTCAAAACTCATTCATTGTTCCTTTTCCTACCAGGCCCAACACTCAACCATTTGACCCTCAAAACTCATTCATTGTTCCTCTTCCTACCAGGCCCAACACTCTACTAACTAGTCGACCCTCAATACTCATTCATTGTTCCTCTTCCTACCAGGCCCAATACTCTACCATTTGACCCTCAAAACTCATTCATTGTTCCTCTTCCTATCAGGCCCAACACTCTACTAACTAGTTGACCCTCAAATAACTCATTCATTGTTCCTCTTCCTACCAGGCCCAACACTCTACTAACTAGTTGACCCTCAAAACTCATTCATTGTTTCTCTTCCTACCAGGCCCAATAATCTACTAGCTAGTAGACTCTCAAAACTCATTCATTTTTCCTCTTCCTACCAGGCCCAACACTCTACTAACGAGTTGACCCTCAAAACTCAATCATTGTTTCTCTTCCTACCAGGCCCGACACTCTACCGTTTGACCCTCAAATAACACATTCATTGTTCCTCTTCCTACCAGGCCCAACACTCTACTAACTAGTTGACCCTCAAAACTCATTCATTGTTGCTCTTCCTACCAGGCCCAAAACTCTACCATTTGACCCTCAAAATTCATTCATTGTTCCTCTTCCTACCAGGCCCAATACTCTACTAATAAGTTTAACCTCAAAACTCATTCATTGTTCCTCTTCCTACCAGGCCCAACACTCTACTAACTAACTGACCCTCAAATAACTCATTCATTGTTCCTCTTCTTACCAGGCCCAACACTCTACCATTTGACCATCAAATAACTCATTCATTGTTCCTCTTTCTACCAGGCCCAACACACTACCATTTGACCCTCAAATAACTCATTCATTGTTCCTCTTCCTACCAGGCCCAACACTCTACTAACTAGTTGACCCTCAAAACTCATTCATTGTTTCTCATCCTACCAAGCCCAACACTCTACCAATTGAACCTCAAAACTCATTCATTGTTCCTCTTCCTACCAGGCCCAACACTCTACTAACTAGTTGACCCTCAAAACTCAATCATTGTTTCTCTTCCTACCAGGCCCAACACTCTACCATTTGAACCTCAAAACTCATTCATTGTTCCTCTTCCTACCAGGCCCAACACTCTACTAACTAACTGACCCTCAAAAAACTCATTAATTGTTCCTCTTCCTAACAGGCCCAACACTCTACCATTTGACCATCAAATAACTCATTCATTGTTCCTCTTCCTACCAGGCCCAACACACTACCATTTGACCCTCAAATAACTCATTCATTGTTCCTCTTCCTACCAGGCTCAACACTCTACTAACTAGTTGACCCTCAAAACTAATTCATTGTTTCTCATCCTACCAGGCCCAACACTCTACCATTTGACCCTCAAAACTCATTCATTGTTCCTCTTTCTACCAGGCCCAACACTCTACTAACTAGTTGACCCTCAAAACTCAATCATTGTTTCTCTTTCTACCAGGCCCAACACTCTATCATTTGAACCTCAAAACTCATTTATTGTTCCTCTTCCTACCAGGCCCAACACTCTACTAACTAGTTGACCCTCAAATAACTCATTCATTGTTCCTCTTCCTACCAGGCCCAATACTCCACTAACTAGTTGACCCTCAATACTCATTCATTGTTCCTCTTCCTACTAGGCCCAACACTCTACTAACTAGTTGACCCTAAAAACTCATTCATTGTTCCTCTTCCTACCAGGCCCAACACTCTACCATTTGACCCTCAAAACTCATTCATTGTTCCCCTTCTTACCAGGCCAAACACTCTACCATTTGATCCTCAAATAAATCATTCATTGTTTCTCTTCCTACCAGGCCCAACACTCCACTAACTATTTGACCCTCAAAACTCATTCATTGTTTCTCTTCCTACGTGGCCCAACACTCTTATAACTAGTTGACCCTCAAAACTCACTCATTGTTTCTCTTCCTACCAGGCCCAACACTCTACCATTTGATCCTCAAATAACTCATTCATTGTTCCTCTTCCTACCAGGCCCAACACTCTACTAACTAGTTGACCCTCAAAACTAATTCATTGTTTCTCATCCTACCAGGCCCAACACTCTACCATTTGACCCTCAAAACTCATTCATTGTTCCTCTTTCTACCAGGCCCAACACTCTACTAACTAGTTGACCCTCAAAACTCAATCATTGTTTCTCTTTCTACCAGGCCCAACACTCTATCATTTGAACCTCAAAACTCATTTATTGTTCCTCTTCCTACCAGGCCCAACACTCTACTAACTAGTTGACCCTCAAATAACTCATTCATTGTTCCTCTTCCTACCAGGCCCAATACTCCACTAACTATTTGACCCTCAAAACTCATTCATTGTTTCTCTTCCTACGTGGCCCAACACTCTTATAACTAGTTGACCCTCAAAACTCACTCATTGTTTCTCTTCCTTCCAGGCCCAACACTCTACCATTTGATCCTCAAATAACTCATTCATTGTTCCTCTTCCTACCAGGCCCAACACTCTACTAACTAGTTGACCCTCAAAACTAATTCATTGTTTCTCATCCTACCAGGCCCAACACTCTACCATTTGACCCTCAAAACTCAATTATTGTTTCTCTTTCTACCAGGCCCAACACTCTATCATTTGAACCTCAAAACTCATTTATTGTTCCTCTTCCTACCAGGCCCAACACTCTACTAACTAGTTGACCCTCAAATAACTCATTCATTGTTCCTCTTCCTACCAGGCCCAATACTCCACTAACTAGTTGACCCTCAATACTCATTCATTGTTCCTCTTCCTACTAGGCCCAACACTCTACTAACTAGTTGACCCTAAAAACTCATTCATTGTTCCTCTTCCTACCAGGCCCAACACTCTACCATTTGACCCTTAAAACTCATTCATTGTTCCCCTTCTTACCAGGCCAAACACTCTACCATTTGACCCTCAAATAACTCATTCATTGTTCCTCTTCCTACCGGGCCCAACACTCTACCATTTGACCCTCAAATAACTCATTCATTGTTCCTCTTCCTACCAGGCCCAACACTCTACTAACTAGTTGACCCTCAAAACTCATTCATTGTTTCTCTTCCTACCAGGCCCAACACTCTACCATTTGATCCTCAAATAAATCATTCATTGTTTCTCTTCCTACCAGGCCCAACACTCCACTAACTATTTGACCTTCAAAACTCATTCATTGTTTCTCTTCCTACGTGGCCCAACACTCTTATAGCTAGTTGACCCTCAAAACTCACTCATTGTTTCTCTTCCTACCAGGCCCAACACTCTACCATTTGATCCTCAAATAACTCATTCATTGTTTCTCTTCCTACCAGGCCCAACACTCTACTAACTAGTTGACTTTCAAAACTCATTCATTGTTTCTCTTCCTACGTGGCCCAACACTTTACCATTTGACCCTCAAAACTCATTCATTGTTCCTCTTCCTACCAGGCCTAACACTCAACCATTTGACCCTCAAAACTCATTCATTGTTCCTCTTCCTACCAGGCCCAATACTCTACTAACTAGTTGACCCTCAAATAACTCATTCATTGTTTCTCTTCCTACCTGATCCAACACCCTACCATTTGTCCCTCAAATAATTCATTCATTGTTCCTCTTCCTACCAGGCCCAACACTCTACTAACTAGTCGACCCTCAAAACTCATTCATTGTTCCTCTTCCTACCAGGCCCAATACTCTACCATTTGACCCTCAAAACTCATTCATTGTTCCTCTTCCTATCAGGCCCAACACTTTACTAACTAGTTGACCCTCAAATAACTCATTCATTGTTTCTCTTCCTACCAGGCCCAACACTCTACTAACTACTTGACCCTCAAAACTCATTCATTGTTTCTCTTCCTACCAGGCCCAATAATCTACTAGCTAGTAGACTCTCAAAACTCATTTATTTTTCCTCTTCCTACCAGGCCCAACACTCTACTAACTAGTTGACCCTCAAAACTCATTCATTTTTTTCTCTTCCTACCAGGCCCAACACTCTACTAACTAGTTGACCCTCAAAACTCAATCATTGTTTCTCTTCCTACCAGGCCCGACACTCTACCATTTGACCCTCAAATAACACATTCATTGTTCCTCTTCCTACCAGGCCCAACACTCTACTAACTAGTTGACCCTCAAAACTCATTCATTGTTTCTCTTCCTACCAGGCCCAACACTCTACTAACTAATTGACCCTCAAATAACTCATTCATTGTTCCTCTTCCTAACAGGCCCAACACTCTACCATTTGACCATCAAATAACTCATTCATTGTTCCTCTTCCTACCGGGCCCAACACACTACCATTTGACCCTAAAATAACTCATTCATTGTTCCTCTTCCTACTAGGCCCAACACTCTACTAAATAGTTGACCCTCAAAACTCATTCATTGTTTCTCATCCTACCAGGCCCAACACTCTACCATTTGAACCTCAAAACTCATTCATTGTTCCTCTTCCTACCAGGCCCAACACTCTACTAACTAGTTGACCCTCAAATAACTCATTCATTGTTCCTCTTCCTAACAGGCCCAACACTCTACCATTTGACCCTCAAATAACTCATTCATTGTTCCTCTTCCTACCAGGCCCAACACTCTACCATTTGACCCTCAAATAACTTATTCATTTTTCCTCTTCCTACCAGGCCCAACACTCTACTAACTAGTTGACCCTCAAAACTCATTCATTTTTCCTCTTCCTACCAGGCCCAACACTCTACTAACTAGTTGAACCTCAAAATTCAATCATTGTTTCTCTTCCTACCAGGCCCGACACTCTACCATTTGACCCTCAAATAACACATTCATTGTTCCTCTTCCTACCAGGCCCAACACTCTACTAACTAGTTGACCCTCAAAATTCATTCATTGTTTCTCTTCCTACCAGGCCCAACACTCTACTAACTAGTTGACCCTCAAATAACTCATTCATTGTTCCTCTTCCTAACAGGCCCAACAATCTACCATTTGACGATCAAATAACTCATTCATTGTTCCTCTTCCTACCCGGCCCAACACTCTACTAACTAGTTGACCCTCAAAACTCATTCATTGTTTCTCATCCTACCAGGCCCAACACTCTACCATTTGACCCTCAAATAACTCATTCATTGTTCCTCTTCCTACCAGGCCCAACACTCTACTAACTAGTTGACCCTCAAAACTCATTCATTGTTGCTCTTCCTACCAGGCCCAAAACTCTACCATTTGACCCTCAAAACTCATTCGTTGTTCCTCTTCATACCAGGCCCAACAGTCTACCATTTGACCCTCAAATAACTCATTTATTGTTTCTCTTTCTACCAGGCCCAACACTCTACCATTTGACCCTCAAATAACTCATTCATTGTTCCTCTTCCTACCAGGCCCAATACTCTACTAATAAGTTTAACCTCAAAACTCATTCATTGTTCCTCTTGCTACCAGGCCCAATAAATAACTCTTTGACTGGTCCTCTTCCTACCAGGGCGAACACTAAACTAACATAATGCTCCTCATATTTATTTACAGGGTTCTATAAAAGTTGTGTTTTTAAATCTATTTTCATATTTTTAGAGCATTTTCGAAAAAAATTCTCTATTGTACCCGTTTTGTCTGTCTGTCTGTCCGTCACCACCCTAGATCACATCAACCATAAGTCGTAGACCCATGATGTATATATTATTTTGTAGGTCTTGGCCTGCCATTTGTGCAGCAAAAGTCCATTTTGCGATCTGACCTCTGAGGGCCGAAATCGGGGGCGTATTAAGTACCGTTTTTTTACTTTATAAGCTATATTAACAAAGGAGCGCCCTATATCTAAGCAACCATAAGTCCTAGACCCATGATGTATATATCATTTTGTATGTCTTGGCCTGCCAAGTCCATTTTGCGATCTGACCTCTCTGGGCCGAATATAAGAGTTTTTAAGTACCGTTTTGCTTATATTTTAAATATAAATAATAAAAGCTAATCAAAGGGGCGTAATCATTATTTATTTTTGTAACAGTTATTTAACATGATTACTTCTCTCTCTGTTTATCAAAACCCATACGCGTGGAGCAATATCTATGGCTGTAACTCGGAAAAAAATACGGATTTCGTCCGAAAATGCCCTTAAATGTCCTTTGTCCGAAACGGAAAAGACTTAAATTGCTCGTTTATATTAATTATATATTTAATTTTATATATATATAATTTGTTTCTTCAAACAGATGCATGAAAGACAAATAAAAAATAAATACCAAAAGTTGGAGAAGACTAATGTAAGAAAACATTGGAATGTCTTATTCATCACAGTTATTTTTATCATTATAAATGCTCAAAATGGTTCTGTCAGCCAACGTTATCTGCAAAACACATTTTTCAAGAAACTTCTCAATTTAGACCAAGATGTTTTGTCTTCAAAAATGGTAAAAATATTTTTCTTGTTCTTACTTTGGGGAACTGTTTCAACGTTGATACCGACCGATGTGGTGGGACATTTTAGATAATGTTTTAAAACATTCATATTACTTCTTGACAAGTTCGTAATAATTATTTATTAAGTATTTAATTTCTACTTTAAACTAATAATCACATTTACGATTTATATTTGCGTAGCCAAAAATATTACTTTTGTTAAACACATTTAGAGCTAGGAAAAGTAGATTTAAAATTATTCTTTAATTCCATATTAATTTTTTTTACCACATTAGTTGTATTATTATTGCAGCAAAAATCGTAAATTACTGTCAGTTATGGCCTGTTATTAATTTCTCTAAAAAACGAAAGCACACAAACATTTCCAATAAAAAAGTCAATTTGATTCAGATATGACCACCGATTATCACATTATTGACTATACGGAGTTAAAACTGGTCAAAAAAACTTTACAAAATATTACTTCCTCGAAAAGCACTTCTAGATAAATTCTCCACTCACAAAGTTCATCAATCCTAAAAAAATCTACATTGCACGATCATCTCCCAAATTGAACTTAAATTATATACCCCCTGACCTAATTTAACTGTCCTGACAATCATAATTTCTCGTCCATTATACTGACTTCCTATATTCGCCTTAGTATCCCTGTTACATTTACTATTTTTCCATTTTGTTCCTTTGATTATAAAAATACCGATATATCTCCCGTTGTGCCTCCTTGGCCATTGCACCATCGGCTATCGTGGGGATGAAAGAAGGGCACCATAGATTTATAGGATGTATGATATTTCATCTCATACTTTGTGAGACTTTACACTCACACATATATGTTCATCTTGACCTTGGGCTATGCGAAATGTATGACGATTTAAGAGAACTTGCCTGTCAACACATGTAGTATCAATAGATGTGTTCATATTAGGGTGGCCCAAAATCATATGGTAAAAGAAAAAAGTTTCTCACATCTAACGGGGCACCCTCTTGTTCCATTTGTCTTACTTAGTAACTGACAACAATTTCAGCTTCCTACTGCTATTGGAAGGGAATGCTCAAGAGTTACAAAGTTTTGCTATATTAATTAAAAAAAAACGCATTTTCGTTGAATTTTTTATTACATTTTCAAATCATGCCATTACTGATATGTAACTGTTAAGTAACGAAAATGTCAACATAAAATGTAAATTGTAGAGTGCTAAAAAGTGAGTACATTGTCTAAACATTGTCTACACCGAAACAACACAGAAGGTAGACTTCTTTGTAGTTTGTGTAGGGATGACTTTTCTGTTGGCTTCAACTTGCAAAATAAATTGCTTTTCTTCCTCGTTTTTTGTCAGCAGTCTATTATATTCATCAAAAAGTTTAACTCCACGTTCTGATGTATCGTTGACCACACGCAAGTCGTTAATGCCCTACTTACCCTTCTGGTATTCAATATTATCATTCCACTGTTCTGGAGGAAGAACTAGAAACGAGTTGCCTATGTGTAGTTTTGTAAGCAGGTTCTGTGAACGCATTGTGGAAAAGTGACCTAAGCTGACGCCTTCATTTTGGAGCAATGATGGATTACCTCGAACATGTCGCTCAATAGGTTATAGTCCAAAACCTGTTATTATTTTCTGTTTCTCAATGGGTGACACTTCATCGGAAAACAATGCCAGGCTGACAGTCTCATCAGACAGATACCGCATGTTATTCAGGAGAATTTTTTTTGTGCTGCAATACTGATTTCGTGATCAACAGACTGATATTGCTGCAGGTCCTTCCAGAGCAAAAGATCTCTTCCAGGTGTTTCCGCTGCACAGGGTAATTGAATCCAGGACTTTGTGTACAATAAGGTTCCAAACTGTAGAAATCGTTTGAGTTGGCTCACTTCCTTGGATGTAAGACTGAAAATTTCTCTCTGATGACGGATGATTAAATTTTGATGGCTTAGCCATCCACCTAGCATGATGTACAAAGCCTGGTGCTCTCCAGTGAATGGTTTTCGTTGGATCTCCTAAGATGATCATTGTCAGTTCAATGTTCTTCATAATCATCTCTGACCTGGGACTTCGGAAAACATCAGCGCTTGAAGGCAGTTCAAACTTACTATAGTTGTCAAGCTTTATGCGTCCCCAAACTTCTTTAAATCTTATGAAGATAGGTATGTTTGGTGAGTTACAGGGACCGCAACACAAACTGAAAGCCTTTGCCAATACCAGTTCAAGAACATGATGACGACATGCCAGCCACAATAGTTGTCGACCAATACGATTCTCAAGCAGTACACAAGCTCCATTGAAACGACCAGAGTTGACAGAAGTGCTGTCGAACCTCATAGCCTGGATGCTTTCTACCAGTTCCCACTGTTCTAACTGACCATAAATAGCATCAGCAGCATTCTGTCCTGTCCCTGATGTTAGTTTAGGGACACCTAGTAATTTTTCACTGACATCACCAGAAACCAGCACCAGCCAGCATTCAACTTCTCCAAGATCCAGGATTTCAGGTAAGATTTTTTCCATCCCAGTGTAGAACTAGAGGATAGTCAGGCTTGAATGAAACCTTTATATCTTCTGCTTTTTCACACCTGGCTTTCTTTCTGGCTCTTTGTATGGTGCTTCGTGAAACAGTCAAAGATGAAGGATCATGTCCCAGCGCTGTAGCAATATGAATCATCAATCGCAAATCTTCACGATCAGACGTTTGGTTGCGATTCAAGGCACTGGTGACATGCTTAGTGAACAAGAAAGTATGATACCCAATCTCCGTCTTGTTTGTCCGTTTGTTTAGGTGAACTTGGACTTGTTTAATATTCATCTAGGACTTCAAATTTATTGGGTGATTCACAGCTCTCTGTTTTATTTTGTTGCTGTCGTTTTTCAACAAAATCGAGTAAAATGCCGTAAAAGGTAAAACAAGAGGCCTGTGAGCATCCCCTTCTACTTGGAATTTAGTTGTAAAATTTTAACAGTATACTACCTAAGGCAAAAGGAACACAAAAAAGGGTGCCCCGGTATGTGGCACGTAGTTGGATTTTTTGGGTCACCCTAGTTCATATGTTTGTTTTACCTTGTGCTATAAAATTTGTGACTGACGCGAGAATTAAAGACATTCGTGAACTTGTGGCTCGAAAAGTCAATGCAGCTGAGTGAGTTCTTAAAAATACGTATTTTTTTACATATATTTTCATCCTGGTAATTTTGATTACATTTTATAATAAAAATGGGAGCTTGATATTAAATTTTTATAGTAACAGTGGGGTATGGAGCACTTGGGTTTTGTCCGTGGGATGCTTTGATCGGATACCGCCCTACAGTTGTAGCTTATTAGTTCAGATATTATAAACTTTTCTTTTACCAAGTACTTTTTAACCCCATCTATTAAAATGTAAACAACTGATTGCTATATTTTTATTCCATTAAAAAAATTTTTTTTGAAGCCATTGTAGTTTATACACAGACCGACGCACAATACAATCAAAGGTAAACACACACAAACATACTATTTATATTGTTTACAGTAACCAATAAGTAAGGTATTTGATTATAAATTTAGCCAAAGTTTCATTATCCAAAGTCAATCGTTTGATTTATTTATGTTGAAGAAGTAGACTTATTTATTGAAATTATACTTTTGTTTATAGAAAATATTATTTACTAAAGCACCTGTACACAATTGTAAATTTCCACATTTCTTTAAAATTTTGTCTTTGGCATCATATATAGATCTATATACATAATCGTCTAACATAGACGGTAGACCGTTCGACCGTACGTTCGACAGACCTTCACACCGTGCGGTGTATTTGATGTTCATGGCAATAAAAGCCACATGTCTGCACGTTACAAATACACGGCACCGCACGAGATGAAATCGCTAAAAACTAAAAGAGATTCTACGTCACAATTCGCGGAGTTAAAAAAAAAAAAACAGCGCGCGTCATCGACCGTCTCTATAAAAAATAGTCTGGGGAATTCCAAAATTATAGAAATTGAAAAGAGACGACTTACTAAATGAGAGTATGTTTGGTGCGCATTTTGTTCATCAAATGACTCTTTCTTGAATAAAAATGAAATATTAGGGAATTCTAAACACAACAAAGATTTCTTATTTATGAATTAAGATTTTTAAATGGTTAGGAGTAGTGTGCGCAAATTATGTAAAGTTGGAATAAAAATTAAATAGAAGAAAATTAAAATAACACATGTTCTAAAAACATTCAGTTATACTAAATGCCCCTTTTTGTAATTTTGTACATTGTGACCAACTGCGATTCGAGCATGTCTTGAGTGGAAGGGGGTTGGCGGGCGGGAGAGGGAGGAAGGATGGGTGTGGAGCTAAGTGAAAGAGAATTGATAAATTATAAAAAAAAGAACTGTTGAGAAAGAGTCCTTTAAAATATTATGAATGTATTAAGATTAGTTAATGATATAGTGTTGTGAGCGCATCACCAATTTCAACTCCAACTTCGTGCCTAATAGTTTATATGTGCAAAAGTCTTCAAAAGACATTTGGGGGGTAGTAAAACTGGACAGGATGTGGTGCTATTCAAGCGCTTTAAGACGTTTTAGCCAAAACTAAAATAGACATAATTTAGTATATGCCACGATGTTCGACTGGAGCCAAATCTCAAGCCATTAAATGAAGAAGTCATCACATTTTGTACAAATATCCTCCAAATGAAAGACAACTCAGGATATTTGCTACGTGAAGATTACAAAGAACTTCTGACTCTGAATGTTATCTTCCTGGGAGAAATCCCCCCTACTTTGTGTGCGTTTTCGTTTTCCAGGAGCTTATCACCATGCAAGGTGGATGTCTAAAATAATCTACATCATGTAGATTATCTCCTCTTCCGTCATCAATTCAAGCTCACTAAGCATGAAGACAGATCAATTGCAGAATTTGGTACCTTTGCATCCTTGGTTTAAAATAATGCTTGGATTCAGTGTCCCATTCCAGCAGGCGCACCTCTGAATGATCCGAATTTCATCAAACTTCTAATTGATTATAAGATAATTTCTCCCTCCATTTTTCAGACTGCATTGAAAACGATTGGCTGACATCTCTGGTACCTTAGTGCAGAGCTCATTTAGTCTGGTTCTATTTTCTTAACGTGTCTCAATGGATGAGAAAAACAGCTTTGCTGCTTGCTTGAGGCAATTCATGGAGAAATCCTCTGATGATCAGAAAGAAGAAAGGTGCATCCGCAACGCAAATGATCCTTCATAATGTGACATTAAAGAATTTTCTGACCTCGTCATTGCCGCTCTTCTTTAATGCTCTTCTGCTTCCCACAAATTTTCTTATGGCTGATGCTTCCACCTGGCTATAAACTCCATCCATTCAGAAGGCAACGGCAGTGGTCTCTTCCTTGGAAGTTTTCAATGACTGTGCCGAGCGGGGAATTGCACTGGCGTCATCATTCAACTCATCTCTCACCAAATCAGAGGAAAAGCAGTACTTGCTCCAAATTGTCGAACAGCATCGCAAAGAGTTTCCAGATGCAAAAAAAAATTATCTGTGCTGAAAAGATCGCAACTTGAAGTCCTTCAGGACTCAGCACAGACTAATGGCGTACTTAGAACTACTCTGCAATACAGTCAGGTCAATGTGTCATGTAACTAGTATCATTTTACTGTTTAATTCCTACTGTAAATATAATTGTTCTTTATATCTAAAAAACAGCCTTTTATACCTAGCAATATTTTCATTAAATTCAACTGCCGACACGAGATAACAAGAGCACTGAGGCAGTATTTTTTTAAAATTCCCAATGAACCAGAAGACTAAAATGCTCTAGATAAAAAATCAACTTTCTTTTTCCATTTTAAAGTGACTTTTTGTTTTTCATCGAGTAATCTAACCTCAAAACTATGCCGAAAAGAGTCTGCAAATTTAGTGAAAGCCTTCAGAGTAAATTTCCGTTTATAAAAAAGGTATGTACACATGATGACAGAGTCAAGTGTGAACTATGTGGCTCTGAATTTTCCGTTGCTCACGGAGGACAATCGGATATTAACGACCATTTAAACTCAAAGAAACACAAAAATAGCTTACTAAGCCTTGCTGGGTCGTCAAAAATATCAACTTTTTTTTAAAAATACAAATCCTCTTGATTCTGAATTTGAAATAGCTGCTAAAGAAGCGACATTCGCCTATCATACATCAAATCACAACACAAGCTTCAATTCCAACACATGTTCCTCTAGATTGATTTCCAAATTTTTTGAACCAAAATTTTCATTGGGAAAAACCAAATGTGAGGCTATAATATTAAATGTAATAGCACCTTTAGCGCTGGAAGAATTAAAGAATGATTTAATAAATGCAAATTTTGTTGCACTAACTATGGATGCTTCCAACAGAAAAGAGGTTAAACTTGTCCCCATAATTGTGCGTTATTTTAAACAGGAATCTGGAGTGCAAGTCAAACTACTAGAATTTAAATCTGTATCTGGTGAACTGCAGACATATTAACAAGTCATCTTATGACAGTCATCAAAGAAAATAAACTGGAAGATAAAGTAGTGGGCTTTTGTGGTGACAATTGCAACACAAACTTTGGTGGAGTCAAGAGGGCAGGGAAAAACAATGTGTTTACTCTTGTAAAGAAAGAACTGGGGAGAACAATAAATGGTATCGGTTGTGGAGCTCACATTATCCACAATGCAGTCAAGACTGCAGTAGATGTGCTTCCCATTGAAGTCGAAGCCCTTGTAGTAAAGATTTACAAGTATTTTCACATCTATACAGTAAGGGTCACTCAGCTCAAAGAGTTCTGTGAGTTTGCAGATGTTGAATATCGTAAATTATTAAAACACGGTAATACAAGTTTCCTCTCCATCATGCCTGCAATTGAACGAATTTTACAAATATTTCCTGGTTTAGGAGTACTTCTTATCTCAAGAAATGTGTCCAGCTCTGATAAAAAACTTTTTTAGGATGAATGTGGTGAAATGTTTCTTTGGTTTGTGCATGGCCAGCTAACATTGTTTAATAAAAAAATTTCAGCCTTGGAAATAAGTAAGTCCAGTGCTACGGATGTTGCTCATTTATTACAGTCGTTGAAGGAGAATTTAAAAGAAAGAAAAGAGTCACACTTCGTTCCCCAGGGGGCTAAATGTCTCTTAACATCATTTTAAGGGAAAGACAATGTAGACTGCAACCACATTGCCAGTGACTTCAAAGAATTTTACAGTCGGTGTATCTCTTATTTTGACCTGTGGGAAGACAGTTTCGATTGAGCACGGGACTTTGTCTGGATCAATGAAAACATCATTTCATGGAAAACGTTGAAAGAACAGCAGAGTTGATAAACAAGAATCTCGGAAAACCTAAGGTTAACACTGACGAGATTTTTGATGAGGTTGTTCTTGCCGAGCAATGTTGGGCTTCTAAAGTAGGTGATTGGGAAAGAGAAGAACAGGAAAACGATCGTAAAAAATCAAGCGAAGAAAAATAGATGGAGCTACTATCTTCCTTTAAGCAACAAAACATCGCAATGTCTAATCTTGGAATGGTTGTTGAGTATGTGTTCTGTCTTCCTGCAACGTCCGCCCCAGTTGAGCGGGTTTTTTCGATGTTGAACAGTGCCTGGAGTGATGAACGGGTTTTGATGCATGAGTCCACAGTCCGCGGTTTGATGGTATGCAAAGTTAACTTCGGACTTAGCTGCAATGAATTTGAGAAGAAGGACTTATTGAGAAAGGTTCACTCAAGTGAAAAATACGAGTGGTACAACAAATAGAAAACTGTTTTGTTGTAAAAATATCAAGTTTGTGTACCATTATGAATAAAATAACAAAGATTATCTATTCTATATTTTAAGTGTTTTTTACATTACTGTTTTCATACCCCCCCCCCCCCCCGAAAGCGACATCCCTAAACCTAAAGTAAAAAAGACAGAACTGTCCCGGTTAATCCGTGAAAATATATGGCAATCCTATATATATATATATATATATATATATATATATATATATATATATATACCTATAAGAGGCATTTGCTGTCTGTCTGTCTGTCTGTCTGTCTGTCTGTCTGTTCCCTTATAACTCAAGATGCAGACAAACAAATAACGTGAAATTTGTTACACATACACATAATTACATGGGGAAGGTTATAGGACAGGTTTCGTTTCATCTCGATGGGTAGTTTAATTGTTATTAATTTTTTTTATTTTAGTATTTTACTATATTAAAGTAATCTCGACGGCGCCATAAATAAAATTCCTCTGTGACGTCATTTCCTTATGATCGAATAGAACTTGCGCGCTGGTGCTGTATTGTGCCTTTGTGATGCAAAGAATTGTTGTTGTTTTTTCATGCTCCCTGATTTGTACAGTTTGAGGAAGATAAAGGAATGAAGAAGGGCTTTAGAAGAAGTGTGAAGCCATAATAATAAGTATATATATACAGAGAGAGAGAGAAAGAGAGAGAGAGGGAGAGGGAGGGAGAGAGATAAAGAGAGAGAGAGGGGGGCAGGAGGAGAGAGAGAGGAAAGGAAGGTAGTAGGGAGGGAGGGAGGGGGAGAGAGAGAGGGAGGGGGATGGATAGGGGGAGAAAAGGAGGGAGAGAGGGAGATGGGGGGAAAGGGAGATTGGAGAGAGGGTGGGAGAGAGGGAGGGAGAGAGATAAAGAGTGAGGGGGGCAGTGAGGGAGAGAGGGAATGAGGGAGGGAGGAAGGGGGAGAGAGGGGGAGGGAAAGAGAGAGGTGGAAAGGGGAGGGAGGGATAAAGGAGGGAGAGAGGGGGTTAGGGAGGGAGAGAGGGGGAGGGAAGGAGAGAGGGAGGATGGACGTTAAGAGAGGAGGGGGAGAGGGAGAGAGAGATTGGAGAGAGAGATGGGAGAGAGGGAGGGAGAGAGAGAGGGGGGTGGGAGGGAGGGAGGGAGGGAGAGATAAAGAGAGAGAGAGAGAGAGAGGGGGCAGGGGGAGAGAGAGGAAAGGGAGGGTAGGAGGGAGGGAGGGAGGGAGGGGATGGACAGGGGGAGAGAAGGAGGGGGAGATGGGAGAGGGAGAGAGAAAGGAAGGGAGGGAGAGAGGGGGTAGGGAGGGAGAGAGAGGTGGGAGAAAGGGAGGGAGAGAGATGAAGAGTGAGGGGGCAGGGAGGGAGAGAGGGAATGAGGGAGGGAGGAAGAGGGAGAGAGGTGGAGAGGGGAGGGAGGGAGAGAGGTGGAGAGGGGAGGGAGGGAGAGAGGGGAGAGAGAGGATGGAAGAAATGGGCGGAAGATAAAGAGAGAGAGGGGTGCAGGGAGGGAGAGAGGGAAGGAGGAAGGGGGAGAGAAGGAGGGAGGGGAATGTACAGGGGGGAGAAGGAGGGGGAGAGGGGGAGATGGCAGAGGGAGGGTTGGAGGAGAGAGAGAGAGAGAGAGGGAGGGAGAGGGAGGGAGGGAGAAGGAGGGAGGGAGAGAGAGAGGAAGGGAGAGAGGGGGTAGGGAGAAAACAGAAGGTAAACAGAAAACCTTATTTTAAACCCGGGCAAAGCCGGGTACTTGCAACTAGTATATATATATATATATATATATATATATATATATATATATATATATATATATATGTATATATATATATATATATATATTAGGGTGGTCCAAACTAAAGAGGAAAAAAAATTATTATTTTCTTTGATCTAAACCCCACATTTGATTACCACAAAAAAGTACTCAGAAATATAACATTTCATAATTTTCAGATGAAATTTAGAGGTTGCACAAACTCTCTGAAAATTTTGGTATCTTCTCCATTTACCACATTCTATCCCGAATATTGATGAACCTGAATAAAGTCTGTTCTGTCCAAAGAAGTTTCTGCAGCATTAGATAGATCACCAGTTAGTGATCGTATAGCAGTCCATTTACTAGCTGCTGCAGCTCATTCTCTTGGTCACAATGTTAGTTACATGACATCAGGTCGAAGTACTGTACAGCGCGTGAGAGCTGAGATTAGAAAAAAAACAGCACATGAAGTTAAAGAATTGTTTGATCCACAAGTACCATTAACTTACATTGGGGTGAAAAATTGCTTCCAGATCTCACAGCCAGGGAGAATGTTAAAAGATTGCCAGTGATTGTAACAGGACTGCAAATAGAGTGCTTGCTAGGTGTACCAAAATTGGCTTCAGAGACAGATGACAGTCAAGCTCAAGCTGCAGTTGAATGTCTGAAGGACTGGGACATTTATGAAAAAGTAGTAGCATTAAGTTTTGACACAACAGCAAGTAACACTGGGGATTTCAAAGAGGCTTGTGTTTTAATTGAAAGCTGCTTGAAAAAGTCTTATTCATCTTGCTTGCCGCCACCATATGATGGAAAATGTTCTGGAAATGTGTTCACCGCATTGAAGATAAGTGGGCCCTCATCTGGACCTGATATTTCACTTTTCAAACGATTTAAAGAGCAGTGGCATTTTATGGAGAAGGGATCCTATGATACTGCAGATGGGATAACTGAAGTAGACCTTTTCAAAGATAGCACATTGCAGTTTGCAAATGAAAATCTTCAAATTAGTCACACACGAGATGATTACAGAGAATTTTTGGAACTGGCTGTCATATTTCTTGGAGGAACGCCACCACGTGAAATTCATTTCCATGCTCCAGGAGCTGTACACAGAGCACGTTGGATGGCAAGAATAATTTATTGCTACAAGATGTGGATGTTTAAGAAGCAGTTTAAGCTGAAGCCTTCTGAAAAACAAAGACTGTTTCAGTTCCTCTGTTTTGTTTCCAGTACTTATATGAAACTGTGGTTTCAAGCCCCACAGCCAGCAAATGCGCCATTAAATGACCTACAATTTCTGAAGGATTTAGAAAAATATAACTCCGTTAATTCAGTTATTGGAAAAGCAGCAAAAGAAAAAAAAAGCTTTCAGTCGACATTTATGGTATCTTAGTGAAATTACAGTGGGTCTCGTTTTTTTTTATGAAAATATTGATCCCAAGCAAAAGTTCAGATGCTTAAAAATATGCAAGAAAAACCCGGATCTACAAATCGAGCTCATCGTCTTGATTCCAATGGATTCTATGCAGACCAGCCCATCAGCTTCTTTGTTCCAAACAATACAAAGGCATTTTTCTCCATTCTTGGTTTGCCACATTCATTCCCTGAAACATGGAATAGAAACAATGAATACAAACATGCAGAAAAGGTTGTAACCTATTTGAAAGTTGTTAATGACACAGTCGAAAGAGGAGTGAAACTGATTTAGGACTTCAATGAAGTTTTATGCAGAAAAGAAGACCAGATTATATCCGAATGCAAAGAAGACCACAGTGGTTACTGGACTAGCAAAAAGCAGACAGTGAATATGACGTCCATAAATAGTAAACACTTTGCTTTGTTGCATTCTATTATTTTATTTGTTTTGAGGTTGTTATTTCATGTTTAATACTAAACAATTAACATAAACCATTAAATTACTATTTAGTACCAAATCAAACACCTTTGCCACAATGAGTTCCATTATGTGGCGCCTGCATGCTAAAATAATCAATTCTCTGCCAAGTTTATTTTCCAGAAGAATGCAGGCACATGCATTTATGCCAGTTTTACTGGCCGTAGTGTCGAAACACATGAACTTGATTTTATCAGCAATGTTCCATTCTTGAATAAGATTAAACACGGCAGTTGCCTCTGCCTCTCCAGTTTCATGTGGCAATTTTGGTACTCCCAGCAACTTCATTGTTTCATCACCGGATACCAGAACAGCAAGACAATCAACTAACTCTTTTGATGTTAATGCAGGCAACATTTTTCCATCCCAGTGCACAATTAATGTGCAATTTGGATGAAACGATGCATGAATCTTTGTAGCTGCCTCTTCACGATGTTTACGTCGACTACGTCTGACTAATTCCTTGTTAATAGCCAAGGCTGCAGTACTGTGGCCAAGTGATTCTGCTGCTGCTGCAATTGTGTAAACTGCGTTCCTGTCACTGACTTTACTTCTGTCTAATGCAGCTGCCAAACCTGGACTCACAATATTGGTGGATCGGACGATCCTCACTGGTTTAGTAGACACTTCAGGTGGTTCGGGGAGTTCATCAGGATCATCGGGATCACAACCATCGGTGCTCTTAGCCTCTGTGTCACTGTCATTGCTGGCTCTAAACTCCATCTTCTTTGCATCATGTTGCATCCGCCTAGCCTCCTTTTCCTTACGATATTCTTGCTCTAAGCGCCTTTTATGAGACCTTTGTTCTTTCCGAGTTAGCACCATATCCACTGGACCTATGCAACCACGCCTCCCTTTCTCTCTTTAATTAGAATTAACTATAAATAACAAAATTAGTGATAAAGCAGAAAACAGAGAACCAAAGAATATATATATATATTGCACTGACCTGAAAATATAAATAAGTAACAGAAATTATATAACGAAGTAACAGAAATTGCCTCCGGTTTGCCTTGTATGTCAAATACAGGCATTTTCGCATATAATATAAAACATCGAGTACATTGAGCTACCTCTAAATATCACTGTATCTTCATGAAACTTGGTAATTATTTAACATAACAAAAGGAAAAAAAATCAAGAGGTGGGACAATGAAACTTAAAAAAAAAATAATTCCCATTGCATTGAAAGGCAACATAATATATATATATATATATATATATATATATATATATATATATATATATATATATATATATATACTAGTTGCAAGTACCTGGCTTTGCCCGGGTTTAAAATAAGGTTTTCTGTTTACCTTCTGTTTTCTCCCTACCCCCTCTCTCCTCCCTCTCTCTCCCATCTCTGTCTCCCTCCCTCCCTCACTCTCCCATCTCCCTCTTTCCCCCTCCCTCCCTCTCTCTCCCCTTCCTCCTTCCCTCTCCCTCCCTGCCCCCTGTCTCTCTCTTTATCTCTTCTTCCCATATCTCCCATTCTCTTTCTCCCTCTCCTTCCCTCCCCCCTCTTCCATCCCTAACCCCTCTCTCTCCCTCCCTCCTTTCTCCCTCTCCCTCCCCTCTCCACCTCTCTTTCCCTCCCCTTCTCTCCCCCCTTCCTCGCTCCCTCATTCCCTCTCTCTCTCCTCCCTAACCCTCTCACTCTTTATCTCTCTCCCTCCCTCTCTCCCACCCTCTCTCTCCCTCCCTCCTCTCTATCACCCATCCTACCCCCTCTCTCCCCCTTTCCTTCCCTCCCTTTCTCTCCCTCTCCCTCCCTCCCTCTCCCTCTTTCCCCCTCTCCCCCTCCTTCTCTCCCCCCCTGTCCATCCCCCCTCCCTCCCTATCCCCCTCCCTCTCTCCCCTCCCTCCCTCCTACCCTCCTTTCCTCTCTCTCCCCCTGCCCCCTCTCTCTTTATCTCTCCCTCCCTCCCTCCCTCTCTCTCTCTCACTCTCTCTCTCTATATATATATACATATATATATATATATATATATATATATATATACTTATTATTATGGCTTCACACTTCTATAATCCTTCTTCATTCCTTTACCTTCCTCAAACTGTACAAATCAGGGAGCATGAAAAAACATCAACCATTCTTTGCTGCATAAAGGCACGATACAGCACCAGCGCGCAAGTTCTATTTAACTTTATTAGTAGGAAAATTTAAAAATGTAAAATGTATCATCGGGAAATGACGTCACGGAGGAATTTTATTTATGGCGCCGTCGAGATTACTTTAATATATAGTAAAATACTAAAATAAAAATAATTAATTACAATTAAACTACCCATCGAAACCTGTCCTATAACCTTCCCCATGTAATTATGTGTATGTGTAACAAATTTCACGTTATTTGTTTGTCTGGATCTTGAGTTATAAGGGAACAGACAGACAGACAGACCGACAGACAACAAATTCGTCTTATAATTATATATATATATATATATATATATATATATATATATATATATATATATAATTATGTAAAGAGATGTAAATAAATTCTTGGTAAAATATCAACCAGATGAATTAGGTAATTTTCATAGAGTTTGAGCTTTCCTAATTAGTTTAATAAAAATACCTATTCAAAAGTTATTAACAGTTATATAATATTTATTTTAAAAAATTGAAGAAAAATCGTTGTCGATAAAATCCTTTTTCTTTTATGTTAAAAAAAGCATACCAGTAGGCCAACAAATATAGCTGCCCTTCAGTACATAATATAACTGTCATTCAATGTATAAAATAGCTGCCATTCAATGTATAGTATAACTGCCATTCAATGTATAACTTTGCTGCCATTCAAAGTTTAATATAGCTGTTGCTGCATTTTCTTTACCTGAAATGCTTGGGGTAAGGGGTAAAAAAAAAATTTGAAAAATAAAATTGTGAAGAGGGTGTGAGAGAAGCTGGCTGAAAGGAATAATCCATCTATTTCATGGACGGGGTAACTTCACTTTTTTAGAACATTGAACTAAATTTTAATAAATATGCCGACTATTCCAAATACCATACAATACGTCACTCATATTGCATTGCCATTGGCTGTTACCTCTTATCAGATTATAGTTAAAATATACACTACTATCTAAGTATATTCTACAAACTAGCTTTTAACTTGAGTCGAGCGAGATAAATTAAAAAATCGTATATCATGTTGATTATAATACTTAATATTTATATTAGTAACTAGAGTACAGCAATGCATATTAAAATCTTAGATAACATAAATATTAACTCTGTCACTATACACGAGCGATGTAACGTATGCTGAAAAAGTTAATATCAAGTAGAATTATACGTTACAGCACATTTGTTTTATCACTATAGTGAACTTGGGATATTAAAATGCTTATCTATATACATAATCGGCTAACATAGACGGTGGTTCGACAGACCTACACACCGTGCGGTGTAAAGTATGCTCATGGCAATAAAAGCCGCATGTCTGTACGTTAAAAATACACGACACCGTACGGGTTGAAAGCTTACATCGCTAAAAAAAAGTCTGAGTTCTACGTCACACCTTTGCGGAGTTAAAAAAAACAGTGCGTACATCGACCGTCTCTATAAAAATGGTCTGGGGAATTCCAAAAGTATAGAAACTAAAAAGAGACAATGTATGTTAAATGAGAGTATGTTTGGTGCGCATTTTGTTCATCAAATGAATCTTTCTTGAATAAAAGTGGGGGAATTCTAAACACAACAAGGATTTCTTATTAATAATTTAAGATTTTTAAATGATATTGAGTAGTGTGCGCAAATTATGTTTAATAGTCGGGGGTTGTTTTTGTTAAGCTTCTGTACCCATAATGAGGATTATTTTCTTTCGTATGAATTATATAAAAAGCTATTTTTTGTACATAGACTGATTGTTAACGCGCTCAAATATATATTACCGAGTTGGTTGGGATAGGTGTGGGAATAAAACAAATGGTTGCAGAAAGGGGGGGGGGTGGGTCAAGCAGACGATTCAAGTTGCAACACCGCTAATTTTTTAACCTCAAGTCTCTCTTTTTTTTTAAATACGTCATGTTAAGCATGATAAATTATAAAATAATATAAAAAAAAGATATGTTGGAATGGGGGTGTAGGGCTGGGAAAGGAGTGTTTAACGGGGGGCGTCCATTTTATCGTCAAATGTAAAACAAACAACACAAGAACCAAAATGTTCGAAATTTAATTTTTTCATATATAAAACAAACAACATAAGAAACCAAACATGCCCTAATCTAATCTTTTTATGTATGTTTTATTTTTATTTAAACCAACATCACAAGAAAAGCCTATCCAATGGCGTCACTAGGGGGTGCGGGCCTCGTCGGGTGACACCAACATAGGGGTAATACATTTACTATTATTTTTATCGCTAAATTATTCTAAAGTAAATGTATCATTGCTCATAGTGGAAGTTTTGAGGGTTTGACACCCTGAATTTCCTGCAAAAACAACCATAGTGACACAATCTCCCATATCGACAGATATGTCGCTTTGATAAAGAGGAGTATCACGTTTCACTAATACTGGATTAAATTCGATCATAATCCTCGTATAAAGTGAATACACATTTTTACCTTTTTGATCTACAAAAACACCCTCAATCAGCAATCTTTCTGTTATCTTTCAACCTCAATCTTAGAGGCACTTAGCAAATCTATTGGCTATGATCATATGGAGAGACATAGTTTCCATTAGACCGGACAAGAAGTAGTGTCTTGGAGATATTTTTAATGATTTCAGAGGTGAGCCGCCAAAATAAAAAATAGTCTGAGTCTTCAGGAGAAACTTCATAAATTATGTGACAACCATTTAGATTAAAAAAAATATCACTTAGTTATTTATTATTGCCGTTGGCAAAAACAACTGCATTAACTAAACAAATAGTGAAAGAATTATTTTCTTAGAGACTTCTAGCTATTTTTCTTTAATTAATTAATTATTTAATAATAGTAATAAAAAATTAAAATAAAGCCAATCTTGTTGGCTGTATATTGTCTTATAGTAAGCATTTTATCTTTCTACCTTTACAAAAAACATGACCTAAATTCAGTAATGATTTACATTCAAACCCAATATCTAAACCAATATCAAAAGGTGAAAAATAAAAAAAAAATCATTATACTTGCAATTAATAGGTTGAAAAAATATTTTGGGTGTAAAGTCCGCTGGGGGTTTTGTCCTACAGGGATTTAGTTCAGTCACAGCACTAGCAAACATACTTATAAGACAGTAATAGAAACTTCGCGACAGATAGAGCTCCACTTCTTCTACCAATCCTTCACAACATATATAGCTCCACTTCTTCTACCAATCCTTCACAACATATATAGCTCCACGTCTTCTACCAATCCTTCACAACATATATAGCTCCACTTCTTCTACCAACCCTTCACGACATATATAGCTTCACTTCTTCTACATATCCTTCACAACATATATAGCTCCACTTCTTCTACATATCCTTCACAACATATATAGCTCCACTTCTTCTACCAACCCTTCACGACATATATAGCTTCACTTCTTCTACCAACCCTTCACGACAGAAATAGCCCCACGTCTTCTACCAACTCTTTACGTCAGAAATAGCTCCACTTCTTCTACCAACATTTCACGACATATAAAGCTCCATTTCTACCAAAATTTCACGGCATATAAAGCTCCATTACTTCTACCAACACTTTACGACAGAAATAGCTCCACTACTTCTACCAACACTTCCCGACAGAAATAGCTCCACTACTTCTACCAACACTTTACGACTGAAATATCTACACTTCTACCAACACTTCACGACATATATAGCTCCATTACTTTTACGAACACTTTACGTCAGAAATAGCTCCACTATTTCTACCAACACATCGCGTCATACTCGCAATTTTTGTAATGTCATATACTAATCCGTAGCAACTGTTAGTATTAATGCATTGAAATTATTTAAAAATTTAGATAATAACAATTATATAGTAAATAATGTGTGCTCTTGTTTTTCCATTCTTCGTTAAGGAGTTTTAACGAAACTAGCTTGTTTTCGACTGATGTTACAACGAACAGGGGTAACATTAAATCTCATAAATTGTATTTTGTTTGTCGCCCGAGAAAAGTTCAAAGAGTAAAACCCAGTTTAACACGGAAGCCGTGTTTGGGGAGGGGGGTGAGAACGGTGGGCATTTCCTAAAATCCGCTGGTACTCTCCCATTTTCGAAAAAAAAAATCTTTTAAAGCTCCTATACCGATTATTAAAACAATTAAAAATCCTTCATATAAATGCGCCATATCTAGAGGGGAATTTAGTCGTAATATTTGGTTTTTCTTCCCTGTCGAACAGGTGCCGTCTGTTGAAGATTTCTGGAACCAATTGCACAGTCAATTTCATATTATACTGCACAAAACTTTGTTTCATTCAAACAGCTTGTCAACTTTCAAAATTTTCTCAAATGTCAGAATGAGCCAACACCGTGTACAGAAATATGGAGGTGAGAATAGTCTTTTAATTACAAAATTTAAATAATATAATAATATGGATGTGAAAATGGTTTTTCAATTATAAAATTATAAAATTTTAGTTTCTAATCCATCAGTGGATATGATTTTTTCTGTCTCACGTATTATAGAATGGTATTTCAACATGTTAGGTACTGAAGCTTCTCTCAATATAATACATTTAATTATTTAAATACCAGGTGACTGTCAACAAGACTTTCATCGACTAATTGAACCAAGCTGTCGGTTTGATATCGATTATTTAGTTTTAGGTAGGCTTCTTTAGTTTTTTCTAGTTATTTGATATTTCCAAATGTTACATTTTTTAACATTTTTAAAAAAATACATTGAAATCAAAATGATATGCTTACAGACATTTTAAATTTGATTTCACTCTATTGATTAAAATACCATACAATAATATAGAAACAATTCACTGAAAATTATGATGAAAAAACAGTGAATAGAAGTTGATTACTTATTTTTTTTTTATTTTTTAGACTGATAAAAGTTAGAAATATGTGACCATTGTAGCTTACTATGGAGAATGAGTCTGTTGAGGTGGCTATGCGTTTCCCCAACGACCACATCGGCTAAGGGTCTGATGATGAGCTAACTGTTGATCAAAGTGTCAATCAAAAATCACTCAGGCTGTTGAATTAGCCAACATTTTAAATTATAAGTTATTCAGTGTCTACCAAATGACATAACGACATATATAATTAATTTACAGCAGTAGCATAAAATAATTTTGAATAGTAAATATCATTCGATGTTTAGGTTTTCCACAAATAAATTAACATATTTTCTCTAAGTAAAAATGTTACAGCATCTTAGAGTCAAACGAGGTCTGATTGTATGTGCCATTCAGCATGATTTAATATATTATTTTGTGATTTGTATACTTTTTCACATGTGAATTGATTTACGTTTTATATGTTTTCTTTTTGAAATATGAGAAACAAGAAACTTTGCTTTGTCTTGGGAAAAACCAGTACAACGAACAGATGTGACAAATCCATTTTTTTCTTTAGAAGGAGAATATTTTACTACTACAATGCATAGCTACTATGGAAGAGAGTAAGACATTTCTTCACTTGTACATTCTGTATACTTAATCTTCTTCAATATTATTTTTTTCTTAATTTTAGACAGCCGTTTTATGATCTGGATTAAAATCACTGAAACTACTTATTTATAGATATGCTGTGCAATTCTCTTTGCGTGATAGAACAGCTGACAAGATTAAATACCTTAGAGATAACAAATGGGTTGATGAGAAAACAAGATCTGTGAGAATTGAGCTGACCATCTATAATGCGGATACCTCATTAATCACAACAATTGTACATGTATATGAGTTTACTGCTGGTGAGTGTAACATTCTGTGAGTTTTTTGTTATATGAAATCTACGCTTTCCCTTATTTCTTTACCCCCCCCCCAGGTTGCGTCATCGACTCAGTGGGAGATAACAAATGCTGACACGATAGCGTCTTCCCAGGTGTTAGCACTGTGGTCAACATCGTCTAGCGCCATGGGAATTAACCCACTTAGCACACCAGCTGACGTCCGTTGGGAACGCTCAAAGCATACAGGGGAGGAAATTGGTACCCTTATCAAATTCAAGCGGGAGAAGGGTGGGTACTCTGTCCCTTTATCTCCCCACGCTTGAAGGTCACTGATCACACATGATAGGTGTGGCCTAACCTGGTCACTGGCCATTGGTCAGCGAAGCGGAAGTCTACGCGCACTTGTGCGTCGCTGGGATTTGGGTCAGTGAGAGAGCTGAGCTCGGACTGCAAGCCAGTCGGGTCGACTTGAGCCTGGGCTGTGAACAGGTTGAGTTGTAGGACCGGTGTGAGTAGGCATGATGTATAGGCAACGGACTGAGCCCTTGTGCAGCTAAGAGGTCGTGCGCTTCGGGCATGCGGAGCTCATATTGATTATGTGGAATTCGGCAGACCAGGTGCATGTGTACGCTTGGGCGGTTCCCTTAAGTCAGGGATGTCATATATGATGGATACTTCATGTCTCACTGGTTCGATAAGCTCAGTCCTGAGTTCTTTTTAGAACTACTAGCCACAGGTAAGGACCATTCGGTCTTTCTGTATTGATGATGTATTATTTTTTAGGTAGCCGAAAAAGCTTCTTGCCCTTTTTAGCTCAAAATGGCTGTCATTTCATGTAAATAAACACTATTTTTTGTATTTGCATGTGTTGTGTATTCATTTCTTGTTGCGTTGTGTACGCTCTGTGGAACCACGTGAAGGGTAAAATACAAATACTCGCCCCAAACTCAGTAGGTGATCATACACCCAAGACAACGGCCGTCATAGATCACCCTGATCGAGACAGTGAGATACCTCATTAATCACAACAGTTGTACATGTATATTTACTGCTGGTTAATCATCCATTTACTCTTATTTGACTTAATTTTATTAAATTTCTCTTTTATGTATAGAAAAAGCATACCTTATGTTGGTCCAGTCTATTATGACAATAGTTTTGTTATATAAGCCTACATCACCAAATTATTAATAAGATATTTAATATTAATCACTTTTTTCAGCAGGAATTTTTGAAGAGACAATCTTGTTGTATACATGTGAATTATTTTTTGAAAGAGGATCTTTGGCTTTGAGAATATTCATACTTCTTTTCTTCCTTCTAACTGTTTTTCTTCTGTATAATGATGCGGTGGAGGTAAGAATACTATGCATATATTAGTGATGGGACGATGCCAACTGTCACATTCAGTGAGTTTTTGGATGTAATCTAAGTCTTCCCATATTTCATTATTCCCAAGGTTGCGTATTCGACTCAGGTGGAGACAACAAAGGGGGTGGTCAAAGGCTTTGGTCTTTCCAGGTGTTCACACTGTGGTCACCACCGTCTAGCGCTAGAGGAATTAACCCACCTAGCACATCAGCTGACGTCCATTGGGAAAGATCAAAGTAGACGGGGGGGGGGGAATTGGTACCTTTATCAGATTCAAGCAGGAGAGAGATGGGCACTCTGTCCCTTTATCTCCCCACGCTTGAAGGTCACAACTGACCACACGTAATGGGTGTGGCATATACTGGTCGCTATTCATTGCTCAGCGAAGCGGAAGTCTCTTTAGGCATGAATCGCGAGATTGGAGCGGTGTGCGTGGCTTGAGATTTCAGTGGGTTTGGGTCAGTCAGAGAGAGAGAGGGGATTTGAGCTCGGGCTGCGAGGCAGTCGGGTCGACTTGATCCTGGACTGAGGAACAGATTGAGCTTGGTTGGGTTTAGGTGCTACATGAGATAGACAACGAACTCAGTCTTTGAACAGCTAAGAAATCTGGCGCTACGGGCATGAGGGCTTTATATCGACTAGGTGGAATTCGGCAGACCAGGTGCATGTAGACGCTTGGACGGTTCTCCTAAGGCAGGGATGTCATAAATGATGAATACCTGATGTTTCAGTCAAGAGTTCGACCAGCTCAGGTCTGAGTTCTTTTTATAACTACTAGCCACAGGTAAAAGGTTAAACACACGTTGTCTTTTTGGGTTTGATCTGATTTGGAGTAGGTAGCCGTTAGAGCTACTTGCCCTTTTTGGGGCACAATGGTTGGCTCGATATAGATAAACACTACTCGTTGTACTTGTATGTGTGGTGTTCCCATTTATCGTTGTTTTGTGTGTGTACTGTAGAACCACGCAGCTGGGAGAAATACAAATACTGGCCAAAACTCAGTAGGTGATCATACTCATAGACAACAAGCACAAGTATCCCGCAAGTAGCCATTAACAACATTTTTTACAAAGCCAATTCCGTTCAGATTTCTCCCTAAAACTTTGATTCTAGGTTCCGTTGCTTGATCCCAATTCATGACTTCATAATCTAAATAAAATGTAGTGCACAATGACAGGAAATGTAGACTGACTTAGAAAAATCTATTGAAACGAAACATACACACAGATTTGCTAATACATAAAGAATCTATTAACATGAGAAAGAAATACAGGAAATACAAAAAAAAACTCACGGGCACATGCGTAGTACGCCAATTTTGTTGCATACATAGATCTATTTACAGCAGGACTAGGTCTATTTACAGCAGATCCACCCAGCTTTAATTGGGTACCTGACTTTAACTTGGGAAGTAAAGGCGACTGGGCGTTGTTCTAACCACACAATCGTTTCATTTGCCGATGTTATAGAAACAGATGAATTCTACACTTCATCTGCCCCGATGGCCCGATAGGGCTAATGGAACTTTACTTTTTTATACGTCTATTTACAGCAGAAATGCATTTATTTAAATCACTATTTACAGTAGAACTACGTCTATTTTACAGCAGATCTACATCTATTTACAGCAGACTCCCTTTCCCCTACAATCAACCTTACCATTACTATTTTCAAAGTGTATTTGATTGTGTTACGCAAAGGTGTAAAGATTAGTACTGCTGATCACAGTGGGGGTGCCATTAATACCACATGCTTGATATGTATAGAATAGTACTGCTGATCACAGTGGGGATGTCATTAATACCACATGCTTGATATGTTTATAATGGTACTGCTGATCACAATGGGGTGTCATTAATACCACATGCTTGATATGTTTATAATAGTACTGCTGATCACAATGGGGGTGTCATTAATACCACATGCTTGATATATTTAGAATAGTACTGCTGATTAATACCACATACTTGATATGTATAGAATAGTACTGCTGATCACAGTGGGGTTGTCATGAATATAAAATGTTTGATATGTATAGAATAGTACTGCTGGTCACAGTGGGGGTGTCATAAATATAACATGCTTGATATGTTTATAATAGTACTGCTGATCACAATGGGGGTGTCATTAATACCACATGCTTGATATGTTTAGAATAGTACTGCTGATCACAGCGGGGGGTGTCATTAATACCACATGCTTGATATGTATAGAATAGTTCTGCTGATCACAGTGGGGGTGTCATAAATATAACATGCTTGATATGTTTATACTAGTACTGCTGATCACAATGGGGGTGTCATTAATACCACATGCTTGATATGTTTAGAATAGTACTGCTGATCACAGTAGGGGTGTCATTAATACCACATGCTTGATATGTTTATAATAGTACTGCTGATCACAATGGGGGTGTCATTAATACCACATGCTTGATATGTATAGAATAGTACTGCTGATCACAGTGGGGGTGTCATTAATATAACATGCTTGATATGTATAGACTAGTACTGCTGATCACGGTGGGTGTGTCATTAATATAACATGCTTGATATGTATAGACTAGTACTGCTGATCACAGTGGGTGTGTCATTAATACCACATGCTTGATATGTATAGAATAGTACTGCTGATCACAGTGGGGGTGTCATTAATACCACATGCTTGATATGTATAGAATAATACTGCTGATCACAGTGGGGGTGTCATTAATATAACATGCTTAATATGTATAGACTAGTACTGATGATCACAGTGGGGATGTCGTTAGCTCAAAGCATGAACTTCTCTAAATATTAATGGAATGTGTCAAAGTGATCTTGTACTCCAAGGTATTATAATGTACATTGATGTCATTTCATGTATTTATTTGAATGTCAATTAATTATTTTATACCATAATAAACTAGGGGATATATTGACGTTAGCGCACCACAGTGTGTCTATATGACATTGCACATTTCACCAATACATTAACAGATTAACTGAAATTGTATCAAAAATTACGTTGACATTCTTCCACTAGATTCCGAAAACGATACTTTAAAACACGATTCTTTTTGTTTCGATGCCTATTTGAACAAATCGTCCCATCACTAATCTTTATGCATTGTTTTGTATTTTTTTCTTTGTTTTGATTGTTTTGTTAGCTGCTTAATAAGACTTTGATAGCTTAAAATGTAGGATATCATGGAAATAATGTAATCATTGTCAAATTCACTTGATAGTCACGATTATTGGGAAATACATGGGTATATATGAAGCAGTTTGTAGGTTCTTTATAAATAAATAAATAAATATGTATATATATATATATATATATATATATATATATATATATATATATATATATACTAGTTGCAAGTACCCGGCTTTGCCCGGGTTTAAAATAAGGTTTTCTGTTTACCTTTTGTTTTCTCCCTACCCCCTTTCTCCCTCCCTCCCTCCCCCTCTCTCTCTCCCTCCTTACCCCCTCTCTCCCTTTCTCTTTCCCTCCCTCCCTTTCTCCCTCCCTCCCTAACTCTCCCATCTCCCTCTCTCTCCCCTATATCCCTCCATCCTTCTCTCACCCCCGTCCCCCCCTCTCTCCACCTTCCTCCCTTCCTCCTCCCCCTCCTCTCCCTCCCCGCCCCCTCTCTCTCTTTATCTCTCACTCCCTCCCATCCGCTCTCTCCCTCTCTCCTTCCCTCCCCTTTCTCTCACTCCCTCTCCTCTATCTCCCTCCCTACTCCCGCTCTCTCCCTCCCTTCCTTTCTCTCTCCAACCCTCCCTTTCTCTCTCCAACCCTCCCTCTCCCTCCCTCCCCCCTTAATCTCCCTCCCTACCACCTCTCCCTCACTCCCTCCTTCTCTCCCCCCTCTCTGCCCCCTCCTTCCCTCTCCCTCCCTGCCCCCTCTCTCTTTACTTTATCTCTCTCCCTCCTCCCTCTCTCTGTACAATTAAACGTCAAATTGCGCTTCTTAAATAAACAGAAAACCTTATTTTAATCCCGGGCAAAGTCGGGTACTTGCAGCATGAAAAAAAAACAACAACAATATTTTTTTTCCCCGTCCCTAGCCCTTTCTTCACCGTCCGTTCAATTACACATTCACTTGGTGCGCGATTTTTATTTATAGTGAAGGCGATCCCATACCGTGAAAACTTTAATATAGTAAAATACTAAAATAACTAATTACAATTAAACTACGCATTGAGATTGTATTAATAATGTTAATAATGTCACAGAAACATTTTAATTAACGTATTTCGGTTTATTAAAATGCACCTTTAATTTTAATCTTCCGAATACATGAAACGATAGGTAAATAGATATGACTATTGATATATATATATATATACTTATTATTATGGCTTCACACTTCTTCTAAAATCCTTCTTCATTCCTTTACCTTCCTCAAACTGTACAAATCAGAGAGCATGAAAAAACATCAACAATTCTTTGCATCACAAAGGCACAATACAGCACCAGCGCGCAAGTTCTATTCGATCAACGGGAAATGACGTTACAGAGGAATTTTATTTATGGCGCCGTCGAGATTACTTTAATATAGTAAAATACTAAAATAAAAAAAAAAATAATTACAATTAAACTACCCATCGAGATGAAACGAAACCTGTCCTATAACCTTCCCCATGTAATTATGTGTATGTGTAACAAATTTCACGTTATTTGTTTATCTGGATCTTGAGTTATAAGGGAACAGACAGACAGACAGACAACAAATGCGTCTTATAAGTATATATATATATATATATATATATATATATATATATATATATATTATGGATGAATACAATAGTTTAGATGGTTTGCATCGAAATTAGATAGCATCATGATTAAAACTATAAGGAAGTACTACTAACTATAATTCATAATACCGAAATTCATTGTATTTTATTAGCAGATAACTGCTTTTTTAACGACGAACTCAAAGCCAACTTACTCTATCTCAAAATTATTATTTTTTTACTTACGGTTTATATCACCGTCACCCTTCTCTGACCCGAAAAAATGATACGATCTATTCCATAGGTCGTTCCAACCCCAAAGTATCAGTAGATATTACTTAACTGTTTTATTCAAATTAAGAAATCATTATTTTTTAATTGTGTAGAGCATGAACATTGTTTAATGTAAAACGGCATATTCAAATACCCGCAAAATTTTAGATAAATAATAAAATGAAAATTCAAATAGCTTATATAATAACAGTAATGTAAACATTGATAATCTAGCTAAAAAATTATACCAAACATAGATATGATATTTCTTACATAATGGGTAAACCAATGCTTATACTGGGCCATTTTATGCCGCATTCTTGACGCATTTTTTGTTAAAACCTCTCACTGCTTGCTATCAAATCTAGTCTTTTCACCTCTGGTAAGTATTCCAGTATGTAAGTATTCGGTAATGACTGGCTGTCATTTACTCCACCACTAACACATTTTATACTGAATAGAAATACCAAATACTCCTAACAAAGGTTATAACATAGTTATGACAACTTCAATAATAAATTTAAAGTCTTCGACATTACTGAGACTTTTTCAAAAATATTTCAAAGTTACAATTCTGATTTAATTTTACCAAACACATAAAACATAATAGAGCATGTTTCAACTAATCATTTCATATTATATTTTACTTAATATCAAAACAGAAGCAAAATATTTTACTATAATACAATTTCATTTCCTTGTTAAAACTAAAAAAAAATCATCAAGTGTGTATTCAACTTTTACCCAGTTTTACTTAAAAGGCTCCTTTTATCAAAATATAGTTTCAAAATTATATCCAACAACATACAAATTTCATAATTCTTGTTAATAACTATATTCTTAGTTTACATTTTCTTTATTTCATTTCGTACAATGATTATATCTATGCTTTACAAGAATTATACTACACCATCATATTGGAAATTGTCATCATCATCATAATATTCAATGAATATGAAATCTTAAAAAAACACCCATATATTTAACCAAATATCTAAAAAATTACTTCTAAAACATTTGGCTCTTTTGTTAAACCAATCATCTGGCGAAATCAATGACCTAAAATGGCTTTCACTATCTCTATGTTATTCCATACCATCAAAATTATCGTGTCATAAAATCTGTTAGGGTTCCCATATTGTTAACCACTTTGTCGGCATCGTAAACAAGTTACATCCTAATAATCAAATTTATATTCGTCAGATTCAAGTTCTCGAGCACTTTTGAACAAACAAAATTCATTGAACAATGCATGCTGTTGTTTAATATTTCAGGATTTGAGATGGGTTTAGAATTGTGTTGAAGCTCGTATGAATAATATAGAGAAGGAGATTTGTTAATTTCGTTATATTAGTCAAATTAGATCTGAAATTCTGAATGATTTCAATTAAGGGGAGAGCAGTTTAAAGTTTGTTCTTTCGTCATATATTTAGATGTTTTTTTCGGGGGGGGGGGACATATATATATATATATATATAATTTTACAAGGCCCGAACATTTTAAGGGGCATTTAAGGTTTCTACTAGTTTTTTTTTCTATCTTTTTTTATTTTTTAAGCTACACTAGCCATTTTTGGCACATGCATACAGCATTAATTGGTAAATTAATGAACAAAGAAATAAAAAAAAAATATAAAAAAATGTATTTAAAAATTTATTTTGTGACTTTTTTGGGTAAAAAAGTGTAATTTTAAGACATATTTTCAAAGAACTAATTTTTAAAATCTATTGTAGATATCGTAAAAATAACTTTGCACAAATGTTAATGAGTGTGTTTCAAACAAACGTCCAATTTTTTTTTTTGGAAATATTAAATAGAATTTTTTTTATATTTTTTTTCTTACCTACCCCCCCCCCCAAATGCAACTTTTTCTCACATCATCCATCTTTGACATCGCACACATCAATGCTCACACTATGATCAGAATCAAAGAAGACATGCTTTTCTTGCAAGACCAGCGAACTGAGCGCAAAATGGTAATGGAAACTGAAAACAAAACATTGGCAAAGAAGGAAAATCGTGCTCAAAAATTGAAGAATAGATTGCTTGAAAGACTTGCAAAGGAAAAGGAAAAAGATGTTGCTGTAATCCATAACCATGCTGAACTCTCAAAACCAAGCAGCAGTGATTGTTCAGAGAAGGAAAACGGCCACAAATTTTTTCCAGTGCCTAAGAAATCGACATCAAGTCTGCCTAAACGACGTCGCTTGAAAGCTATGGATGTTGTTTCACCATTGGCAGCCTCTGCTCTTAATCGCACTGGAATAAGTGATGGACAGGCAGTTCACATCCTTGCTGTGACGAGAGTTGATGATGCAGAAAGGATATTGCTTTGTCAAGGAGTAGAGTGCAAAGTGCCAGAAATAAACATCGATCCAAAAAAAAAAAACAGCTGTTATCAAAGGAAGCTGATGATCCACTGGAAGACCGTGTCGCTATCCTCGTCTCTGGATTAGGTGTTGAAAAGCTTTTGGGTGTGCCAAAAGTTAAACAAGGAACTGGTCAACTTGTTTTAGAGGCGGTGGCAAATATTTTAAAGGATTGGCGATTGACAGAAAAGATCGTTCGACACAAATGCGGCAAACACAGGCCACATCAATGTAACAAGTGCTATTCTTGAAAAGAAATTGAATAAGAAGCAACTTTGGTTACCGTGCAGACATCATGTACTTGAGTTGATATGAGCAAAAGTCTTCAAAAAGACATTTGAGGGTAGTACAACTGGGCCGGATGTGCTGCTATTCAAGCGCTTTAAGACGTTTTGGCCAAAAAATAACACAGGCAGAATTTGATATATACCGCGATGTTTGACTTGAGCAAAATCTCAAGCCATTAAAAGAAGCAGTCATCACATTTTGTTCAAATATCCTCCAAATGAAAGACATCTCAATATATTTGCCACGTGAAGATTACAAAGAACTTTTGACTGAATCTTATCTTTCTGGGAGGAATCCCCCCCCCCTGGAGTGCGTTTTCGTGTTCCAGGAGCTTATCACCATGCAAGGTGTGTGTCTAAAATAATCTTACATCTTGTAGATTACACTGGTAAACAGTGAATTCATTGCCAGTGATATTTGAATCATTTTATACAAAGTCAACTATGCTGATTAAGAATATGTAAGTGCTTTTGCTAGAGTGGCTCTATTTTACGAGATAATTAAAATTAACTAAATAATTTATGCACCATGTTTGGAATTTGTCAAGAATAGCATGAAGTATAATAGTATACTAACAAATAGTAGTGAAACTGTTAATAGTCATGCAGAAATTTGTTAAAAAATATGTGTAATAATGTTATAGAAGAAAACATTTTCATTTGAAAAACTAATTATGTCTAGTTAATTAATTAATTAATATGTTAATTGTCTATGGTAATGCATTAGCAAATCGCTGTTTGCTCGACTTCCTTTTGTATGTGTCGTTGGGGCCATTGCGCTGGAGGCTCCAACAGAAGTCAGCCATCATATGTATGTCCCATCTTCCTTGATATCTCTCCTCCATCACCCTCATATCCTGATTGAACCTCTCGCCTTGTTCCTCACTGAAGTCCCCAAGATTACATGGAAATTTGTCTAAATGACTGTGCAGGTAATGTACCTTGATGCTCATATTTGTTCTAATGTTACTGAAGTTAGAGAGCATATCTTGCACCAGTTCTTCGTAATTCTCTGCTCTGTTATTACCTAAGAAGTTCCTTACAACTGAAACAAAACTGTTCCATGAAGAAGCTTCAAGGTGATCCATGAAATTGGTAAAATGTCAAATCTGAGGACCGTCAAAAATCCCAGCTTTCAGCTTCTCCATGCTCAATCCGGGGAATGATCTGCAAATATACTTGAAGCAATTGCCAGATTTGTCCAAAGCCTTAACAAATTGTTTCATTAAACCTAATTTGATATGAAGCGGTGGGAGAATGATCTTATTTGTGTCAACCAGTGGCTTGTCGATGATATTTTTCTTTACCTACAGTCATGGTTTCCTTTGCAGGCCATGTTACTTTTGTCCAATGATCTTGCTTTGCCCTGCTATCCCAAAGGCACATGAAATATTGGGTTATTTTTTGTATCCTGACTGCTGCCCAAGCAAGAAGTTTACCATTTTTAGATCAACACAAATTGACCACTGATGCTCATAATAACGGACTTTCTGCAATACTGTTTTGATATTCTCATACTCTTCTTTAAGTGTTGTTGAGTGAGCAATGGGAAGAGATGCATATCGGTTTAACACATTTCAAGCTTCTGATGGAACTATCTATAAAAAGACGGCAGTCTTCGGAATGGTAGTCGTGTAGTCCCATTTGGAGCAGAAGTCCAGGGATGTCATTACAGTAAACAAGATCTTTCTCTTGGCTGAAATATGGAAGAAGAAACTCTTCTCTTTTCCGATTAAATGTTATTTTAACTTCATCATTTAGCACATCACCAAGTACATCACCAAGAACATCACCACCAAGTACATGATCAAGTAATTATAAAGCACATCACCAAATACATCACCAAGTACATGACCAAATACATCATCAAGTACATCACCAAGTACATCATCAAGCACATCACCAGAATTTTTTCCCTTTCATTATACTTAACAACTAGAAAATTGACTGCAGAACTACATCTATTTGCTTCATAAGACTAAAGTTGTGCAGACTCTAAATAATCTTGTACATGCATGTTTAGATTTACTTCACAGTTTGAACATTAAATTTTCAAGAAGTGAATCGCAAATTCGTATAAAAACGCAAAAAATTAAAACATTTTGGGTAAAAAGTGTTTGGATTAAATACATAAAAAAAACACGTATAAAAAATAGTTAGTGATAATGATCCGAGAAATGTCTTTTTTCTCCAATTTTTAAAAATTATCTTGAATAAAACAGAATGTGTTTGAGACTATTTGTAATTTCAACAAACAGTTTTCACTAATACCTCATATTATTAAAAACACTGCAAAAACACTTTTCCAAACTTCAGAAGCTCGTGGAGATTATCCTAACTCTATGCAAAGGATTTTCGATAATAGCCTAATTAATAGGATGAAATCTTACAAATGCATCCATTGCAATGTAATTCTGTTTAGACATAATCATTTGTAGACGTTAAAAAGCATAGAAAAATTGATGTTCATTCATATGTCTGAATGGGGAGTAAGAATTTTGCAATAAAATTACAAGTGTAAATAACATTATACCAGATGCTTGTGCTTCTGTTAAAAAATGAGTCTGCAATGTTAACCATTTTCATGTTCACTTACTCTTGTGAATGTCTCTTTTATTTTTCAAAATCACCCACTTTTAACTGCTAGATATAGATGTACAGTGAAATGCTCAGGAACATTATTATATTACAAAATAACAACTGCCTGATAATAATTATCTCCGTTTAGCTTGAACTAAATTATACTTCATTGAAATTATAAAAATAGTTTATTTCCATTAAAGTAATGTTACAATTTAATCCTGATCTTATTATTTATTAAAATATGTTTTTCTTTATTGTGTAGAAAACACTGTTAGTTAAATTTTCTGCTAAAATTGCTATATATTTTATAAATCAGCGATTGCTGTTTTAAATGTATATTCTCTCAATTTATTTATTATTACTTGCAGGTGTACATGTTAGGTCTGAGTGTTTACTTTCAACAAATATTATCATGGATTAATATAATAGAACATACTGCAAGTTTCATAATTCTTTCTTTGTTTGTCAAAGAAAACATCATTAGGAAAGAGACAGTAAGTCACTTTGAATTAAAAATATTATTAGATACCTAACGTACTTTTTATTTGTATGCACAAAATCTATAAACTATTTAACAATAAAGCTTTTTTCTTTTTAATATCAAAATTCACACTTTACTGTTAACAGGACAACGTTTAAAAGCATTTATTTCATTTATAGTAATATCTTATTTGTATCAAATAATGCATATATGAAGCTTTTGTTTTATTGATTGAATCATATCAGTAATGTCCACGTTTTAAGTGAAAAATGTCCCCTTCTACATATTTATGCTATTAATATTAAATAAACAAAAGACCGATCTAATGAAATATAAATTACATATTATTTGTTCTGATATTAACTGATGTTAAATTTGTAAAAATGTAAGAATTCGTACACAGTTTATTTTTTATAATCTTTATATGGCAAAATTAAATGCATTGTAAGAGATACAAAAACGATGAGATTTACATTGATAAAATGCACACATTGCTAAATGTGTTATTTCGAAATAAATCAACCGTCATTATGCCATTTATTAGTAGTAAAACTGTTTTTGTATGATGCTCATTATTGTGAAATTGTCTTGATTTTGTTTCTTTAATAATTTATATAGAAGCTTATATCGCCATATCGGCTTAAAAGGTAAAGAAAAACAAATCAAGAGAAAATTCAGCACTCTGCCTTGCCGAATATCTCTATTACAGAGGCGAAATTGAGGACTGGCGCACGGGTGCTAGCCACAAAACCTGAGTTATACATTGTTGTTTTTTTCTTTACTAATGAAAAACCTTTCGTCAGGACCACTCTAAAAATAATTTGACTCCAGTTTGTAGCCACTGTTTCACCAGTCAAGTACAACTTCTTTATATGTATGAAACACCAACTGTGCCAAGTATGAACTTTATAATTATCATTACAATAGGTTAAATTCAATTATTTTTTCGATGCCAAGTAAGGCATTAGTTGGTTAAAGTCTCGCTAGTGCCTTTGAGGTTGGCAACGGATCAGGCTCTACGCCGAAGGGGGTCAGCGCTTCAAGATTTTGTCATCTAACTGTGACAAAACTAAATGTTTGTTGCATGGCAAAGTAGTAGCGGAACAGTGTCCATAGTCAAAAGACGTGGGCATTTTAGACTTATGTCTTTGTGGCTTGTATACTTAAACAATCTGAAGACATTGTATTAATTCTCAATGGCCCTTTAAAACTGAAATTGTAACAGTAACAGACCGGTCAGTCGCACGCAAATAAAACACACAGCGAAAAAAGTACTAGCAAAAGACAAACGCACACCTAAAAAGGTGTGCAGATGACTGCAATCCGGGATGTCAGAAACTCAGCATTTGACTTGTTAAGACCAAGGTTTCTGATCAGATCGTTGACGTATTTCTGTTTAGGCATGTGCGGTCTTATCTCCTCAACCGCATTTTTGAAATCGTAATCTGTATATCCAATATCTTATTTATGCCTGATTAGCTGCTGTCTCCTGAAGATGGCTTATCCCTCTTCGGGGGAGTGGTAACAGACAACTGGAGGCAGTTTAGTACTGGGGCAAAGGATAAGCGATTTGAGGTGCAATCTTGCCAGTGCTACGTTTGGTAGAATTCACCATGAAGAAGTTGCTTGAGTGGTCTGTCGGTAGCCGCCTAATTCGCGGGATAGGAAACTTCATGACTTTCTTTTTTACCCTGTACCAGACTATATCAGAGAAGATATAACTAATTATGTAAATTTAAAAGCAGGAAAATGTTTACACATTTCTTATTTCTGTATATAATATTATTGTGGAGAGCAGAGTTCTCACACATTGGTTACTACGGAAGACAGGATCATGTATCTATTAATTGAAATAGGTTTAGTGTGAACTTTTGATGTTGTAAAGATTTGGTGTTATGAAAATAAAGATTAAGATTAAAGAAAAACAGCATCTTAAGCCTGTTCCATTCTGGACACAAGACGTGTTAGCACATTTTCGTGTTATGTATCAGTACGTATGTTAGCTTTCAGTAAATATTTGTAAATTTTGGAAATGTTTATAAATGCATATATCTGGAAGAAAATATAAAAAAATGAAACTGACATAATTATGAATATAGCTTATAAAGTAAAAACAGTACCCTACGAAACACTGATGCCCAGCCCTCATAGGGCATGACCAAAATTATTTAAAACCAATTTATGTTAGGGGTATAGATACTCTTGGGGCCCCTAGGGCCCTTATTCTCGTTTCGCTACGTATAAGGTGTTGAAAGGGGCCATAAAAATGACATAATTATTACTATAGCTTATATAGTAAAAAAAACGGTACCCTAAGAAACACTGATGCCCAGCCCTCAGAGGTCAGTTCGCGAAATAGACTTTTGATGCTGGAATGGCATGCCAAGACCTACAGAAAAAGTATATACATCATGGGTCTAGGACTTATGGTTGCTGAGATCAAAACGGAAGCAATAGCGCATTCGATTTCTCGAAAATGCGCTAAAATATAAAACCTGCTTCGACTCTTGCGTTGTATGATGTTAAGTACCGGATTTACGAATAGTCTACACAAATTATAAATTAGGTTCCCTTCAACTTTTTTAAGGCCCCCCAAATAGTTTTTACAGAGAGTGATTGTCATATATACTTATTATATCTGCTTATTAAACTGCGTTAATTTGCAATTAACGCATCAAATAAATTGCGATAAAAATTTTTAACGCATCAACTAATGCGTAAATTTGACCAAAATGTTGAAAGTTCACCAAATCGATAAATAACAGAATTTCACTCAACAATTTGATGTTAAGGTCCGTTCACTTATTAATTAGATATACCACCCTCACACTGTCGCAATTCGCACACTCCCTCACCCCCATGTAAGTCGAAAAAAGCCCCACTTGTAATATAAAATGAAGATGTTTTTGTTACATAGCCCTTCGACAAGCAGGAGGTTTGCTCTCCCGGTCGATGTAAAAAAAAAAGAAAAGTTTCTTTCATTAATTTACATTATATACTGTAGTGTAATGGTAGAGATACTATAGTGTATTGTTGAAGGTAAAATAAAAAAAAAAACAAGTTATAATGAACCCGGTTATAATTAGATCAAAATAGCAATTTATGAGCCTGTATACAATTAGTGAACATCTGCTGAAGCGTGCTCCTAGTTTGATTGACAGGCGCCATGGTTTTGAAACAATCACACATGTGTTAGCTTGTTTTGGGACAGACGGGGTACGGTGGTTGGGTAAGTCATAAGTAACGTCAGCTTTGAGGGGAGAGACTGCTAAGTGTATCAAAAATGTAACTGGGTTGGGAAAGGGGAAAATTAAAAGAAAAAACGCGTAAATAATAATTGAGAGACTACTTTCTGGCTATACTATTATTTTATGAAGAAAAATGCATATATGAGATATAAATGACGTGTGTATTCTTTTTGCAATGGGAAGTGGAGGGGGTATTGACGATAGTGGAGGGTAGGTAAACAAGACTTACGTGGGGCGAAGTGTAGTAAAATATGAGAGGGAGGGGGGGGGAACATGGGGTTGCGTCATTAGTTCGAAAACTACGGTACGAGAAAATCGCATGTTTGACATTGTTATTGATTAAAAAGAAAACAATTCGCATCACTTGACGTAATTGATACATGTCAATAAACTTGTCTCAATCACTAATTCAATAGACATATATGCTAATGCTTAAAAAATCTGTTACAATTAATTATACCGCTTTCATAAATTAATCTGAATTGTTTATTATGTCAATTTTATGCTATGATATTATGACATACTAGTTTGAATAAAAACGAATTATTATATTGTGTGGATTAAAATGTGCGTTAATTGGAGATAAAAATTTTAATCATGCGTTAATTTTGATCATTTTTTAATCGAACAGCAGCTCTAATACTTATATATTTGGCACTGACATATAATATCTGGATTTATAAAGGACGCCAAGTCTAAATCTGGCCCTGGTGATGTTTGTATATCGTCAGTCATATAGCACCCAAAGAAGACCCCGTCAAGCAATACATATTTGCACCTCCGGCATTGACTGCTGCACAAGACTGTAGAAAGCGTTTGTAGAATATGGAAGCAACTGTACAGAGTCGGCGACGTTGTATCTTATCTAATTAGATTACAAGTCGTACTACCAATGTTATGGCGATATAACTGGCTGGTAGTGTTAAACTTCAATCGATAAGTTGAGCTTTTCTGTTATTGATTTTGCTATTGAGCTGACGTAGCTGATGCTGCTGACGTACACTCTTTCAAGGTGATCGAGTGTGTCGGGAGCGATCATAAACCCGTTCTCGTCTCGGTCGATATCTCTCCACCTGAGAAAAACCCAGGTGCAACGCGACGGTGCTGGGTCTATTCAAAGGCAAATTAGGACGCCTTCAGGGTAGCTACAGATGCTGCCTCGGAGCTGGTAGAAACCGATCGTGGAACAGTCGACGTTATTTACAAGGAGATAACTGAAGCAATCTTAAGTGCCGCACGTAGTCCCTTGAGGCCTCCCGAGAAGTACGTACAGGCCATTTTGGACTACAGCCCTTGCAAAGTTAGTGAGACAGAGGCAAGCATCTCGTCGGAGAGCGAGCAGAATGAAAACGGCTGAGGCGCGCCGCGAGTACAATAAACTAACTGAGCAGGTCAAAATGGCGTCTGTCGAGGCCAAAATGCAGAAATAGACCGATACTTTCGAAAAGATACATTTGAGGGAATGCCAGAAGTCTTGGAAATTTCTAAAAACTTGACCAACGCCGGGGCGGTTAAAACTGCCGCCCCAATGCAAACGGACTCAGGCCTGAAAGCTAGCGATAGCAAGAAAGCCGAATAGCTTAACAAACACTTTGCAGAGGTCAGTAGGTCTAGTAAGAGGAGTACACTGTCTAAGGCACTGGATAAAGTCCGACGGGTCAAAGAAAAGGCTAAGTTTTGCCCGGAAAATCATGACACGTTCGAAGCTCCATTCTCTGTCAGGGAATTGGCATATGCAGCCAGAAAGTGTTGCATGAAGAAGGCTCTAGGTAGTGACCAAATCAGTAATGAAATGGTTGCACACCTCGGAGTAAAGGAAAAGTAAAGCTTCTCCAGTTTATCTGGAGACCTCCCACAAAGGTGGAGAAAGGCTGTCATAGTCCTGGTACTTAAAAAAAGGGAAAAATGCATAGGATGCGGAAAGCTACAGGCCTATTTCTCTCACTTCATGTGTTGGGAAGGAACGAAAAGCATGGTAAACAGAAGGTTGATGTGGTACCTAGAGGGAAAAGGGCTCATAAACCCGAAGCAAGAAAGCTTTAGGTGGGGGAAGAGTGCGATGGATCAAGTAACGCTCCTAGTCCAAGAAATAGCCGACGGCTTTCAGAGAGCTGAGTCAACGGCAGAAGTTTTCCTATATTTCAAAAAGGCTTACAATACAGTCTGGCGACCGGTTCTTTTGTTGAAGCTTCAGCGGCTGGTTGTCATGACAGCGTTTGGGACAGTGTTTCGAGGAAGCAAAACTCTTGAACAAGCTATTCCACAGGGCTACGCCCTAAGGTGTACGTTGATTTTTTGGGATGTAAAAGTCTACTATATGCTGACAATTTTGGCAATCTGGAAGACCGGAAAGAGTGCCCTGGTCCTAGAGAGGGCGCTCCAGAAGGATTTGACTATGGTCAGCATTTATACGAGGATGTGGGGGCCTAGAGCTAACTGCTCGAAGATCGTCTACTCGCTGTTCACCTTGGAGACTAGTATCTTTAAGGAACCAATGAAGCTGGAAGTTGAGGGTACGGTTCTTGCTGTGGAAACGAAACCCATGTACCTGGCTGTTACACTAGACAGGAAGTTAACACTCTTTACACATTTTCGGAGGTGGCCTGCTGCACCACCGATAGAATAAATATTGTCAAGAAACCCGTGATATTTTACAAAACCAGGCTCTCCGGCTGGTCACAGGCACTTTTCGAACGGCGCCAACAGCAGCGGTCGAGATCATTGCAAAAATGCCTCCACTTGTGCATCGTAGGGAGCAGGCCGTGATTACTGCTTACGAGCGGTATAAGCAACAGGAGGAGTCCTCTGTCCTTATGGAGATGGTCAGTAGCTGGGTGGAAGGAAAGCGGCTAACAATGAAGTTTTTCATGCTTCATGCTACGAGACTGTCACGGGGAATCGAGCTGACTACCGACCACCTAATGCTAAAGATCGCATCAAGGGCCCCTCCTGGCAAGCTTTCTGAATGCCAAAGTCTTGCACAACCCTGATTGACGTTAATGTTGGGAGAGCAAAATGTTTGGGGAAACACTACACAATCTTGCTTTGCAGACTATATGATCCTATCCGAGGAACGCTATATTGGTCTATACTAATGCTTCGGTAACCAGTAAGGACGGGCGAACAAGCTCCACATCAGTTTCCCACAAATCCGATTTGTCGAAGATCTTGCAGAGCCGTGAGGTTCACTCTGTGCATACGAGGCAGAGATGGCAGCCATAATTGAGGCAGTGGAACACATTGGGGGCGTCTTCAATACGGTACTTTTCCTGGGACAAGCATTGTTATCCTGAGGCGCTCTTTGTTCTCCAAGCCGTAAAAAGAACGTGAGAATGGCCCAAGCTACTTGTAGCCATTAGCGGACAGATGGTCGCGTGATAAAGCGCTCGACTGTCGACCTAAAGGTACCCGGCTCGATCTCCGGTGAGGACCAAGGAAACTTTTCAGGTCTTGGCTTAAGTCCCCGCTATGTAGTCCATGATGCCTCCATGGCCACTACACTCCCTGTTGTGGTGGGGATGAAACAAGGGCACTACAAAACCTAAAATGCTTCATATTTAGGTGGGCGTTTTTTTTTTGGGGAGGGGGATGGATGGTCTTGAGGTAAAGCGCTCGACTGTCGACCTAAGGGTCCCTGATTCTATTTCCGGTGAAGACCAATGAATATTTAAGGACATGACTTAAGTCCTCCTATATCTAAATGCGAATTAAGAATTTTCAAGAAAATAAACGAATTTCAAAATATTATTAACATGATCACAGACACAACGTTATTTGGAACAATAGCTATTTTCCATTTCTTTTAAGAATAATGGGTTAAGAAAACACACTTTTTTCCCGGGAAAAAAATTGTTACATTCTGCAATTCGATATTTGGCGACAACATTCTTAAAGTGGTTGTGTAATACAAGCTACTTGGTGTTAATGATGTTTGTTTTTTTTTACTTAAGTCTTCTACTGGGTGTCTGTAATAGTTTTATTTTTATTAATTGTTTGTTATTGTGCGTCTTTGATAGCCTTATTAATTTAGGAATTTATTGGTTCCAACTTGGTGTATATGATATTTTTCACTTTATTTACTGAATCCAACTAAGTGTCTTTGAATCCAACAAATTGTTTTAATTGTATATACTACTTACAATTTAGGTCTATGATAGTTTGTTGATGTTTTTTTTCTTTTAAATTGACCTAATTGGACTCCTTTGATAGTTTTATATTATTTACTGTATGTAACTTTATTACTCAAATAGACAGTTTTGTGACTCTAATCTTTGTAATGTTGCAATAGGATGTTTTAATTTTTTGTTTTTATTCTCTTCAGATACAGAGTGTTCAAGCAGTTGCTTTTAGAAATAGTAAATTTGAATCATTTAAAGATTTCAAAGCCCTAGCAAGAATTTCTTTCCAGATAACTTTCTTTTGCTGTATTATAGCAATAACTAGTTTTGTGAAAATAATACTGGAAACCAGGTAAGTTTTATTTGTACATTTTATTTATTCAAAAAGATTACAAATTTTCTATTAAAACTTCTAAATATTATATTCTTTTTTTCTGTAAAAAAATATTTACAATCAATACAAAAAATTTTTCCCCAGACATTTCCAAGTTTTCGCACAGTTTTTAGAATTACTTCCATCAGTAATAAAAGTCTGTTATTTTCCCGTTCTGAGTATTGTGAGTTTTGCAGTTCTTGCTCATTTCTTGTTCTGGGATTTGAAGCAGTTCTCAACTTTTTCTGACTCTGTTTTTGCACTAACTGAGCTGATAGTGGATCAACACATAATATCACCGGTTATTGATTATCACTGGGTCCTCGGCCCTATTTTCATGAACGTGACATTACTTTTTCTTAATTACATAGTTATGAATTATTTTATTACTTTCTTAAGTGAACGTTACTCAAGAATTTATGCACTCAACCGCTATCACAACAGAGAAAGAAGAAGGACTAAGTCTAGTGTTTTGGTTGACGTTTTTAACTGGATGAAACAAGGAAGCCATGAAATATCCGAAAATAAAAATATGTCGTCAAAATCACCCGTGGAACTGGAGCAAAAAGACTTGATAGTTTTACACAGATCATGCTCAGTAAATTATGATTGCAGTCTTGCACTCTTCAACAATCTTGATGAACATTTAGGCATGTATAAAAATAAAAAAAATACAAGCTCATTCATATTTCATTGGAGATTCAGGAAGTTCTAGATACTTGGTGCTTGTAAAGTATGAATATATGATAAAATTGTCTATTTAAATTTGATGGAGGTAGAATGTGTGAATCTTACATATTTGCGTCAATAAAACTGTACATAAGCAAATATTGTTATTTTTTGAATGCATTTTAATTTATCTACAGTTAGTCCAAATTTCCACACAAAGAAATGATTTTATTACAAAAATATAATCTATCAGTTTATTGGTTTACAGGGTTGTTAACAATACTCTTAAATTGTATCGTCAATACCGATACCAATACTTCATGAAAATAGTATCGCCAATACCAATACAAATACTCAAGTAAAAATGTATTGCCAAAATCGATACCGATACAATACCGATACTTTTGAGATCAACAAACTATTTTTATTTAAAATATAATGAGTGCAAGTTTTTCAAGTAATGTACGTGTGTCATCTGTAATGTACGTGTGTTATCTGCAATGTACATGTGTCATCTGTAATGTACGTGTGTCATCTGTAATGTACGTGTGTCATCTGTAATGTACGTGTGTCATCTGTAATGTGCGTGTCATCTGTAATGTACATGTGTCATCTGTAAAAAAAAAGGTGAAAACAATAAAATACAATGTCAAAGCACAAATTTAATTTTAAACACTTTAATACTTGACGGATGGCCAAGTGGTGTAGATACTCGACTGTCGACTTCAGAGTCATGGGTTCGATCTTCGGTGAGAACAATGGGAATTTTTCCACAAGTTCACCCAGTTTTAAACAGGTACCCGACTTTAAGCTGGGGAAGTAATTGCGGCTGGGCGTTATGCTAACCACACAATCCCTTCACTAGCCGATCAACTCAGCAATATAGTTTCTTAATGCTTGGGTAGGGTGCTAATGACAGCATTTCTGATGAGTTATCTTCAAGATATCTGTCTACTTCAGCAGAACTTCACTCTTAAGCTGGTTCTGCCGCCGTGCAGTAAAACTGTACTGCTGACTGTATTGAAGCTGCACCACCCTGCAAAGTAAGTTGAGTTGGAACTGCACTCAGTGCACTGCAGGCACGCAATAAGGTTTGTTCAATTTCAGCCTTGTGATCCAAGTTTTTTTGTTGGGGAGGTGGGTGGTATTAATAGTGGTAGGGTTGATGGTTATCATTACAAGCAGTGATTGAATTTATGAAGATTACTTTTAAAACAATCTATTAAAATCGCTATTGTTATTCTGCAATTAGCTAATAGTGGCAACAGAAAAGTATTGGTATCAAGTATCGAACATTTTTCGTTTAAAATGTATCGGCGATACACAAATCAATACTTGATACAAAAAGGATCGGCAATACAGCAACCAATACTGAAAAAGTATCGCCCATATTGTATTGGCGGATACCGATACTTCGATACTAACAACCCTGTTGGTTTATTATTATTGTTTAAAGTATTAAAAAAGTCTCAACAGCAGGTCCAATAAAAACACAGCATTTTTATAATTTATAAGCAATCAACATTTACGATGGCCAAGATTCTACTCTGCTGGCTTCATCATCGCTACTCAGCTGCTCCTACATCACACTGTCACACGAACAATGTTGAAGAAACATACCGGACAACACAGAGCTCGGGCGCAGGAGAATGTGCCAACCCAAAATTTTCCAGAATCAACTAAAAAAAAAACGCATCCGTCCTTTGAGAATCGCTGCTAGAAGGCAAAGAGAACTCATGGCAATTATTGGCAGAATTTAAAATGCACATTCAGAGGACGTTGAGTGGCTAAATTAGGATGAAGTTGATCTGTCTGCAACTATCCTTCCAGGAAACGATGATGGGGAAATATTTAACTATGGATGAACACTTCACCATGGATGGATGATGTCTAGTGAATTTTTTAATTAAACATAATTCACAAGTTCACTATAAACATATTCAATATAGCACAAGAGCTGCACAAATTTGTCAATCTAGTCCTTTTTTTAGTAGCATTGTTTTGTTTCCATTTTTATTATTTTATCACTGGTTGAGGTAAGGTTTCGATAATCTACTTCTTATCCGTGTCAATATAATGCATAATCGGAAGATTATTTCAAAGTTGACCTCACCCATTGTAAATGAAAAGGTAACAGATAAATGATGTTTATTATATAATTGTCAAGTCTAATTTTGCAATTTTTTTTTCAAATTCAATTGATGGAGTTACTGTTTCAAATAATAACTGTGACAACTGTTGACAATTAGTTATTCTACTATTAAAGTCATTTAATAATCTGATAGATCTTTTAATATTTATATTTTAAGGCAGTTTAATAGTGAAGAGCGTTTTAAGTTTTCGATTTAATTAGTTGTTAATTTTTTTTTGAAAGTGTGACGTACTTTGGGGGGGGGGAGGGCGAGATTTGTGACACTTTGTGACGGGGGGAGGGGGGGTCAAAAATAGCGTGACGTACTTTATGGACGGCCCCTATGACATAATTATTAATATAGGTTATATATGAATTATTATTGTAACATTAACTTTTAAACTTGCTAAATATGTTACGGTAGATTTTATAAGACTATCATAAAAGAACAAACTCAAACCTTAGACGTAGTCATACAAGATAAAAAGCCCATGGAGTCCAAATAGCATTAATTTTTCTAACAAAAAATTGGTTAGAATAAATTGTGTCATGCCCCGAAATTTCTGGGCATAAGTGTTTCTCAAGGAACCTTTTTTTTCAATTAGTAAATATTCAAATGGTTGTCATTTTGTGGGCCCCATTTTAGATCTTAAGCGTAGTGATAGAAAATAAAATACCCTTGGAGCATCAATGAAATCTATCCCACTAACATAAAATCGGTTTAATTAATTTTTGTCATGCCTTTTAAGGGCTGGGCATCAGTTTTTCTCAAGGTACCGTTTTTTCTAATATAGCCTATATTAGTAATTATTCAAATGGTTAGTCATTTTTAAAGCCCCATTCTACACCTTATACTTAGCGATACAACATACAAGGCCCTCGGGTCCCCAAGAGTTTTTATCCATCTAACATAAATTAAGTTTAAAAAAATTTGGTCATGCACTCTGAGGGCTGGGCATCGATGTTTCTTAGGGTACCGTTTTAACTATATAAGCTATATTAATAAATATGTCATTTTTATGGCCCGTTTCTACACCTTATATGTAATGATAAAAGATAAAGGGCCCTTGGAGCCTCAAGAGCATGTATCCGCCTAACATAAAATTAGTTTAATTTTTTTTGTGATGTCTTTTAAGGGATGGGCATTCGTTTTTTCAAAGGGTACTGTTTTTTCTATCAGCATTAATTATTAACACTGGTAAACAGTGAATTCGTTGCCAGTGATATTTGAATCATTTTATACAAAGTCAACTATGCTGATTTAGAATATGTAAGTGCTTTTGCTAGATTGGCTCTATTTTTCGAGATAATTAAAATTAATGAAATAGTGTATGCACCGTGTTTGAAAATTGTCAAGAATTGCATGAAGTAAAATAGTATACTAACAAATAATAGTGAAACTGTTAATGGTCATGCAGAATTTTGTTCAAAAATATGTGTAATAATGTTATAGAGGAAAACATTTTCATTTGAAAAACTAATTATGTCTAATTAATTAATTAATTAATATGTTTATTGTCTATGGTAATGCATTAGCAAATCGCTTTTTGCTCGACTTCCTTTTGTGTGTGTCGTTGGGTCAATTGCGCTGGGGGCTCCAACGGTTGTCAGCCATCATATGTATGTCCCATCTTCCTTGATATCTCACCTCAATCACCCTCATATCCTGATGAAACCTCTCACATTGTTCTTCACTGAAGTCCCCGAGGTATTGAATGTTTATAATAAGACTGGCCTCGATGTAAAGCTGCGCGGTGTAAATATCTTATTTGATTGTAGCTTGGAGGCGTGTGGTAGCTGTGGCTCTTCTTTCATTCAAACTGATCAATGCAAAGAAAACAGTGTTTGCTGATCTTGAGTTTATTATGACGACACAATAAATTAACATATATATCAAAATAAAGTTCACTGTACACATAGACAATGTATAGGATCACCACTTGCAAATAATAAACTTAATTATGTTTCAAAGAATCCATTCGAATTATACTCAAATACTTATACTTGTTATCATAAAACTGTCTAGAAATATTTACATCATGGAGGTGAACTCTCACGCTCACGATCACTCATAATATAAAATCACAATATATTCTTAAGCAAAAACTTGGAGACGTCTGTCCTCTACAAGAGTGATTTGACAACTGCCAATTTCCCTTCCGGAAATATAAAAACCCGGATCTCCAGTTAAATAAAAAGTGATCCAAATGTTTACAAAAGTAGAAGAGTAACTTACTAAGCAAATCATTTTAACGCTCAATTGCAATCTGTGCGCAGTAGCAAAGATGCAGAGAACACCTGCACCAAATAGAAGATCAATTCTTAGAGGACGATGATAACTAATCTACTAATCTTTTGCTATCTTTACTATTGAGTTTTCACAGATCATGAGAGACTATGGGTTAGATACCACAAGTTCTCAGACATTTAGTAACAAGTAACATATACTAGTCGGTTGTTCATAATGAAGAAATCAACACTAAATTGCATAAATAAGTTTAAGTACCACAAACTGGCTCAAAATCTTGGTTGATTTTTTTGTTAGTTTTAACTTAACTTAAAGTAAAACTGATCAAATCTCAATAGCAATTAAACCATTTTAAAATATTTTCTTAGCGCAACAATATTATGTAATTTTTATTTATGTTGATACAAAAAATGTTGCACCTTTAAATGAAAACCATCATCAAAGTCACTTTTTACCAGCCGACGAGCAATCTAATTTGACCATCCTATTTTCAATCTTCGTGCGCTCCTGGGCCATTTGTCAAACAGCAATGTCAAATATATCAATGTGTACGAAAATGAATGCCGTTTACAGCCATACTCAGGGTCATCTTAAGGTTTTGGTGCGCCCTAGACCAGCAACAAAAATTTCGCCCCCCCCCCTTAAATAAAAAACTAAGAATAATTTATTTTTTAATCAATACATTATACATACAGCCTATAGACTTGCTGAAGTAATCATGTTTACATATAGCTAACAGCGGGGTAACAAAAAGAATAGAAAACACAAATCTCAAAAATGATAATTTTTCTATTCTCATTTCAGCTTTTTAAAACAAAAATTAACTACTAAAGTTTGATTAAAAATATCAAAACATTTATTTACCAAAAGTCAAAATTACAATAAAAATGATCTACAACACAGAATGGGCATTTTTATTGCTTTCTGTTTGGCGTAGTCATCAATAATGTCATCAAACTGCAAACTTTCCACAATATCATTTTCATTGCATAATAGGGATAGTGCGCTCATATGACCTTTGGTCATCGTTGTTCTAAGTTCATTCTTCACACGTTTTAAAACAGAAAATAACCGTTCACCTGTTACATTTGTAGCATAGTTGCAAAGATACATTCTTAGTGCAATGTCTACATTTGGATAAAAAGCTTCCCTTCTTGGCCCTAACAGGCCAAATGGGGCAGATGAAGTGTAGAATCCATCTGTTTCCATAACCTCGGCATATGAAGGGATTGTGTGGCTAGCACAACGCTGATTGTGTGGCTAGCACAACGCCCAGCCGCCTTTATTTCGCCAAGTTAAGTCAGGTACCCATTTTAAAGCTGGGTGGGCTTGTGGGACGACTTTACATCAAATTTCACATGGAAAAATTCCATGGGCCTCACCGAGGATCGAACCCAGGACTCGCAGGTTGACAGTCGAGTATCTACACCACACGGCCATCCGTCCCACACACATTTGGATAAGTAGATGACAATTGGTTGGCACGCAACAGTTGCATGGCATCCTGAGCAAAACAACTATTTTGTGTAGATAAAAAAATTTAAAAAAAAGTGGACCAATTCATTAGGGAACTCATTGTTAATTTCTGGATATATATGAATGAGGGTTTTTGCACAAGTAATTTGATCCATATTTGTCATTTCTTCGAATCTTGAAAATAATTTAAAATTCTGGTAAATGTCATCGTAGTCTGCTCTTCTTGTTCTCAGCTCATTTACCAGTATGTCCAAAATTGTATAATATATTTGAACTTTGATTTTTCACTTGGGGTCTGATTTATGACGTTTTCCTTACCAGATGGATCATCATCAAATAATTTTGCATATTTTCTCTGTCGATTTCCGGCTGCTTTGTATTCTTGACAATGAGACATTTTTGGCTTCATTTTCCATTTGGCCAAATTCATCATTGGATCGTATTGAAGTCAAACAATTTACCAGTGAATCGTACAGATTGATGACTCTTCCAATGTCAACTTTGTAACTTTGAAGTCCTTCAATGGTGGCTTGAAATCTTTCAAAGATTCGGTTCCAAATAATAGCCATTGAAGAGGTTTCAAGCAGACACATTTTTTGCTGAAGACGCACTGCTTCGGCCCTTGTAGTGGCTTGCTGCTTTGTGTCATTTTGTAATTCTTCAAGTGCAGCATATATTCTACAATACCCTTTACTGAATGCTTTGGTCGCATCAGCTCTAGCAGAACATCTAGTGGCAGAAAGACTTTTAACAGCAGTAGTGTTGGATGGCAGATGATTTGTTAGTATTGTCCAGCGGTGTGTTGATGCTGCAAAAAAGTTATATACTACTTCCAAAAAACCAAAGTAATTAACAGATAACAATCTGCTGCGCATGCACCCACCAAATTAAGATAATGTGCAGCACACGGAACAAAGTTTATCAGTGTATTAATTTCTTTTAGTCGTTGCTGCAAGCCTTTGTATTGTCCTGACATATTGCTTGCATTGTCTGTACTTAAACCTCTGCAATCGCAAAAGTCAATGGATAAATCAGCGAGAATTGATTTAACTGTATTTGCCATTTCCTCACCAGTGTGGCTGGCAATGTCAACAAACTGGATCAATCGTTCACACACAGTTCCATATTCTTCGACAAAGCGCACTGTAAATGTCATTTGGTCAACATGACTCATGTCAGGGGTTGAGTCTACACTAATGATGTAATATTTAGACTTTTTCAAGTCAGATACAATGACATCTTTGACTTTTTTTGCCATAAGTTTGATGAACTCGTCACAAGTATTCCATGACAAATATGAAGGATTTCCTTTACCTTTGTTTCCATATTTACAAAGGTACTCTGCCAACAGTTGGTCATATTCACTCATATGCTTTAAACTACCAAGAAAATGTCCGTTATTACTGCAACCCAACTGTTGAACATCTCCTTTGAATGCTAACCCACGTTGGCTCAAAAATTTTACAGTAGAAACTACCCGTTTAAGAATATTCCGCAAATAATCCCGTTGCCTTTCATATTGCGTTTTTACAACGTTTTTCTTAACTTCACTTCTTGTCTGATTGTTTGTTTGTTTGTCCGCGGGATCCAATTTTAGACCACTTTCCAATAAGCTATAGCTCTGATACTTTCAATATAACTCAGAACTCGATGACAATGTAATATTCTTACTATTTCATTATGATTTGATGAGTTTCTTAATAAATAAAATTAAATATGTAAAATTCTCGTGGCTGAAAGACTGTGACGTCAGTTCTCCTATATGTTATTGCGTGGCGAGGTCAAGTGAGAGGTCACGAGGTCATGTTTGCGAGACGGGTCTTTAAGAGTATGACGCGTCATCAGGGTTGTTAATATTGCATTATTGTATTGATATTGGTAATATTGCCAATACTTTTTTAAGTATTGTACGATATTGCAATACTTCTTGAAATTTGATATTGGTATTGGTAACTACTTTCTTTGATTTTCTGCGCATGAATACGAGTGACGTCAGAGCTCTCCAGATCGTTCGAGCAGAACTAAATATAGTATAATCGGGTCTGTCGTACACCAACATTTTTTAACTTTTCGTATTAAATTAAAAAAAATTAACTAAAAAGTAGAAAATAAAAATGACATTATAAAAAAATATTTTATAAAAAACAACGTTTTTTCTTGCGTACTAAAAAGCACAAAATAATTTCTGAATAAATTGGTAACATGGTAATAGTAATAGACTTTATAAAAGCTACTGATTTTTATAAAAACGAAAAACGTTTGGCGCATGATATGCAACACTAGAATTAATTTTACATACTCATATGCATTTTGTTATCTAGACTAAGTTCTAATAAATGATCTGTAATATCGTGATATTTGAAAACCTTCTGTTATAAATCTTTTGGGACTTAATTAACATTTGATTATTCTAATACTGTAATACAAACATTCACATGATATAAGATTCATGCGGCATGCATGATTTGGCACTTCGTGGAAAAGAATCACATTCTGGTAATTTTTACGACCTGTTAGAGTTTCGTGTTGAATCTGGAGATGAAGTTCTAGGTAATCATTTGTCACTTGGTTCTTTTCGTGCAAACTATATATCGGCAACTACACAAAACACTGCGATCGAAATGTGTGGGTCACTCTTGCGTGAAGACGTTGTTCATTAAGCAAATAATTCAGTTGCAATTTCTATACGTGCCGACGAGACAACATAATTTCAGGCATTGAGCAGATGTCACTTGGTGTTAGATTTGTCAAAGAACACCATCATTACAAATTCATTAGAATTTGGATTAGATATGACAAATCTTGTTCGTCAAGGATAAGACGGATGTTCTACAATGGCAAGTAAAGAAAGAGGAGTCCAAGCAATAATTCGAAAAAAAGTCCCAAAAGAAGCAATTGTACATTGCAGTTCACATAAACTAAATATTGTCGTGGACGATTTAAATAATGTGAATGCTGTACGAAACACAATAGGAAAAAGTAAGTCAATTATAGTGTTTTCTGAGAAATTAATCAGCGAAAAAAACTAATTCCAAATGCTCCTTTTGCTTTTTGAAACTAGACGGACACATAATTATAAAAGCTTGCGGATTTTCGCTGAAAATGTGACAGAAATTGTTAAACAACTGGAATATTTAGAACAATCTGGAAAATTAAGCAAGTTGTACATTAGTTACTTTGTGCTTTTATAGGATAGGGATGAGGTACAATTGTTGTTTGTTTAGTTATTATACAAAATATTCATCAAAGCTAGAACCTGTGACCCAAATATTACAGTCAGTGCATTTAGATTTACTGGCAGTACAAAAATACATTAAAGAATTGTTGACTACATTGGCTGTTGATCGAAAGAAATGTGATGAGAGGTATAAGGAATTTTTTAGAGTTACAAGGAATTTTTTAGAGTTACAAAAGGTGTTGTAGATGACATAGGTGTCGACATTCAACTTGCACGAAAAGATGGAAGACAAATGAACAGGGAAAATCCAAAAGTTGATTTGCCTGAGAATTATTTTAGAATATCTGTTTTTACACCCTACCTTGATTCTATTATATCAAATGAAAAATCGTTTTTGTTAAGAAAATAAACCAGCATTTTCCTTTTTAGTTTTGCATCCCTTTTTGATGACAAAACTAGATATACTCGCATTTAAGGATCAAGACGGGGCAATCGCTGAATATTACGCATTTGACAATTTAATCAAGGAGAGTGAAACCTTGTATGATATATGGAAATGTAAAACTAGTGGGAAAAAAGAGAAACAATGACTATGTGATGTTTTAGATGAAACCACTTTTTTTCCCATGATTAAGATGGCTTTTTTGACAACATTGACTTTTCCAGTAACAACATGCACAATCGAGAGATCATTTAGCACTCTAAGACGAGTAAAAACATGGCTGCGCTCAATAACTGGTGATTATCGTTTATCTGTTCTTTGTATGATGAGTTTCCACAGAAAAAGAATATCTTAAAACAAGGAAAAAATTATTGAAAATGTTATTAATCAATTTGGACAAAGACCAAAACGTTTACAATGTATGTTCCAGAATAAAAAGCTTAAAATAACAATGTATCAGTGTATCAGTGTAATTTATAATTTTACACTTTATTTTATCAGTATAGTAATTGTTTGACACTGAAAGCATTCTTTTAAAAGTGACAATAATGTAATAAGTTTTACTTGCAGATATAATTCTTTTTTTATGTTTGATATATTACATGTTCTTCAATGTAATAAACTTTCAGGAAATTTAGTTCAGTTTTATTGTAACAACTTTATGACATTTTTCCAAAATGTAGGGGGGGGGCATATATTCCCTTGCCCCCCCCCCTTGAATACGCCCATGCACCCTACTTACAATTAAGATAAACAAATACATCCATTAACATCACCGAGAACAATAACTCCATTACCCAATCCTGATTCGACTGCGAAACTCAACCAACCATCATCACAACAGTAATACACAATAAGAACAATAACCTCTCATATACAATCTTGCAACAAAAAATAATACATTGAGTATAAGTATTAACAAAAATGTTTAATAATCAATATAATAATTCTGGGACATCTTTCCCTTCAATAAACTAATAAATTAAAACGTATCCTATCCAGCCCAAAATCCTAATTTATAATATCCATTACTATCAAATGACGAATTATGATAAAATGACATCGAATATATTATGACGAAAATAAAAATAACAATAAATTTAAATAACATAAAGATAGTTTAGTCTAAATCAATAATTAAGTGTCTTTAACGCTGTCCTAATTCTGCATTCTCGACCTTAGGTAACCTGGACAGTGTGTCAGCCACGACATTTTGACTGCCCGGTACCACCTCAATTTCAAAACAATATTCTTGTAACAGGAGCGTCCACCTCGATACCCTGGCGTTGACTGACTTCCGGCTGTTGACAAAATTCAATGGGGCGTGGTCAGTTTGTAAAATAAAGGGATTCCCTAGCAAGAATATGACGAATTCGGTCATTGACCAAACCACCGCAAGACACTCCTGTTCGATCTTTGAGTACCTCTTCTCTGCAGGATTCAGTTTTCTTCTAATGTGCATAACAGGGTATACAGCACCGTTCAATTCCTGCATTAAACATCCCCCGATACCCCTTGTCGAGGCAGTCGTGGTCAAAATGAATCTTCGACTCATGTCAGGGAGTTGTAGAATGGGTGCCTTTGAAAAAAATGCCTTAATTTCCTCCAAGGCTTGCTTAAAACCTTTTGTCCAGCATATCTTCCCAGGTTTGCTCTTCTTAGCAATGTCTGTCAATGGTTGAATGATTCCTGCATAACCCGCGATGAATCTATGTAGAAGTTGCAAAGACCTAGTAGATTTTTCACTTGTTTCTTGGTTGTATGGGGTTGAGATACTGAGAATGTTATTCACAATGGTCTTGCTGGGCTTCAGGGAACCCTGGCCCACAACATATCCAATGAAGGGTAATTTGGTGTATCCCAGCTCAACTTTAGTTGGTCTGACCGTTAGCCCATTTATGCTTAATGTTTCTAGTACCGAGCTAAATTGATGCAGGTGAGTATCCCATTCCTCATGGTGTAAGCACATATCGTCTAGGTATGTTACAACATCAGTGTAATTTCCCAGCAACCGCCTCATCGTCCTGGAAAAGGTAGCTGGAGCATTAACCAATCCAAAGCTCATTACGTTAAATTGGAAGAGACCCCATGGTGTCCTAAATGCTGTCAGAGATTTGGCTCTCTCTGTTAATGGGATTTGCCAGTAGCCTCTGGTTGGATCCAACTTTGAGAAAAATCGAGACCGATTAATTTGGGCCAAAAGCTCCTCAGGATCCGGCATCGGCTCGGAATCAATACTAGTTATACTATTCAATCTTCGGTGATCCACGCTAATCCGAATTTCTGCTGTTTTTTTTTTCACTATTACCATTGATGCTGAGTATGCTGAATCTGACGGCTCAATGATGCCCAGGTCAATCATATTTCTAATTTCTCTCTCTACCTCAGTGTTGTAGTCCAAAAGAATTTTGCATGGTTAAGTCTTATTGGATTGTTATCGTCAATCACTATATCATGTTCAATTATCTTATTTCGCCCAGGAACATCCGTAAATGTTCTACTAAACCTTTCCAGTATTAGTTTTAGGTCTTTTCTCTCCTTAGCTTTTAAATCTCTTGATATAACTACATGCGCAAGTGTTTCAGTCTGTTGTACCGAAGGTATTGTCCTGATACCCACTGTCCCGAGATCCTCGCTAGTATGCTCTTGTTCAGTCAATGTCGGTTGTACAGTACTATTTCATTTCTAGAATCTCCAGTAATTTTAAAAGGCAGTGGCTTCGAATACGACCGGGTGTGTTTCGTATTTTTTTTTTTCCGAGACACGACCAGCAAACTTTGATGACGTCAGTAAACAGAATGAATGAGAACTCGTATTTACTGCAGACTTTGATGACGTCATTTGCTGTTAATAATCGGAGATATTTTTATATTTGGCTTTAATATTTTTCGAGTCTGTCCAAGCCTAATAAATAAAGTAGTTACCACAAACTGATTTTTTAAAATGAATTTATAGCTTTTTTCAACATGAATATTGCAAGAACTCGAGAATCTAAGATGGTGGACGTCAAATTTATTACTATAGCTTAAATAGTTTAAGAGATATAAATTTTTGAAAATGTGACTTTTTCATTTTTTCTCAACACCTTCAAAAGTGCCATTTTTGCCAAGCGTTATCTGCACAAGTATTTCCTGTACACCAAATCATTTACATTCAATACAAACACAAATATACATAGAATAAACTCAATTTTTTCCAAAGGTGTAAAATTATAATATCATTAAAATTTATAGCACTGAAAATGGGTTTTCATCATTTTTTAGAAAAAATAAAAAGGGAGATAAATTTTCAACATTCGTGACATTTCGAAAAATCATAATAAAATTTGCAATCAATACACATAAGAACTAATTACATCGATCTGTAGGGTAACTTAAGCTCTATACATTCAATTAGTCATAATATCTTAAGATTATTTATGATGAATATAATAAAGGTTAGAAATAGGTGGAGTAATAAAAAACTAAAAAAATTGTCATTTTCAAAAATTCACAAAAAAAGAACTGTTATGTATATATTCAACATGTATATATGAAAATGTAGGATATACATAGTTCTTAACTATAAAATAGTCGTTAGACCAATTACTTTTATATATACAGTACAGGGATGGATAAATCCATGCATGTAAAAAATCAATAAAAATACTTTTCATTAGGGAAAAATCCACTATTAAGTATTATTTGAAAAGTTATATTAGTAACAATAGTAACCGTAACACTAGATGCATACATATCAATTATATTCTAATTATTTCATAAGTCATGGAAAGCTAACAAATAATTTACGCATTTTACCGCTACAGGAGCTCAACTAAATAAGTGCAACTTTCGAAATTAAAGTAATTTTACTTTTAAGTTAATGTAAGCAAATACCATTTGAATGAGTTATTAATGTACCATTTAATTGATCCGCAGAACCGGATTTAGACGTCATAAGGCCCTAAGCTATTTGGGATATAGAAATGTTCCCTTAGCCCTACTGGGCCATCGGGGCAGATGAAGTTTAGTATTCTTCTGTTTCTATAACCTCGACATATGAAGGGATTGTGTGTTAGCACAACGCCCAGCCGCCTTTAATTCCCCAACTTAAGTCAGGTACACATTTAAAGCCGGGTGGACTTGTCGGACGACTTTGCACCAGATAACATGTCGACAGTCGAGTATCTACACCACTCGGCCATCCATCATTTGGGATATGGGGCCCTTTATAATTCCAGAAATTAAATGGCAGTGTCAAATATTTAAATAAATATGACAATTGCTCACTCTAACAATTTTTGGGGGCCTCCTAAAAAAGTGGGGGTCCTAAGCTATAGCTTGTGTAGGTTATATATAAATCCTGCCTTAGAGATAATGTACTGTTTTGTCAATCATTTAGTAATTTTAACTCTAATTTCTTCTTGATAGAGTACTACTATTTCATCAAGGACATTTTTTCCAATTATTGACCCTACCCAATATTCCCTCTTCTGGTGAGGACGAGGTCGAGTTGGTGCCAGTGGCGGGAGCGTGGGTGCCTCCATGACACCTGATGGATCTCTTTGCACCTGAAGAAGGTGTTGGTCACGCACAGGCCATGGTGGCACGAGAGCTCAAGCAGTCTCTGTTTAAATACCATATCAGCAGTATATTATGTAACTTATTTGGACCAATTGTGAATGTGGGTTATATTTTTTAAAGCCTTGCAACTTTTAGAGTGAATAAGAGAAATATACACAGTCCCCTGAAGGAGTCTGTTCTTTCAAAACTACAAAGATTAACTAATGAACTTTTCATTCATTTTTTTTATTTATTATATTAAATAAACAACAGACATTCAAACTCTTGATAAACAAATAATAACAGAGAAATAGATGAAAACATAATAAAACATTTAAAACAAATAAAACTTTTAATGGTAGGGTCAGCCCCGTAGACAGGGGTGGGGGGCACTGTGGGGCCGTGCCTTCCCCCCCCCGGCAAGGTGTGGAGTGCCCCCCCCCCGCTTTAAAAAAGAAGAAAAAGAGGAAAAAATAAAGAAAAAGTAAAGGTGCCCCCTTGCTGGGTATTGGTGCCTCCATGCTTACTTTGACCTGGCTACGGGCCTGGGTAGGGTCAATAATTGGAAAAAATGTCCTTGATGAAATAGTAGTACTCTATCAAGAAGAAATTAGAGTTAAAATTACTAAATGATCAACAAAACAGTACATTATCTCTAAGTAAGCTAGAATAGAAACAAAACAGATGTGTTTTGAAAAGCTCCAGAAACAAACCTTTATTACTATGAGAGGCATCGAAAGATGAAATAAAAAAAGAAGGGAATGATGCTGATCAACAAGGCAGGATTTATATATAACCTACACAAGCTATAGCTTAGGACCCCCACTTTTTTAGGAGGCCCCCAAAAATTGTTAGAGTGAGCAATTGTCATATTTTTTTAAATATTTGTGTTACGGGTTCTTTTAGTATATTTCTTAATTATTGCTAGGTTTCCAGAACACATTCACATAAACAGATAAGCCAACAGATGAGTCAACACTTATTAGTGTAAAGTATAAAAATAACTGAACTTTATTTAGACTACTCGTGACTGCACGACTATCTCATACAAACTCTAATCCAAAACTAAACTAACTAAAACTAACTTCAAACTTCTGGTCCCCGATCTGGTGGGTGGGGATGGGGGGGGGATGGGTGTTTCAGACATCAAAGCCTGACTCTGAGATTTTACCTGAGTCCAGTGGTGCTTTGATTTCGGGGGAAGAATAGGGGGCGGGGCGTTACGCACATCAAAGCCTGACTCCGAGGTTTGACCAGAGTCCAGTGGTGCTTTGATTTCGGGAGAAGAATAGGGGCGGGGCGTTACGGACATCAAAGCCTGACAATAGGGCTTTGATTTCGGTCACTTTAACTGTGTTAAGGGTGGGGAATGAAAGGGACGTAATATGGGGTATTGTGGTGGAGGGGGGGTCCGATCTCCACATCTCCCTCCTTCAGTAAGCATGATGCAATCATGCAAAATGAAGTGTATATAAAAATAATAAAAGTACAAGTGTATGTAAAAAATTGATCATAAACCCAGGAAAATGGGGTGATCTACTAACCAACAAAAAAAAATCATACATTTGGAAGTTACATAATTGTTTATTGTTCAAATGATATGCTGATAAATACACAAGAGACATTTCTAAAATTATGCCTTCTAACATAAGGGTCACCCATTCTACAGTCTATCAGAACCAATTTGCTTGGTTCCAACTACAATATCTTAACTAAAAAAAATGAGAATTAAAATATAAGCAAGTTACTTATATTGGTACATCTAACAGTTTACAAGACATTGCATAACACAAAACAATTAATTATAACAGATTTAAGTAAAAGCATGAACAAATTATATATACACACAATCCCAGTACCATAAATAACACCAATTACAAACTAAGGGATCGTAATCTGTCACTAAACTAAATGTCATCTCCAAAGTTCCCTACTGTACTAACCCATTATAAATCTTCTATAACATACAGGCCTCTTTTTGATAGAGGGAAACAATGAAAAAACAAAAAAAAAACTGGTACAAAATAACGTTTTAAAATTAATAAAAAAATTATATATTTACAGAGAGAGATAACACCTCTCAACAGATTGTTACAACTGGTAAGAATGTATCAACAAATGGCCAAAATTTTAGTGCTTGGTCACTCACGGCCAATAAGAACAAAAATCAGATAACAATATTAAAGTAATCGGTGACTTTATATTAGAGAAAAAAAAATACTTGTAGTTAAGTTTTACATGTAATTTGGAAGATAGTGTAATGAGTCCTATGATGATCGTAAGTTATCATCCAATATCAACAAAATCGGATTATGTTAAGCTTGGTGATTAACGTTTACAACACAAAACAATATGATGTCAATAGATACTTTACCTAAACCAGAATGGAGGTATATATTACTCATGAAAATGTATCACACAATTATCGCTGCCCTTACAGCTTTAATAGTTTGGGCTTTGTTCCTGAATTTGGTTTGAAATGCAACGAGACAAGGTGTCAGCTAATACGTTTTGCTTACCCGGAATGGTCTGGATGACAAAATTGAAATCTTGTAGTAACAGAGCCCACCTTGCTACTCTATGATTCCCTAGTTTCTTTAGAATTGATGAAAGCCAGTGGCGCATGGTCGGTCAGAGGAGAGTGAAGGGGCACCCAGGAGGTACCTGGCCAGCTTGGTGATGCACCATATGATGGCTAGTCCCTCCCTCTCTATAGTAGCATGCCTAGTCTCAGCTAATGTCAGTTTACGGCTAACGTACAACACAGGGTGTAACACCCCATCATGGCCCTGTAACAGGGCCCCCACCTATGGCTACCCCGGAGGCGTCCGTAACCAGACTAAAGGGCCTGCTGATATCCGGTAGTTTGAGAATGGGCTGTTGGGCGAACGCTATCTTGATTAAATCGAGCGCCTGTTGACACCTGTCAGACCATGTAACTTTATTCGATTCTCCCTTTCTGGTTAGATTAGCTAGTGGTTCCATCACATGTGCAAAGTTAGGTATAAATTTACGGTAAAAATTGCACAGACCTAGCAAGCTGCGGACTTGCTTTTTAGACGACAGTACTTCTATGTTCAATATTCTTGACACAGTCTCGTCTACTGGTCGTATCGAGTTGTTGCCTACCTTATGTCCCAAGAGAAGGTAATCTCTGTCAGTCCTATTTCTAGTTTAGTTGGTCTGACAGTCAGGTTGTGTCGCTTTAATATGTCAAATACCTCTCGAAGGCCTTGTATATGTTTTTCCCAGTCTTCATGAAAAACACAGATATCATCTAAGTAGTAAATTGTGTCAAGTCTGTGGGAGAATAACTTGGCCATCATTCCACTGTTGAATGTGGCCAGTGCATTGACCAACCCAAAACTCATAAAGTTCCATTGGAATAAACCAAATGGAGTGATAAATGCCGTCAAGGGCTTTGCTTCTGGGGTTAATGGTATTTGCCAGTAACCTCTGGCTAAATCCAATTTAGAAAAATATTTGGCATTAGCTAAGCGTGTCATTAACTCTTCAGAGTTAGGCATTGGATAAGGAATCTAGAACAGTGATTTTATTCAACTGACGATAGTCCACACACAGTCTAATGTCACCGGTTTTTCTTTTTCACTAGCACTATTGGGGCAGCATATGGAGAATCTGATGGCTCAATGACCCCCCTGTTTCTGTAGTTCTATTAACTCCCTTTGAATCTGTCCCCAGTGGTGTAGAGAGTAGCGCATACGGTCTCAGTCGAATCACTTTATCGTCTGATAGTTTGATGTCATGTTTGATCACATCCGTCTTACCCGGCATGTCAGAAAGAATGTTTACATAATCAGTCAGAAGTCCCTCGACGGTCGCGGCTTTGTCAGAAGGTAAGCTACTAATTCGTACATCTTTCCAGGTTTCCGTAGTTCCAATTTCTGGTATGTCATGTGACAGCATATTATCATCTGATAGATCGTCCTCTTTCAGTAAAAGGCAACTGATATTAGTCTCCGCTGCAGACGGTACATTGTCTGGGTGGGAGATATCTATTGGTCGTGGGTAATACTCCTTCAACATGTTAATATGGAATGTCTTAACCTTATTTCTGATATCGATTTCATAGTCCACGTCAGTCACTTTTCTAACAACTTTAAAAGGTCCCTGCCATCTAATGAACAGTCTATTTGTCTTATCTGGTAACAGTACAAGTACTTCGTCCCCCGGACGGACACGTCTCATTGTTCGGCTGGTATTTACCCTCGTCATGGTTTGAGGAGTTCCTGTTTGAGACATTGGTCTTGGCTACGTCACAGGCCTGAATAAGTCTTTGTCAGTGTCGATAACCAGTTCATATGTTGTTCTAACCTCAGGGGTTAAATCGGCCTTAGTCATGAGGTCTTTCAAAATGGATAGTGGTCCTTTCGGATTTGCGCCATACACCATCTCGAATGGTGAGAACCCTGTGGTTTCTTGGGGAACTTCCCTATACGCGAATAGTACACATGGTAGCATGAGGTCCCAGTCACCGGGGCTGTCATGTGGCTACTTTACTAATCATACTCTTTATTGTTCCATTAAGTCTCTACCAAAATCCCATTGCTCTGGGGGTGGTATGGAGATGTGAATGTCTGTTTGATCCCTAGTACCGTTGTGAAGTGTTTGGTCATGTCAGATACAAACTGGGTTCCTCTATCTGATAAAATAACATCAGGGAAACCTGTCCTACAGAAAATGCTAAGCAGTGCCTGCGCCACGTCTTCAGCCCTAATGAATTTTAGCGGTACGGCTTCCCGGCCACCTTGAACATACATCCACCACTGTTAATATATAACGATGTCCCCTGTACGACATTACTGGCATTGGCCCTAATATGTCTATGGCAAACTTTTTGAACGGTCTGTCGATCACATCTGTCACTTGCAGGGGCGCCCTACCTCGTGTGGGTTTGGTCCCCCTTTCACCTGGCATATAACGCATGTCTTCACATATTTCTTTATGTCTCTTGTCATACCTGGCCAGAAGAACTTCCTCATGATCCCCTATGTTTGGTCCTAGTGACCCCCAGCGACCCGCCAATACAGAGTCATGAGCCGTTTTAAGCACCAAGTGCCTATATTTGATGGGTACAAGGAGTTGTTTCAATATATTTCTCTTAGATTGTATTTTTCGAAACCATACACCTTCGTCCAGCACTATCCGTTCTCCGATAGCCTGCGCTTTCTTCGTCCGAACTATCGCACTGACTAATTAACTTTTTGTAAAGTGTCGTTTTGCTGGTCATACCGGAATGAGCTCTCGTCTACACGAACCCTGTCCACTCCGTCCACAACCTGTTCGTCTAGGGATCTGCCATTCTCATTAACGGGTACTTCCTTTTGGCTTCCCACGCCAGTCTCTGCAACTACGTCTAACTCTGTCATAACCTGGTCTGTACTGGGACTTTCTTTTGAGTAGTCAGTGTCAATTTGAGGTTCCTGGCAGTAAATGTCTTTATCTCTCATCCCTTGTGCCCTTGTAGTGACGGCGTTACAGTTCTGCATGGGTGCATTCTGTCTTACCCAACTGTCTAATTCCACGGGACTACATTCTATCACGCCGGGATGTTCCCAATAGGTACATCATAGGGTGGATCATCAATTACAAAGGCAGGTACCATGCCCGAATAGAAAGGGTCTTGATTTTAATCATGGCGAGGGGCTTAACACGTGTACATACCTCCTACAAATGACACGCAATGTCCTGTTTTCCCCGTAAACTCATGATCTTTAACCAGAGATCTTCTGATGCCTACTACTGTAGCCCCAGTGTCACGTAACACGTTTACTGGCGTGTCACCCACAAACCCAGGGTAGAACTTGAGGCTATGACCTGTCGCCAGTATTGCTAGCACCGGGTTAGCGCTCTCTCTCTGTCTCTGTCTGGAATCGTTTGTCAGATATGTATTTCTGCCAGGGTAGTTTCTCTTTGGCTTGGTGCAATATCGTGAAGTATGCCCCCTGCCGTTGCATGAGAAACATGTTAAACTACTAACTTTGTCATCCTTACAGTCCCTAGCAAGATGTCCCTTCCTTCCCGCATGAGTAACACGATCTATCTCTGTCACGGCGGTCATTGGAACTGCTTCTGTGACGTCCGGGACTAGAGCTATGTCTACGTTCAGGTTGTGTGACTGCCCTGGCATAACATAGAACGTCTTGTCGTTGTTCTGTGTCTGCTTTCGATATGGGGTTTTCTGGATGTGCTGATTTGTATTTTCTCAAGAGGTCGGTAACTTCCTCTAACGATTTCGGCCCCTTCTCTTTTAAAAATGCTATAACATCCTTATGACACGCGTCTACGGCTTTGTCAACTAATATAAGTTCCCTCAGATTTTTATACTCTTGTTCGATACCCGATAATGCCACCCACCTATCGAAATACAAACTAAGATTTGTTGTAAATATCTGTGGATCGTCATCTCTGGACGGACGGGTGTTATGAAATTTGTCCCTATATCCCTCAGATGTGTTTCCATACATTCGCATCAGTGCGTCTTTACTATTTTGTAATCCCTTATTTCCACTCTGTCTAATTTCAAGCAGACATCCAAGGCTTTACCCCGGAGAAATGTCAAAAGTGAGGACGCCCATTCACCTCTGCTATCCCCTCACTACTTGCCAACAGCTCGAAACGTGATAGGTATGCGTCCATACTGTCCACATCCTCACTGAAATATGGTAACTTCAGGGTAGGCGTAATTAATCTCTCGCTATTCATGGTACTCGGGGGTTCGCTTGCTCTTGCTCTATCGAGTTCCAAACGCTCTTTCGCATTTTCCGCCTCTAGCTTTCTAATCATTCTCTCTTCGCACCTCTCTTCCCTCTCCTTATCCTCCCTCACGCGTCTCTCTTCCCTCTCCTTATCCTCCCTCACGCGTCTCTCTTCTTTCTCCTCGGCATCTCTTAGCTTAACCCAATCACGCAACTCCTGCCCGGTAAGTCCAAGGGACTTACCATTCTCTATTAAAGCTGTAAGGGATGTCATGGCACTGATTATATATACAGCACAATATATCCCTAATACAAAATGAAAGGAGAATACTAGCAATAATAACTAACTATATAACTACTGGACAGAAAAGAGAACAACACCAACGAGAAAAAAATAATAGTACAGCAATACAAAGTGCCTAACTAATGGAACAACAATTATGATAATTAACCTAAATGCACGTGTTTTAGTTGTTCCAAGTGGACCCTATTTTAACCTCTACTGTATTCGAATCAATACAGAATTCCACTAGGAACAACTTGAACAAAATACATTAGCAGGTTACAGTTAATGTTTATAAAAATTAATAAATAAAACAAAATTAAAATGTTAACTTAGCTGCAGCTTCCTGACCCTCTTGCAGAATTGATGACGTTAATATAGTTCCATTCGAATTTTTTTTTTTTTTTTTTTTTTTTTTTTTTTTTTTTAAACTCTAATGTTATTAGTTTCTGATTTATTTTATTGTTTTTTTTTTGTTTTTTTTTTAATTAAAATAATATTGTCAATAATCCAATATTGTAAATGTATTACAGTAAATACCAGTCTTGAGACACAATCGGATCCGTAATCCACACAGTTAGCTCACTATATAACAATTAGTTTCATCTGCAACATCAGCTACGTCAGTAACATCGGCAAACAGCAACGTAATGCAATATAGCAGTAAATAATATACGTACTATAAATTGTAGTAAGTAAGGAAGTACTCAGATTAATTCATTAACTAGACAGTAACCTCAGCTCAACAGTAATCTCAGTTGTTGCACATCAACATCAGTTTGCCGGAATGAAATAAACGATTCAACTTGGCAGGACCTCCCCTGCAGCCTATCAGCAACAATAACTTCTATCACAGATCAGATTCACAACGTCGACAGCAGCTATACGACAAGTTAAATATTCATGCCGTAGCTCACTTATATATCCAAAGAAGAAAAATACTCACAACGTCGTTTGTATTGACAGCAATTTTCACAATAACTCCTTACTCCGCAGTCACGAGTTCACGTCGGAGGTGCCATAAATGTTACGGGTTCTTTTAGTATATTTCTTAATTGACATAGGTTTCCAGAACACATTCACATAAACAGATAAGCCAACAGATGAGTCAACACTTATTAGTGTAAAGTATAAAAATAACTGAACTTTATTTAGTCTACTCGTGACTGCACGACTATCTCATACAAACTCTCTAATCAAAAAAACTAAACTAACTAAAACTAACTTCAAACTTCTGGTCCCCGATCTGGTGGGTGGGGATGGGGGGGGGATGGGTGTTTCAGACAATCAAAAGCCTGACTCTGAGATTTTACCTGAGTCAGTGGTGCTTTGATTTCGGGGGAAGAATAGGGGGCGGGGCGTTACGCACATCAAAGCCTGACTCTGAGATTTTACCTGAGTCCAGTGGTGCTTTGATTTCGGGGGAAGAATAGGGGCGGGGCGTTACGCACATCAAAGCCTGACTCCGAGGTTTGACCAGAGTCCAGTGGTGCTTTGATTTCGGGAGAAGAATAGGGGCGGGGCGATTACGGACATCAAAGCCCTGACAATAGGGCTTTGATTTCGGTCACTTTAACTGTGCTTAAGGGTTGGGGAATGAAAGGGACGTAATATGGGGTATTGTGGTGGAGGGGGGTGGTGCTTAAAACGGCTCATGACTCTGTATTATGGGTCACATGTGGGGGTCACTAGGACACTAAACATGAGATCATGAGGAAGTTCTTCTGGCCAGGTATGACAAGAGACATAAAGAAATATGTGAAGACATGCGTTATATGCCAGGTGAAAGGGACCAAACCCACACGAGGTAGGGCGCCCCTGCAAGTGACAGATGTGATCGACAGACCGTTCAAAGTTTGCCATAGACATAATAGGGCCAATGCCAGTAATGTCGTACAGGACATCGTTATATATTAACAGTGGTGGATGTATGTTCAAGGTGGCCGGAAGCCGTACCAAGCAAAATTCATTAGGGCTGAAGACGTGGCGCAGGCACTGCTTAGCATTTTCTGTAGGACAGGTTTCCCTGATGTTATTTTATCAGATAGAGGAACCCAGTTTGTATCTGACATGACCAAACACTTCACAACGGTACTAGGGATCAAACAGACATTCACATCTCCATACCACCCCCAGAGCAATGGACATCAGAGAGACGAATGGAACAATAAGTTATTACATTAGTAAAGTAGCCAATGACAGCCCCGGTGACTCAACCTCATGCTACCATGTGTACTATTCGCGTATAGGAAGTTCCCCAAGAAACCACAGGGTTCTCACCATTCGAGATGGTGTATGGCGCAAATCCGAAAGGACCACTATCCATTTTGAAAGACCTCATGACTAAGGCCGATTTAACCCCTGAGGTTAGAACAACATATGAACTGGTTATCGACACTGACAAAGACTTATTCAGGCTCGTGACGTAGCCAAGACCAATGTCTCAAACAGGAACTCTCAAACCATGACGAGGGTAAATACCAGCCGAACAATGAGACGTGTCCGTCCGGGGGACGAAGTACTTGTACTGTTACCAGATAAGACAAATAGACTGTTCATTAGATGGCAGGGACCTTTTAAAGTTGTTAGAAAAGTGACTGACGTGGACTATGAAATCGATATCAGAAATAAGGTTAAGACATTCCATATTAACATGTTGAAGGAGTATTACCCACGACCAATAGATATCTCCCACCCAGACAATGTACCGTCTGCAGCGGAGACTAATATCATTGTCTACTGAAAGAGGACGATCTATCAGATGATAATATGCTGTCACATGACATACCAGAAATTGGAACTACGGAAACCTGGAAAGATGTACGAATTAGTAGCCTACCTTCAATAAAGCCGCGACCGTCGAGGGACTTCTGACTGATTATAAACATTCTTTCTGGGACATGCCGGGTAAGACGGATGATCAAACATGACATCAAACTATCAGACGATAAAGGATTCGACTGAGACCGTATGCGCTACTCCTACACCACTGGGAGACAGATTCAAAGGGAGTTACAGGAACTGAAACAGGGGCCATTGGTTTACCAGATTCTCCATATGCTGCCCCAATAGTGCTAGTGAAAAAGAAAACCGGTGACATTAGACTGTGTGTGGACTATCGTCAGTTGAATAAAATCACTGTTCTAGATTCCTATCCAATGCCTAACTCTGAAGAGTTAATGACACGCTTAGCTAATGCCAAATATTTTTCTAAATTGGATTTAGCCAGAGGTTACTGGCAAATACCATTAACCCCAGAAGCAAAGCCCTTGACGGCATTTATCACTCCATTTGGTTTATTCCAATGGAACTTTATGAGTTTTGGGTTGGTCAATGCACCGGCCACATTCAACAGAATGATGGCCAAGTTATTCTCCCACAGACTTGACACAATTTACTACTTAGATGATATCTGTGTTTTTCATGAAGACTGGGAAAAACATATACAAGGCCTTCGAGAGGTATTTGACATATTAAAAGGACAGACAACCTGACTGTCAGACCAACTAAACTAGAAATAGGACTGACAGAGATTACCTTCTTGGGACATAAGGTAGGCAACAACTCGATACGACCAGTAGACGAGACTGTGTCAAGAATATTGAACATAGAAGTACCGTCGTCTAAAAAGCAGTCCGCAGCTTGCTAGGTCTGTGCAATTTTTACCGTAAATTTATACCTTAACTTTGCACATGTGATGGAACCACTAGCTAAGTTAACCAGAAAGGAGAATCGAATAAAGTTACATGGTCTGACAGGTGTCAACAGGCGCTCGATTTAATCAAGATAGCGTTCGCCCAACAGCCCATTCTCAAACTACCGGATATCAGCAGGCCCTTTAGTCTGGTTACGGACGCCTCCGGGGTAGCCATAGGTGGGGCCCTGTTACAGGGCCATGATGGGGTGTTACACCCTGTGTTGTACGTTAGAAGCCGTAAACTGACATTAGCTGAGACTAGGCATGCTACTATAGGAGAGGAGGGACTAGCCATCATATGGTGCATCATCACTGCTGGCCAGGTACCTCCTGGGTGCCCTTTCACTCTCCTGGACCGAATCATGCGCCACTGGCTTTCATCAACTAAAGAAACTAGGGAATCATAGAGTAGCAAGGTGGGCTCTGTTACTACAAGATTTCAATTTTATTATCCAGACCATTCCGGGTAAGCAAAACGTATTAGCTGACACCTTGTCTCGTTGCATTTCAAACCAAATTGCGGAACAAAGCCCAAACTATTAAAGCTGTAAGGGCAGCGATAATTGTGTGATACATTTTCAAGCGAGTAACATATACCTCCATTCTGGTTTAGGTAAAGTATCTATTGACATCATATTGTTTTGTGTTGTAAACGTTAATCACCAAGCTAACATAATCCGATTTTGTTGATATTGGATGATAACTTACGATCATCATAGGACTCATTACACTATCTTCCAAATTACATACAAAACTTAACTACAAGTATTTTTTTTTCTCTAATATAAAGTCACCGATTACTTTAATATTGTGCATGTCGGTTTTACTAAAAATAAACCATTTCAGTGCATCAAGAATCATATCATTATTTTGACCGAGGTTTCACTAGTCGCCATTTTTATAAGTAATAAAAAGTTATTTCAATGATCAAATTAGCAAATAGTAAAATGATACATTATTTAAAATATTTTAAAAACTTCAGTATGTATATTTATTATTTATAAATTCGAAATGACTATTCGGACCCGGGTACCAATAAACTCCGATTTTTATTCGGACCCCGTCCCAATAAAGTCTGATTGTTATTCGGACCCGTGGCAAACATGCACTTAGCTTAGCTATACATAAACTTTATTATTGTTTTTTTTAAATAATTGTTTGAATTGTATGATTTAATCATTTCTCAGTTTCTAGGGTTCCACTAAGCGGACTCTGTATTATTATTTTTTCGGGTTCCGTCTAATAAAGTTTCAATATGGCTAAGCTTAGTGCATATTTGCCACGGGTCCGAATATCAATCGGATTTTATTGGGACCCGGGTCCGTATAGCCACAGCCTTATACATTTATCTACTCTATTTCAGATATTGTTTATAATAAAATTTAATACAGAAAGAGACCATTTTGTTTTTAGTGTATTACAAATTCGCAGTCAAATAATAATACGAAATGGCGCTTTTTATTTGTGTTCTTAGTGAACATTTATTTTAAATGATTAATATAATTATTCTCTGAAATAAAACTGTTTTAACTTTATATATAACAAAATAACATTCCATTAAACAAATTTCGGAGGGTAAACAAGATTTAAAACGAACACAAAACGATTCCCCATTTAAGATTTCTTGTGGTGATGTGCGTGCACGCTATCATTTAATTGCTGTTACTGTTGTAGCGTTAGAAAAAATGACAACATTTCAAATTGTAGGAGGCAAACAATCAAAAAAAATTTGGAATTTTAAAGCTAAAAAAAAAATTCTGCTGTAAAAAAAACATTTGGGAGCCGTGGAGCCGCAAGATTTTTTCGGCTCCGTCTCCGGCTTCAGCAAAAAGTAGCGGCTCCCGGCTCCTCGGCTCCGGCTCTGCAAGCCTGGTATCAACAATGCTAATGCGGAATAGTGAAATAATAGTTTTTTGTTAACCCTGGACAGCACATTTCTTAAATTAACATTTTTTTTTGCATTTATAGCTATACTACTTTTCTAAATCAAGCTATAAAATATTTTTATTGGAAAGATAGAGTGGACTGTCAACTATCCGACCTAATGTTTTTCAAATACATTCGATCATTCCCCATACTGCGGTTTGTGTGAATTCCCTGTAAGGAAGATATGAAATCTCTTAGATCCTGTAAACCACTAATGCAGTTTTTGCGGTGTCCTTCTTTCATTCCAACCACAGCCGATAGAGGCACCACATATAGCGGAGACTTTGTCCATGATCTGATATATCCATTGGTCCTCACCGGATATCGTACCAGGGACCCTCAGTTCGACATTCGAGCGCTTTACCGCACAACCATCCGTCTTCCATACTGCGTTAGATGTTAACATAATATTTAACTGCCTTACACAAATTAATAGAACTAGTCATTCCTGCGGCGTAGCATACGCCGCCTCATCAATCAATATATTTACTGTAATTATTTTTTTAATAAGCAAGCAAACAAAATAACGGACTGACATACATGGTATGCAAAGGTAAACTTTGACCTATAACGTGCAGACTTTATTGTTACTATCTGGTACCTTCCAGCAACTTGTTTTTTATTTTATTGTTTACAGATTTTTAGTAAATTATTTTGGGTGCTTTGATTCTCGATGAGCTGCCTGACTTAATTTTCTCTTACTTAATATTTCACCATCTACTTATTAAGAAGCAAGTGTGTGTCATTTGTTCAACCAATGGTATTTGATAAAGTTATCACGTGACTTGCTTCCGACCTAACCGATCACGTGACTTGCTTTCGACCTGGAAGAGGATAAACGCCACGAGATATAGTCGCAAACGTTCATCACTCGCTCACAATTGTTATTTCAAAAATTAAATATATATATATATAATTCCGCCTGCCGTTCGACAGGCTTAAATACTTCTTTAAAAAATTGTATTTTAAAGTTAATATTTAATACAATGGTATTTTAAAGTAAATATTAAATAAATTAGTATTTTAAAGTAAATATTTAATAAAATGAGGGAACAAAAAACTTTATTTATACGGTAGTAATTCTATCAGTAAGCAGACTATTGGTAGTTTGAGTTGCCGTTTATCACTCGCTCACAATTGTTTTGTGGCTGTCGACAGCTGAGTTTAATTGGTTGTTGACAGCTGAGTTTAATTGTATTGAAAAATGGAAGAGCCTTGCTGTTCAAAATAGCTTTCTTTCGCCTCTGCGACAACTAGGCTACTATACTAAGCTTTTGAATTTCTAGTTATATTTATTTAGACTGATACAAATATGGCTGGCTAATGGTAGACAACATTGTTTCGTTGGTTGAGTATCATTCGAAATAACGTAGCAATATCCCCCCTCCCATCCCCCCAATCCAAACCGAGTTTTTTTGCGGAGAAAATCTAAAAATACACACTGTTGCGCGGAAACCCTTAGGCGTGGGGTCCAATTGAGACCAATTATTCTTATCGGCCTAAAACTGACCTTGGTTGTTCTAAAAGTAGGCTGTATTATATTATACAACCAGCATCTTAAGCCTGTTCCATTCTGGACACAGGACGTGTTACTCAGTGTTAGCGCATTTTCGTGTTATGCATTAGTACGTATGTTAGCTTTCAGTAAATATTTGTTAATTTTGGAAATGTTTATAAATTCAATTGTGCAATGCATATATCTAAAAAAAAATATTAAAAGACGTTTCTTTATATTTGAAAAAAAATTATTTTCTCTTAAATCTAACTACAAGTGGTTTGTGGTCACTGAAATAGAACTCATAATTGAAACATTCTAAATTGTAGTCATTTAATCGTCCGAAAACTCCCCGCAATTGTCGTTTGATAAATTGTTGTTGCCAATCTTGTTTCACTTCCGTTCAATAACCCATTCATTTGGTGCCATAAAAATGACATAATTACACTGGGCAACAAAAAAATATTTTTTTGAAAATTTTCCTGGGTTTTCCAGTTGAATTAGACTAATTTTGATGCTCTGAGTCCGAAAATGACCTTGGTTTTCTCAATCAGTTCAGGATTTTTTGCTACAGAAATTAAAAAAAAAATCGTTTTTTTGTAAAAGAAACACATTATTCCGGATAATCAACCGATATACCCCTGACAATTTTACCCGTTTTACTCAAGAAATAAAAGTCAACGTATTCAAATTCATTCAGTTTGTATTTATCCACCAAATTTGATAAGCAAAATTATCATAATATTATTATAGCAATGAGTGTTACGTGAAACAAAAGTTCAGAGTTCAAGGCATAAAACGGCGTTTCTTCGATTCCCGTGCTGGGTTGTCTTCCTTCAGCGACCAGCTACTAGGTCTAGAACTTATGGTTGCTGAGATCTAGGGTGACAGACAGACATAGTGACAAAACGGGACAACGGAATTCGACTTCTCGAAAATGCGTTAAAATGGTTTTTTTTTTTTAAATATAAAATTCCGGCCGTCGTTTGACGAGCTAATATTTTACTTTCTACACTTCAGCGTTGAATATGTCCTCTTGGCCCACTTTGTAGCCTAATGTTAGCACATGCCTCCATATCATTTTCACATCTTATCTATATTTATACACCATTTTTTGAAATTCTAAAATTGGAAATTAGTTCAATATTGCTTTATTCTTCACACATAATTGTATTATTAAATGTGTTTTTTTTTTGTTGACATGCTAATGTTATTTTATGTACAGCATTCCCTCATTTTCCGCGGTTAAACGGTTACTTAATTTACCGCGACTAGGGATAAATGAAATAGTTTCTTAGTTAGAGCACACATAAAAACATGATTACGACCAAATAATACTGTTTTTAAAATTATTGGAGATGTCTAGAAATGAAATAGTACTGTACAACCACCATTGACTGAACACGAGGATACTAGCAAGGATCTGGGGACAGTGGGTATCAGGACAATACCTTCAGTACAACAGACTGAAACACTTGCGCATGTAGCTATATCAAGAGACTTAAAAGCTAAGGAGATAGAAGACCTAAAACTAATACTGGAAAGGTTTAGTAGAACATTTACGGATGTTCCTGGGCGAACTAAGATAATTGAACATGATATAGTGATTGACGATAACAATCCAATAAGACTTAACCATGCAAAATTCTTTTGGCCTACTACACTGAGGTAGAGAGAGAAATTAGAAATATGGTTGGCTTGGGCATCATTGAGCCGTCAGATTCAGCATACTCAGCATCAATGGTAATAGTGAAAAAAAAACAGCAGAAATTCGGATTAGCGTGGATTACCGAAGATTGAATAGTATAACTAGTATTGATTCCGAGCCGATGCCGGATCCTGAGGAGCTTTTGGCCCAAATTTCTCGGTCTCAATTTTTCTCAAAGTTGGATCTAACCAGAAGCTACTGGCAAATCCCATTAACAGAGAGAGCCAAATCTCTGACAGCATTTAGGACACCATGGGGTCTCTTCCAATTTAACGTAATGAGCTTTGGATTGGTTAATGCTCCAGCTACCTTTTCCAGGATGATGAGGCGGTTGCTGGGAAATTACACTGATGTTGTAACATACCTAGACGATATGTGCTTACACCATGAGGAATGGGATACTCATCTGCATCAATTTAGCTCGGTACTAAAAACACTAAGCATAAATGGGCTAACGGTCAGACCAACTAAAGTTGAGCTGGGATACACCAAATTACCCTTCATTGGATATGTAGTGGGCCAGGGTTCCCTGAAGCCCAGCAAGACCATTGTGAATAACATTCTCAGTATCTCAACCCCCAACAACCAAGAAACAAGTGAGAAGTCTACTAGATCTTTGCAACTTCTACCTAGATTCATCGCGGGTTATGCAGGAATCATTCGACCATTGACAGACATTACTAAGAAGGGCAAACCTGGGAAGATATGCTGGACAGAAGGTTTTAAGCAAGCCTTGGAGGAAATTAAGGCATTTTTTTAAAAGACACCCATTCTACAACTCCCTGACATTAGTCGAAGATTCATTTTGACCACGACTGCCTCGGCAAGGGGTATCGGGGGCTGTTTAATGCAGGAATTGAACGGTGCTGTACACCCTGTTATGTACGTCAGAAGAAAACTGAATCCTGCAGAGAAGAGGTACTCAAAGATTGAACAGGAGTGTCTTGCGGTGGTTTGGTCAATGACCGAATTCGCCATATTCTTGCTAGGGAATCCCTTTATTTTACAAACTGACCACGCCCCATTGAATTTTGTCAACAGCCGGAAGTCAGTCAACGCCAGGGTATCGAGGTGGACGCTCCTGTTACAAGAATATTGTTTTGAAATTGAAGTGGTACCGGGCAGTCAAAATGTCGTGGCTGACACACTGTCCAGGTTACCTTAGGTCGAGAATGCAGAATTATTAATTATTGATTTAGACTAAACTATCTTAATATTATTTGAATTTATTGTAATTTTTATTTTCGTCATGATATATTCGATGTCATTTTATCATAATTGGTCATTTGAAAGTAATGGATATTATAAATTAGGATTTTGGGCTGGATAGGAAACGTTTTAAGTTATTAGTTTATTGAAGGGAAAGATGTCCCAGAATTGTTATTTGGATTATTAAACATTTTGTTAATACTTATACCCAATGCATTATTTTTTGTTTTAAGATTGTATATGAGAGGTTATTGTTCTTATTGTGTGTTACTGTTCTGATGATGGTTGGTTGGGTTTCGCAGCCACATCAGAATTGGGTAATGGAGTTATTTTTCTCGGTGATGTTAATGAATGTATTTGTTTATCTTAATTGTAAGTAGGGTGCATGGGCGTATTCAGGGGGGGGGGGCAAGGGGATATATGCCCCCCTACATTTTGGAAAAATGTCATAAAGTTGTTATAATAAAACTGAACTAAATTTCCTGAAAGTTTATTACATTGAAGAACATGTAATATATCAAACATAAAAAATAATTATATCTGCAAATATAACTTATTACATTATTGTCATTTTTAAAAGAATGGTTTCAGTGTCAAACAATTACTATACTGATAAAATAAAGTATAAAATTATAAATTACACTGATACATTGTTATTTTAAGCTTTTTATTCTGGAACATACATTGTAAACGTTTTGGTCTTTGTCCAAATTGATTAATAACATTTTCTATAATTTTTTCCTTGTTTTAAGATATTCTTTTTCTGTGGAAACTCATCATACAAAGAACAGATAAACGATAATCACCAGTTGTTGAGCGAAGCCATGTTTTTACTCGTCTTAGAGTACTAAATGATATATCGATTGTGCATGTTGTTACTGGAAAAGTCAATGCTGTCAAAAAAGCCATCTTAATCATGGGAAAAAAGTGGTTTCATCTAAAACATCACACAGTCATTGTTTCTTTTTTTTCCCACTAGTTTTACATTTCCATACAAGGTTTCACTCTCCTTGATTAAATTGTCAAATGCGTAATATTCAGCGATTGCCCCGTCTTGATCCTTAAATGCGAGTATATCTAGTTTTGTCATCAAAAAGGGATGCAAAACTAAAAAGGAAATTGCTGGTTTATTTTCTTAACAAAAACGATTTTTCATTGGATATAATAGAATCAAGGTAGGGTGTAAAAACAGTTATTCTAAAAAAATTCTCAGGCATATCAACTTTTGGATTTTTCTTGTTCATTTGTCTTCCATCTTTTCGTGCAGGTTTAATGTCGACACCTATGTCATCTACACCTTTTGTAACTCTAAAAAATTCCTTATACATCTCATCACATTTCTGTCGATCAACAGCCAATGTAGTCAACAATTCTTCAATGTATTTTTGTACTGCCAGTAAATCTAAATGCACTGACTGTAGTATTTGGGTCACAGATTCTAGCTTTGATGAATATTTTGTATAATAACTAAACAAACAACAATTGTACCTCATCCCTATCCTCTAAAAGCACAAAGTAACTAATGTACAACTTGCTTAATTTTCCAGATTGTTCTAAATATTCCAGTTGTTTAACAATTTCTGTCACATTTTCAGCGAAAATCCGCAAGCTTTTATATTAATGTGTCCGTCTATTTTCAAAAAGCTAAAGGAGCATTTGGAATTAGTTTTCTTCGCTGATTAATTGACTTACTTTTTCCTATTGTGTTTCGTACAGCATTCACATTATTTAAATCGTTCACGACAATATTTAGTTAATGTGAACTGCAATGTACAAATGCTGCTTTTGGGACTTTTTTTCGAATTATTGCTTGGACTCCTCTTTCTTTACTTGCCATTGTAGAACATCCGTCTTATCCTTGACGAACAAGATTTGTCATATCTAATCCAAATTCTAATGAATTTGTAATGATGGTGTTCTTTGACAAATCTAACACCAAGTGACATCTGCTCAATGCCTGAAATTATGTTGTCTCGTCGGCAAGTGTAGAAATTGCAACTGAATTATTTGCTTAATGAACAACGTCTTCACGCAAGAGTGACCCACAAATTTCGATCGTAGTGTTTTGTGTAGTTGCCGAGATATAGTTTGCACGAAAAGAACCAAGTGACAAATGATTACCTAGAACTTTATCTCCAGATTCAACACGAAAATCTAACAGGTCGTAAAAATTACCAGAATGTGATTCTTTTCCACGAAGTGCCAAATCATGCATGCCGCATGAATCTTATATCATGTGAATGTTTGTATTACAGTATTAGAATCATCGAATGTTAACAATTAAATCCCAAAAGAATTATAACAGAAGGTTTTCGAAATATCACGATATTACACATCATTTATTAGAACTTAGTCTAGATAACAAAATGCATATGAGTATGTAAAATTAATTCAAGTGTTGTATAACATGCGCCCAACTTTTTTCGTTTTATAAAAAATCAGTAGCTCTTATAAAGTCTATTACTATTACCATGTTACCAATTTATTCAGAAATTATTTTGTGCTAAAAAAGTACGCAAGAAAAACGTTGTTTTTTATAAAATATTTTTTTATAATGTAATGTTTAATTTCTACTTTTTAGTTAATTTTTTTATATTCAATACGAAAAGTTAAAAAAGGTTGGTGTAAGACAGACCCGATTATACTATATATAATTCTGCTCGAACGTACTGGAGAGCTCTGACGTCATTCGTATTCATGCGCAGAAAATCAAAGAAAGTAGTTAACAATACCAATATCAAATTTCAAGAAGTATTTCAATATCGTACCAATACTTAAAAAAGTATACCGATGGCCGTGTGGTGTAGATACTCGACTGTCAACCTGAGAGTCCTGGGTTCGATCCTCGGTGAGGCCCATGGAATTTTTCCATTTGAAATTTGGTGTAAAGTCGTCCCACAACCCCACCCAGCTTTAAAATGGGTACCTGACTTAACTTGGCGAAATAAAGGCGGCTGGGCGTTGTGCTAGCCACACAATCCCTTCATATTCCGAGGTTATAGACATTGCACTAAGAATGTATTTTTGCAACTTTGCTACAAATGTAACAGGTGAACGGCCATTTTCTGTTTTAAAACGTGTGAAGAATAAACTTAGAACAACGATGGCCAAAGGTCATATGAGCGCACTATCCCTATTATGCAATGAAAATGATGTTGTGGAAAGTTTGCAGTTTGATGACATTATTGATGACTACGCCAAACAGAAAGCAAGAAAAATGCCCATTATGTATTGTAGATCATTTTTATTGTAATTTTTGACTTTTGGTAAATAAATGTTTTGATATTTTTAAACAACCTTTAGTAGTTAATTTTTGTTTTAAAAAGCTTAAATGAGAATAGAAAAATTGTCATTTTTGAGTTTTGTGTTTTCTATTCTTTTTGTTACCCCGCTGTTAGCTATATGTAAACATGATTACTTCAGCAAGTCTATAGGATGTATGTATAATATATTGATTAAAAAATAAATTATTCTTAATTTTTTATTTAAGGGGGGGGGGGAGAAATTTTTGTTGGTCTAGGGCGCACCAAAACCTTAAGATGGCCCTGAGTATGGCTGTAAACGGCATTCATTTTCGCACACATTGATATATTTGACATTGCTGCACGAGGATTGAAAATAGGATGGTCAAATGAGTTCGCTCGTCGGCTGGTAAAAAGTGACTTTGGTGATGGTTTTCATTTAAAGGTGCAACATTTTTTGTATCAACAAAAATTAAAATTACATAATATTGTAGGGCTAAGAAAATATTTTAAAATGGTATAATTGCTATTGAGATTTGATCAGTTTTACTTAAAGTTAAGTTAAAACTAACAAACAATCAACTTCAGTGACGTAAAACCACGATTTTGAGCCAGTTTGTAGTACTTAAACTTATTTATGCAATTTAGTGTTAATTTCTTCATTATGAACAACCGACTATATGTTACTTGTTACTAAATGTCTGAGAACTTGTGGTATCTAACCCATAGTCTCTCATGATCTGTGAAAACTCAATAGTAAATGATAGCAAAAGATTAGTAGATTAGTTATCATCGTCCTCTAAGAATTGATCTTCTTTTTGGTGCCAGTGTTCACTATATCCTTGCTACTTCGCAAAGATTGCAATTGAGCGTTAAAATGATTTGCTTAGTAAATTACTCTTCTACTTGGTATCAGTGTTCACTATGAGCTGTGCACAAAACTACCTAGTAAACGATTCGTCTACTTGGTATAAGAGCTTTCTCAAGCTAGGATGTGCGTTTGCACACACATTTAAACAGAGATTACTAATGTTTCGCTGTGTTATTGTCACAGTTTCTGTGAGCTTTTAATAAATTCAGTCTTCCAAATATTTCCTTATATCACCCCCGGTTGCATCATTAGCCTAGGAGACGATAAGATATAGTTGAGTTGAGATGGAGGAGAGTTGAGCTCGGACTTCTAGCCAATCGGGTCGACTTAAGCCTGTGCTGGAGAGGCAGACTTAGCTGGTTTGAACTTCAGTGTGAGCTACATGATGTAGATGCAACGGACTCAGCCATTGAGCACTTAAGAGGTCGTGCGCTACGGGCAAGCGAGCCTTATATTGATTAGGTGGAATTCGGCAGACCATGTGTATGTAGACGCGTGGACGGTTCCCTTAGGGCAGTTATACTATGATGGATACCTCATGTCTCACTCAAGAGTTCGACCTGCTCAGTCCTGAGTTCTTTTTAGAACTACTAGCACAGAGTATAATCAGATACGACAAGCTTTATGGAGAAGTTTACACATATTGTAAACCTGCTAACTCTAATATAAATTGTATTCACTGTACAATTGTTTTGAACTTGCCAACCCTTTTATAAATTGTGTTCACTGAACATTTATTTTGAACTTGCCAACCCCAATATAAATTGTGTTCACTGTACAATTGTTTTGAACTTGCCAACCCTAATATAAATCGTCTCTTTACATAATCTGATACAAATAATTACTGCGCTAGAATTATAATTTTTTTTTGTCTATGTTTGACACGTCAAGGTCATGTTGATAGTAAACATCATATTGCAGCGTTTTTCAAATTGTGAGGGTTGCGAACTGATTTTAAATGGTTTGATGAGTGCTGTCTGGCCTTACAAATAGCCCAATTTAACGAATGCTTGTGAGGCCACACTTCTAATTATTTTTTACAATTACAACTATTACTAATAATATAAATGTAAATAGCGAAACCCCTGCCAAGCGCGGGGCCCAATTTCGACCATTTGGTCAAATTGGCCTAAGGGTGGCGCTGTTCACAGTGGATCATGAATTTGTATTTCATCAAATATCTAAACAAAGAAAATAAAAAAAACAGTAATAAAAATGTCTTTAAAAAAATTATTCCTCGATATTTTAAATGTATTATGTCTTAGAGGCCACTTATCTATAATACAAAAAACCTTCATGTGTTCCGGTGTCTGTCACACTTCCTGTGTCTGTCACACTTTCTGTGTCTGTCACACAAGATGGTGGAAAAATTTACAGTACATTGCACGTGTTCTGTACCGAATGAGTTTAGTGTTAATAATTCAAACATGTCTTTAATTTTTTACTAATAATACTTTAGTGCGCTTCACACGGAAGCACAATTATTACGTCACATAAATGAATTGTTCAAGGGTAGAGTAGCGCCGTACACAATGCAAAGTAACTCATTTCTGTTGGCGGCTTCACAGAATCATAATGTTTAAAGCTTTAATGTTTCTTTCTTTTTTAACAGGCTTGATATTTTCTGCGTCTGCTTCCTCAACTGAATTGATGGAATTTTTTTTTTTTTTTAATTGAAGGTCAGATAAAAGCTACACAACGATTCTATCTTTGATACATTATACGTTACCACACATTATTTCAATGAAGTATTGTTTACTAGGGAGCGACCGATATGCCTTTTTACCGATAGTCCGATACCGATATTTTCTTTTTAGGGGCTGTCCATTATTTATGTCAACAAATTTTTGGCGATTTTTACCTCCCCCCCCTCCCCCTTGTCAACAACTTGTCAAACTTCCAGAGACCCCCCTATAAAATTACGTCAACATTTGATTACCCCCCCCCCTAAAAAAGGTGGCTTCCAAAATGTTTATGTGGCAAAATTAGTAGGAATATAGTTAGTTTAATTAAAATACTGAATGTTAAGCGAATGTGTAACACATAACTACAAACGCTGCTTAATTTTCCTATTTATTAAGTAATTATTTTAAATTTAAAAAAGTAAAATTGTTGACGTCAACTTTTCTTGACCCCCCCCTCCCCCTTGTCAACAATTGTAAAAAAATTTCTGACCCCCCTCCCCCCTATTTTGTTGACGTAATTAATGGACAGCCCCTTAATCAACAACAATGCCAAACACGTGTTATTCTCGTGCTGTATGACGTATTTCAACCACATATATAATATATAAGCCCCTTAGGAGCCCTGAAGCCCGGCCCTCAGAGGTCCTATCGCGAAATGAACTTTTGATGTACACATGGCAGGCCAAGACCTACAAAATGATATATACATCATGGGTCTAGGACTTATAGTTGCTGAGATATAGCGCTCCTTTATTAATATAGCTTATATAGTAAAAAACGGTACTAAGGCCCCTTTTACGGCCCTGAGAGGTCAGATCGCGAAATGGAAAAAAGTCATTTCTTGGCAGGCCAAGACCTACAAAATGATATATACATCATGGGTCTAGGACTTATGGTTGTTGAGATCTAGAGTGATGACGGACGGACGGACGGACAGACAGACAAAACGGGGACAATAGAGCATTTTTTTTCGAAAATGCTCACATCGATGAAATATATGTGGCCAAGCGTGTTGAATACTTTTCCGGCAAGTTTCATGGATTGACAGCTGAAGAAGAAAAAGCTTCCACTCTTCTGTGTTTTATGGTTAAATCTCTTTGCCATAAATATAGAGATATGGTAGCTCTCTGCCCTATCCATAATTTGACTGCTGGCCAAATGCATCAATGTTACACTGAAGTGATGGAAATGGTGCACCGAGACGGGGTTACTGTAATTGGCATTTCGGTTGACAATGCAGCTGTTAACAGAAAGTTTTATATTCAAGAACTTTGAGGAGGCAGAATGCGAAATTAATGAATCCTACAAATATTGAGAAAATGTCTGTCAAACTCTCATCGTCATTGTTTTGCGAATCGACTGTGAATGCTTTAAAATATTATGTGGAGCATGAAAATAAAGTTGAATGGAGTGCAACAGCTCGGTTTGTGGGTATTATCACCAAACTCTGGGAAGTTTTAAATGTAAAAACTTGTTCGAAGGGGAAAAGAAAAAGAAACTACCACATGGATCCAGTAAAATCTTCCTCTGATTGGAAAATATAATTTCTCTTAGAATTTCGTGATTTCCTACACAGCTGGCAAATCGCAAAAACAAAAGGACTCAGTCGTGAGACTTATTTGGCTGTTGGTCAAACATGTTCTGTTCTTGCTAATTGTTGCAAATATTTGATGAGTGAGACAGAATTGAAATTCATCTTCCTTGGTCTTCTGCAAATGTCGGTGGGGGGGGGGGCAATTATTTTGTCTCAGTTCGGCAAGTTGCAGATAGCAACACCAAGATAAAAATGATGTCTCTGTTAAGTCATTCGAAATTGACTATTAGCGAGATCGATGATTTCGTTGATGATGTTAAAAGCTTGCTAGACGGATGAAAATGTAAATGCAATTTTTAGATTGTTTAAAAATTTCGGAAAGCCCTAATGACAATATATTATGTTGCAGGAGCAATTGCACAGTCCATCCTTCATCAGAATAAGTGTACCAGCTGTAGAGAAATATTAGTCGATGCAAATTTTAAAGACATTGACGAATTAAGATTGAAAAAGCTGGATGTTTTTTTTGAACGATGTCAACAGAGGAGGGCTATTGAAGCCATCTGAGTACACCTTCTCTACTTGCCTACAAAATTGGAAAGTATTCAATTCATTGAAATGATCAGCAAGTAGTCTGAAACTATTTCTAGGACAAACAAATAAAAAAAAAATGTTTGTTAAAATTGTTGATAGAGTAACAATTGATGAGTCATTGCAGATTGAAGAAAATTTTTGTAATTTCAATCATAATTTAAAAGAACTTATTTCTTATACATTTTTTAATTGTTTGTCTAAAAATTATGTTAAGCAATTGAAAAACCAATGAAAAAACGAAAAATAAATAAATTGACAAAATAAAGATTTTAAATTTAAAAAAAATTGTTATTAATAGTTTTCAAACTTTATTTGCGTATGTGTTTATTTCATAAAAACAAAAGTACCAAATATACAAAACTGCTATTAAACATGAAGACTAACGCTAAACTGTTGATTGTGTGTCAGCCTAAAAGGTATTCTTTAAAATATTGGTTTTCCTTCCTGATGCTATATCAAGATTTCCATGATTGTGCGTACAACTAATCCAGTTGAAACGAGTCTAGGTGTTATAGCTGGCGATGTGCTGATAAAGAACTCGCGGCATCAACAAACCTGGTCTCTCGTTGTCCCTTCCTTTTTCCTTGATCGTCGCTCGTCGTTCTCCTGTTCGTCCGTCCAACCTATGAATCACATCACTGTTCTATTTATAGGAAGTCTCACCCACGCTAAATCCATCGTTTTCCCGCCAAAATGGAGGGTGAATGTCATTGCGTGGGAGTGCAGGTGGCAAATAACAATATTTCATCACTTGTACTAAAGCGAGGGTGAACGACCGAATTAAAAATGTGTAGGCGTACATGAGTCGTGAATGCATTATTCATCTCGGGGCAGGGGTGTGACGGGGGGGGGGGTAGCAGAGTTATAACAATATCATTTTCGTGGAGATTGCGGGTATTTTTTTAAAGGGTTGACCGCCAGGGGCGTGATTTCGACTCCCAAAACAGGTTCTCAGCCACGTCAGCGATCTGACCATATTTCCTATATAAATTGCTGTACAAAGCAAAGCCGTGTGGTGAGTATTATTACGTGATCAGTGTTACTATTTAGTGATAATAATGGTCTGACGTCATGCACCTCAAGTAGTTGCATGTAAACTAACTGGATGGAACATTATACTACAATACTAAACCTCGGCGATTATCGGTTACTTGTGTTATTGATCAACGAGTTGATATAATAGCCCATTCAGTATTTCTAAGTAGTTACCGTATTTAACAAACGGCATTGTTAACAGAGGCTGCAAATTTTCTTCAGACTGTTTTTGCTACTGTTGCGGTTACTACATCAGACCAAAACAAGTGAAATATGTGATTGCTCATGGCACAAAATATTTCATCCGATATAAAGCATATTTTGGAATAACAGTTTGAGATAAGGATAAACCGTGGGCTTCCTAAGTCATCTTTGGTTTTTACAGATCAACATTCGTCGTTCCAGAAAGTGTATGCCATTTGCCATCCCTAGAATATGGAGGGGACCTACCAAACACCTAGATGGTTGCTACTTCTGTATGGTGGACGGTTCTATGACTTTTCGACCCCGCGACACTTCAACCCCGCGACGTTTCGACCCCGCAATACTTCGACCCAAGGACAGTTCGACCCCGAACTATTCGACCCTATCAACTGATAAAATAAATGTTTGGATTATTATTTCTTTTTTTTTTAAACATATTGTTACAACTCTTTAAATTCTGTTTATAAAATCAAAACAACACACAGGCGTGGATTCCAAGAGTATTTACTAATATCTATAAAAACAACAACGGCAACATGGCCACTCTCTTGCCGGCTTCTCACGTCACTGTCTCTACTGCGTCATCGCGTTCACTCTGTAGACTGTACGGTGCGCACCGAGAGGGTCATAACAATATTTTATTAATTTTGTTCAACATGTGTATAATTGTTAAAAATATTTAATTTTGTTTAAAATATGTGTTTTAATTGTTTAAAATATGTGTTTTAATTGTCTAAAATATTTGTTTTAATTGTCTAAAATATGTGTTTTAATTGTTTAAAATATGGGATCTAATTGTTTAACATATGTTTCTGTAAGGTTTGAGTTCTAATTCTTTAAGCACGTTCAAAAGTTTTTAAAGACCGACATGATATTTTACAAACACTTCTCATGCTTGCACATGAGTTTCATTGACCAATGGTTTGTGTCTACTTTAGCCAATGGCACAAATTATATAAGTGACTAATATCCAAGGTGGATAGGTCCAGTATAACGTTTACTTCATGACTTATCTGTACATTATTATTATATTTGTCTTGTACCTGTCTGGCAATACTTACCACATTTGCATCTTCGCTTATCAAAGCTGGGTTATAATCAAAGAGGAGGGGGGAGATTTGTTGAGTAAAAAATTACTTCACATAATCACACAACTTGTGTCTATTGATAAGACATCACAAAAACTAAAACACACATTTAATACACTTAAAATTAAAAATAAATAACAATTAAACTGTACCACGGTCGAAGTGTCGCGGGGTCGAAACGTTGCGAGGTCGAAAGGGCGGGGTAGAACTGTCCGACCACCATGGTGGACATATCAAAATATCAGCAGCAAGTCGTAAAAAAGCACTAGTGTATCCGAATATCCCGTCTCAAGATGAAGATTAACCCATTCCAACTCCACCTGTCAACGTAGAGGCTGATGATAACACCCATGATTTTGATGAAGAAAGAGATGATAGTGATGAAGACTGGGAGAGATCGGATACTGAGTTTCGAAAACGGCCCTATTTTTGTAATCAGAAAGAATTAGCCGACTTAAACAATCTGGTGCTGAGCTGTTAACATCACGACTGAAATAAGAGAATTTATTGGATCCCAGTTGTATAGTGTCCGTATTCCGGAAAAGACCATACGTTAAATTTTATACTGTTGCCATCTCATCATGTTTATGTATTGACGTTTCTGGGCTATTTGAAAAAAAAAATTTAGGTTAATCATTGTCCTGAGTAATGGCGTCTTTTCACAGCGGAAATATTTATCATTCGACTCTCTTTGGTCACTCTCTTCACCTTAAAGAAGGTTACCAGAATGTAAAGAATTTGCTGGAAAAGCTCAAGTATAATGATTACAAATTGTATGTTGGGATTTATCTTAGGACTGCATGGCGAATTTTCTAAGTATCCTTGTTTCCATTGTCTCTGGGACAGCAGATATGTTGCTCAACACTAAATTAGAAAATAATGGGAACCAAGACATTCGCTGCAATATCAGACACATTCCTCTGGTTTCAGTTCCAGCACTGCACATCAATCTAGGGCTCATAGCACAGTTTGTAAAATCACTGAATCATGATGGGGAAACATATAATTAAAAACGTGCAATGTTTCCAAAGTTAAGTGATGCAAAAGTTTCTGGCGGCATATTTATTGGCCCACAAGTAAAAAAGTTGTTTGCACCAATGGATATTGAAGAGAAAATGACTTCCGAAGAACGAAGAGTATTATCACAATTTACAGACCAAAATTATTTTGATATACGTTATTGATACTTTACCTCTATAAACATTCCAAAATCATAGTATTGATTGTTACTTATTAAAAAATACGAAAAAAAAATTGTGTTGAAGTGTATTTAATAAATTGAATAAACGGTCCTCTATATTCTATATAAAATACTGTCAGCCATGTTTAGAGATGAACTGAATTGTATAGAAAAGAGGTAGCTGCCAACTACAAGATTATTAATTAATGCTGAAAGAAAAAACGGTACCTTTAGAAAAACAAATGCCCATCCCTTAAAGGGCATCACAAAAAAATTAAACTAATTTTATGTTAGGGGGATAAATGCTCTTAAGATTCCAATGGCCCTTTATCTTTTATCATTACATATAAGGTTTAGAAAGGGGCCATAAAATGACATATTTATTAATATAGCTTATATAGTTTAAACGGTACCCTAAGAAACATCGATGCCCAGCCTTCAGAGTGCATGACCAAATTTTTTTAAACTTAATTTATGTTATATGGATAGAAACTCTTGGGGACCTTGTATGTTGTATCGCTAAGTATAAGGTGTAGAATTGGGCTTTAAAAATGACTAACCATTTGAATAATTACTAATATAGGCTATATAAGAAAAACGGTACCTTGAGAAAAACTGATGCCCAGCCCTTAATAGGCATGACAAAAATTAATTAAACCGATTTTATGTTAGTGAGATAGATTTCATTGACGCTCCAAGGGTATTTTATTTTCTATCACTACGCTTAAGATCTAAAATGGGGCCCACAAAATGACAACCATTTGAATATTTACTAATGGTAATATAGGTTATATTGAAAAAAAGGTTCCTTGAGAAACACTTATGCCCAGACCTTTCGGGGCATGACACAATTTATTCTAACCAATTTTTTGTTAGAAAAATGAATGCTATTTGGACCCCATGGGCTTTTTATCTTGCATGACTACGTCTAAGGATGTAGAATGTGGCCCTGAAAATGATATGAATATTAATATAAGAAATATTGTAAATAACGGTACTTTGAAAAACACTGATGCCCTGCCCTTACAGGGCATGAAAGAATTTAAACAAACCAGGATAGGTACACTTTGGGCTCCTTGGGCCTTTTATTTTCAATCATTATGTTTCATGCATAGAAAGCGTGATAAACCCCTACGGGTTAGAAATGTTAGCAACGAGCAGATTAGAGAAAGATGCAGTAGTATAGTGCTGACAGGCTTTGAGTAGACCTAAGTAGTTTGAAGTAGTTTGTTATAGTAGAAGTAGATAGAAGAGTTTGTTCTTTTAATTTTATAATAGTCTTATAAAATCTACCGTAACATATTTAGCAAGTCTAAAAGTTAACGTTACAATAATAATTCATATATAACCTATATTAATAATTATGTCATAGGGGCCGTCCATAAAGTACGTCACGCCATTTTTGACCCCCTCCCCCTGTCACAAAGTGTCACAAATCTCGCCCCCCCTCCAAGTAAGTCACACTTTCAAAAAAAAATAATTAATTAACAACTAATTAAATCGAAAACTTAAAACGCACTTCACTATTAAACTGCCTTAAAATATAAATATTAAAAGATCTATCAGATTATTAAATGACTTTAATAGTAGAATAACTAATTGTCAACAGTTGTGGAAGTTATTATTTGAAACAGTAACTCCATCAATTGAATTTGAAAAAAAAAATTGCAAAATTAGACTTGACAATTATATAATAAACATCATTTATCTGCTACCTTTTCATTTACAATGGGTGAGGTCAACTTTGAAATAATATTCCCATTATGCATTCTATTGACACGGATAAGAAGTAGATTATCGAAACTTGACCTCAACCAGTGATTAAATAATAAAAATGGAAACAAAACAATGCTACTAAAAAAAGGACTAGATTGACAAATTTGTGCCATATTTGTGTTATATTGAATATGTTTATAGTGGACCTGTGAATTATGTTTAATTAAAAAATTCACTAGACATCATCCGTCCATGGTGAAGTGAAGTGTTCATCCATAGTTAAATATTTCCCCATCATCGTTTCCTGGAAGGATAATTGCAGACAGATCAACTTCATCCTAATTTAGCCACTCAACATCCTCTGAATGTGCATTTTAAATTCTGCCAATAATTGCCATGAGTTCTTTTTGCTGTCTATTAGCGATTCTCAAAGGACGGATGCGTTTTTTCTGAGTTGATTCTGGAAAATTTTGAATTGGCACATTCTCCAGCGCCCGAGCTCTGTGTTGTCCTGTAAGTTTCTTCAACATTGTTCGTGTGACAGTGTGATGTAGGAGCAGCTGAGTAGCGATGAAGAAGCCAGCAGAGTAGAATCTTGGCTATCGTAAATGTTTATTGCTTATAAATTATAAAAATGCTGTGTTTTTATTGGACCTGCTGTTGAGACTTTTTAAATACATTAAAAATAATAATAAACCAATAAACTGATAGATTATAGTTTTGTAATAAAATCATTTCTTTGTGTGGAAATTTGGACTAACAGTAGATAAATTAAAATGCATTCAAAAAATAACAATATTTGCTTATGTACAGTTTTATTGACGCAAATATGTAAGATTCACACATTCTACCTCCGTCAACTTTAAATAGATAATTTTATCATATATTCATACTTTACAAGCACCAAGTATCTAGAACTTCCTGAATCTCCAATGAAATATGAATGAGCTTGTATTTTTTTTATTTTTATACATGCCTAAATGTTCATCAAGATTGTTAAAGAGTGCAAGACTGCAATCATAATTTACTGAGCATGATCTGTGTAAAACTGTCAAGTCCCTTTGCTCCAGTTCCACGGATGATTTTGACGACCTATTTTTAGTTTCGGATATTTCATGGCTTCCTTGTTTCATCCAGTTAAAAACGTCAACCAAAACACTAGACTTAGTCCTTCTTCTTTCTCTGTTGTGATAGCGGTTGAGTGCATAAATTCTTGAGTAACGTTCACTTAAGAAAGTAATAAAATAATTCATAACTATGTAATTAAGAAAAAGTAATGTCACGTTCATGAAAATAGGGCCGAGGACCCAGTGATAATCAATAACCGGTGATATTATGTGTTGATCCACTATCAGCTCAGTTAGTGCAAGAACAGAGTCAGAAAAAGTTGAGAACTGCTTCAAATCCCAGAACAAGAAATGAGCAAGAACTGCAAAACTCACAATACTCAGAACGGGAAAATAACAGACTTTTATTACTGATGGAAGTAATTCTAAAAACTGTGCGAAAACTTGGAAATGTCTGGGGAAAAATTTTTTGTATTGATTGTAAATATTTTTTTACAGAAAAAAAAGAATATAATATTTAGAAGTTTTAATGGAAAATTCGTAATATTTTTTAATAAATAAAATGTACAAATAAAACTTACCTGGTTTCCAGTATTATTTTCACAAAACTAGTTATTGCTATAATGCAGCAAAAGAAAGTTATCTGGAAAGAAATTCTTGCTAGGGCTTTGAAATCTATAAATGATTCAAATTTACTATTTTTAAAAGCAACTGCTTGAACACTCTGTATCTGTAGAGAATAAAAACAAAACATTAAAACATGCTATTGCAACATTACAAAGATTAGAGCCACAAAACTGTCTGTTTGAGTAATAAAGTTACATACAGTAAATAATATAAAACTATCAAAGGAGTCCAATTAGGTCAATTTAAAAGAAAAAAAAAACATCAACAAACGATCATAGACCTAAATTGCAAGTAGTATATGCAATAAAAACAATTTGTTGGATTCATAGACACTTAGCTGGATTCATAGACATTTAGTTGGATTCAAAGACACTTAGTTGGATTCAGTAAATAAAGTGAAAAATATCATAGATACCAAGTTGAAACCAATAAATTACTAAATTAATAAGGCTATTAAAGAAGTACATTAACAAACAATTAATAAAAATAAAACTATTACAGACACCCAATAGAAGACTTAAGTAAAAAAAAAAATCATTAACATCAATTAGCTTGTATTACACAACGACTTTAAGAATGTTGTCGCCAGAAATATCGAATAGCAGAATATAACAATTTTTTTTCCTGGGAAAAAAGAATGTTTTCTTAACCCATTATTCCTAGAAGAAATGGAAAAAATAGCTATTGTTCCAAATAACTTTGTGTCTGTGATCATGGTAATAATACTTTGAAATTCGTTATTTTTCTTGAAAATTCTTAATTCGCATTAAGTCATGTCCTTAAATATTCATTGGTCTTCACCGGAGATAGAAACAGGGACCCTTAGGTCGACAGTCGAGCGCTTTACCTCAAGACCATCCATCCACCCAAAAAAAAAAATCACCCACCAAAATATGAAGCATTTTAGGTTTTGTAGTGCCCTTGTTTCATCCCCACCACAACCGGGAGTGTAGTGGCCATGGAGGCATCACGGACTACATAGCGGGGACTTAAGCCAAGACCTGAAAAGTTTCCTTGGTCCTCACCGGAGATCGAGCCAGGTACCTTTAGGTCGAAAGTCGAGCGCTTTATCACGCGACCATTTGTCCGCTAATGGCTTCCAGTAGCTTGGGCTATTCTCACGTTTTTTTTTACGGCTTGGAGAACAAAGAGCGCCTCAGGATAACAATGCTTGTCCCAGGAAAATTACCGTATTGAAAACGCCCCCAATGCGTTCCACTGCCTCAATTATGGCTGCCATCTCTGCCTCGTACGCACAGAGTGAACCTCACGGCTCTGCAAGATCTTCGACAAATCGGATTTGTGGGAAACTGATGTGGAGCTTGTTCGCCCGTCCTTACTGGTTACCGAAGCATTAGTATAGACCAATATAGCGTTCCTCGGATAGGATCATATCGTCTTCAAAGCAAGATTGTGTATTGTTTCCCCAAACATTTTGCTCTCCCAACATTAACGTCAATCAGGCCTGTACAAGACTTTGGCATTCAGAAAGCTTGCCATGAGGGGCCCTTGATGCGATCTTTAGCATTAGGTGGTCGGTAGTCAGCTCAATTCTCCGTGAAAGTCTCGTAGCATGAAGCATGAAAAACATCATTGTTAGCCGCTTTCCTTCCACCCAGCTATTGACCATCTCCATAAGGACAGAGGAATCCTCCTGTCGCTTATACCGCTCGTAAGCAGTAATCACGGCCTGCTCCCTACAATGCACAAGTGGCGGCATTTTTGCAATATCTCGACCGCTGCTGTTGGCGCCGTTCGAAAAGTACCTGTGACCAGCCGGAGAGCCTGGTTTTGTAAAATATCACGGTCTCTAGTGACAATCGGGATCCATAGACCTACAATAACTGGCTGTAATCAATCTTGGACCTTACTGCACCCATGTACGGTGTCCTCAGGGCATCTGCTCGAGCTCCCCCCCCCCCCGGATGTATTCGCCAGTTTCTTGACAATATTTTTATCTATCGGTGGTGCAGCAGGCCACCTCCGAAAATGTGTAAAGAGTGTTAACTTGGATTTCGTTTCCACAGCAAGAACCGTACCCTCAACTTCCAGCTTCATTGGTTCCTTAAAGATATTAGTCTCCAAGGTGAACAGCGAGTAGACGATCTTCGAGCAGTTTAGCTCTATGCCCCCACATTCTCGTATAAATGCTGACCATAGTCAAATCCTTCTGGAGCGCCCTCTCTAGGACCGGGGCACTCTTTCCGATCTTCCAGATTGCCAAAATTGTCAGCATATAGTAGGCTTTTACATCCCAAATATCAACGTACACCTTAGGGCGTAGCCCTGTGGAATAGACTGTTCAAGAGTTTTGCTTTCTCGAAACACTGTCCCAAACGCTGTCATGACAACCAGCCGCTGAAGCTTCAACAAAAGAACTGGTCGCCAGACTGTATTGTAAGCCTTTTTGAAATATAGGAAAACTACTGCCGTTGACTCAGCTCTCAGAAAGCCGTCGGCTATTTCTTGGACTAGGAGCGTTACCTGATCCATCGCACTCTTCCCCCACCTAAAGCTTTCTTGCTTCGGGTTTATGAGCCCTTTTCCCTCTAGGTACCACATCAACCTTCTGTTTACCATGCTTTTCGCTACCTTCCCAACACACGAAGTGAGAGAAATAGGCCTGTAGCTTTCCGCATACTATGCATTTTTCCCTTTTTTAAGTACCGGGACCATGACAGCCTCCCTCCACCTTTGTGGGAGGTCTCCAGATAAACTGGAGAAGCTTTACTTTTCCTTTTACTCCGCGGTGTGCAACCATTTCATTACTGATTTGGTTACTACCTAGAGCCTTCCTCATGCAACACTTCCTGGCTGCATATGCCAATTCCCTGACAGAGAATGGAGCTTCGAACGTGTCATGATTTTCCGGGCAAAACTTAGCCTTCTCTTTGACCCGTCGGACTTTATCCAGTGCCTTAGACAGTGTACTCCTCTTACTAGACCTACTGACCTCTGCAAAGTGTTTGTTAAGCAATTCGGCCTTCTAGCTATCGCTAGCTTTCAGGCCTGATTCCGTTTGCATTGGGGCGGCAGTTTTAACCGCCCCGGCGTTGGTCAGGTTTTTAGAGATTTCCAAGACTTCTGGCATTCCCTCAAATGTATCTTTTCGCAAGTATCGGTCTATTTCTGTTTTTTTGGCCTCGGCAGACGCCATTTTGACCTGCTCAGTTAGTTTATTGTACTCGCGGCGCGCCTCAGCCGTTTTCCTTCTGCTCGCTCTCCGACGAGATGCTTGCCTCTGTCTCACTAACTTTGCAAGGGCTGTAGTCCAATATGGCCTGTACGTACTTCTCGAAAGGCCTCAAGGGACTACGTGCGGCACTTAAGATTGCTTCAGTTATCTCCTTGTAAACAACGTCAACGGTTCCACGATCGGTTTCTACCAGCTCCGAGGCAGCGTCTGTAGCTACCCTGAAAGCGTCCTAATTTGCCTTTGAATAGACCCAGCACCGTCGCGTTGCACCTGGGATTTTCTCAGGTGGAGAGATATCGACCGAGACGAGAACGGGTATATGATCGATCCCGACACACTCGATCACCTTGAAAGAGTGTACGTCAGCAGCATCAGCTACGTCAGCTCAATAGCAAAATCAATAACAGAAAAGCTCAACTTATCGATTGAAGTTTAACACTACCAGCCAGTTATATCAACATAACATTGATAGTACGACTTGTAATCGAATTAGATAAGATACAACGTCGCCGACTGTGTACAGTTGCTGCCATATACTACAAACGCTTTCTACAGTCTTGTGCAGCAGTCAATGCCGGAGGTGCAAATATGTATTGCTTGACGTGGTCTTCTTTGGCTGCTATATGACTGACGATATACACACATCACCAGGGTCAGATTTAGACTTGGTGCCCTTTATAAATCCAGATATTATATTCAGTGCCAAATATATAAGTATTAGAGCTGCTGTTTGATTAAAAAATGATCAAAATTAACGCATGATTAAAATTTTTATCTCCAATTAACGCACATTTTAATCCACACAATATAATAATTTGTTTTTATTCAAACTAGTATGTCATAATATCATAGCATAAAGTTGACATAATAAACAAGTCAGATTAATTTATGAAAGAGGTATATTTAATTGTAACAGATTTTTTAAGCATTAGCTTATATGTCTATTGAATTACTGATTGAGACAAGTTTATTGGCATGTATCAATCACGTCAAGTGATGCGAATTGTTTTCTTTTTAATCAATAACAAAGTCAAACATGCGATTTTCTCGTACCGTAGTTTTCGAACTAATGACGCAACCCCATGTCCCCCCCCTCCCTCTCATATTTACTACACTTCGCCCCACGTAAGTCTTGTTTACCTACCTTTCACTATCGTCAATACCCCCTCCACTTCCCATTGCAAAAAGAATACACACGTCATTTATATCTCATATATGCATTTTCCTTCATAAAATAATAGTATAGACAGAAAGTAGTCTCTCACTTATTATTAACGCGTTTTTTCCTTTAATTTTCCCCTTTCCCAACCCAGTTACATTTTTGAAACACTTAGCAGTCTCTCCCCACAAAGCTGATGTTACTTATGACTTATCCAACCATCGTACCCCGTCTTTCCCAAAACAAGCTAACACATGTGCGATTGTTTCAAAACCCTGGCGCCTGTCAATCAAACTAGGAGCACGCTTCAGCAGATGTTCACTAATTGTATTCAGGGTCATAAATTAGAATTAGGAAATGACAATCCTATTGTTTCAAGTTCATATTGCTGCTATGATTTTATGTAAACGTGACAGTTTCTATGTTTGGGTATTTTTTCTTGCTTTTTTAAAAAAATTCTTGTCTGATCAGGTTATAGAATTGGGTTATTTACTAACAACGTTTGGGTAAATATTAATTCATTAATGTGTTTGTATTTTTTAAATACATTATTATGCTTTATTTGCCGTAAATCAACAGCCCTAATAAAATATTAAATTTATCTCAATGTCACAACAATTCTGAAAAATACAACCATTGCCTCGTGTACAGATGTGTGCATCACACAGTCTAGACACTGATTACAGGTGTCATGTATATGAAACTTTTAGTGCAGTTGTTGCAGACGTGACCAGCAAGATGATGTATTATTAAAATGCGATAAAAAATTATGCGCAAAAATATGATGATACAGAATGCTACTTTGATCTAATTATAACCGGGTTCATTATACACTTGTTTGTTTTTTATTTTACCTTCAACAATACACTATAGTACCTCTACCTATACACTACAGTATATAATGTAAATTAATGAATGAAACTTTTCTTTTTTTTACATCGACCGGGAAGGGAGCAGGAGGTTTGCTTGTCGAAGGGCTATGTAACAAAAACATCTTCATTTTATATTACAAGTGGGGCTTTTTCGACAGTGTGAGGATAGTATATCTAATTAATAAGTGAACGGATCTTAACATCAAATTGTTGAGGGAAATTCTGTTATTTATCGATTTGGTGAATCTTCAACATTTTGGTCAAATTAACGCATTAGTTGATGCGTTATAATTTTTTATCGCAATTTATTTGACGCGTTAATCGCAACTTAACGCAGTTTAATAAGCAGATCTAATAAGTATATATGACAATCACTCTCTGGGAAAACTATTTGAGGGCCTTAAAAAAGTGGGAGGGAGCCTAAGTTATAGTTTGTGTAGACTATTCGTAAATCCGGTACTTAACATCATACAACGCAAGAGTCGAAGCAGGCTTTATATTTTAGCGCATTTTCGAGAAATCGAATGCGCTATTGTTTCCGTTTTGATCTCAGCAACCATAAGTTCTAGACCCATGATGTATATACTTTTTCTGTCGGTCTTGGCATGTCATTCCAGCATCAAAAGTCTATTTCGCGAACTGACCTCTGAGGGCTGGGCATCAGTGTTTCTTAGGGTACCGTTTTTACTATATAAGCTATATTAATAATTATGTCATTTTCATGGCCCTATTCAACACCTTATACGTAGAGATACGAGAATAAGGGCTATAGGGGTCCCAAGAGTATCTAATCCCCAAACATAAATTGGTTTTAAATAATTTTGGTCATGCCCTCTGAGGGCTGGGAATCAGTGTTTCTTAGGGTACTGTTTTTACTATATAAGCTATATTCATAATTATGAATAATTTTATATATTTTTCCAGATATATGCATTTATAAACATTTCCAAAATTTCCAAATATTTACTGAAAGCTAACATACGTACTGATACGTAGCACGAAAATGTGCTAACACGTCTTGTGTCCAGAATGGAACAGGCTTAAGATGCTGTTTTTCTTTAATCTTAATCTTTATTTTCACAACACCAAATCTTTGCAACATCAAAAGTTCATACTAAACCTATTTCAATTAAAAGATACATGATCCTGTCTTCCGTAGTAACCAATGTGTGAGAACTCTGCTCTCCACAATATACAGAAATAAGAAATGCGTTAAAATTTTCCTGCTTTTAAATTTACATAATTAGTTATATCTTCTCTGATATAGTCTGGTACAGGGGAAAAAAGAAAGTCATGAAGTTTCCTATCCCGCGAATTAGGCGGCTACCGACAGACCACTCAAGCAACTTCTTCATGGTGAATTCTACCAAACGTAGCACTGGCAAGATTGCACCTCAAATCGCTTATCCATTGCCCCAGTACTAAACTGCCTCGAGTTGTCTGTTACCACTCCCCCAAAGAGGGATAAGCCATCTTCAGGAGACAGCAGCAAATCAGGCATAAATAAGACATTGGATATACAGATTACGATTTCAAAAATACGGTTGATGAGATAAGACCGCACATGCCTAAACAGAAAGACGTCAACGATCTGATCAGAAACCTTGGTCTTAACAAGTCCAATGCTGAGCTTCTGACATCCCGGATTGCAGTCATCTGCACACCTCTTTAGGTGTGCGTTTGTCTTTTGCTAGTACTTTTTTCGCTGTGTGTTTTATCTGTGTGCGACTGACCGGTCTGTTACTGTTACAATTTCAGTTTTAAAGGGCCATTAAGAATTAATACAATGTCTTCAGACATTTCAAAACAAGACACAAAGACATAAGTCTAAAATGCCCACGTCTTTTGACTATGGACACTGTTCCGCTACTACTTTGCCATGCAACAAACATTTAGTTTTGTCACAGTTAGATGACAAAATCTTGAAGCGCTGACCCCCTTCGGCGTAGAGCCTGATCCGTTGCCAACCTCAAAGGTCCTCGCGAGACTTTAACCAACTAATGCCTTACTTGGCATCGAAAAAATAATTGAATTTAACCTATTGTAATGATAATTATAAAGTTCATACTTGGCACAGTTGGTGTTTCATACATATAAAGAAGTTGTACTTGACTGGTGAAACAGTGGCTACAAACTGGAGTCAAATTATTTTTAGAGTGGTCCTGACGAAAGTTTTTTCATTAGTAAAGAAAAAAAAACAACAATGTATAACTCAGGTTTTGTGGCTAGCACCCGTGCGCCCGTCCTTAATTTCGCCTCTGTAATAGAAATATTCGGCTAGGCAGAGTGCTGAATTTTCTCTTGATTTGTTTTTCTTTACCTTTAAGCCGATATGGCGATATAAGCTTTTATATAAATTATTAAATAAACAAAATCAAGACAATTTCACAATAATGAGCATCATACAAAAACAGTTTTACTACTAATAAAGTGCATAATGACGGTTGATTTATTTCGAAATAGCACATTTAGCAATGTGTGCATTTTATCAATGTAAATTTCATCGTTTTTACATCTCTTACAATGCATTTAATTTCGCCATATAAAGATTATAAAAAAATAAACTGTGTACGAATTCTTACATTTTTACAAATTTAACATCGGTTAATAACATAACAAATAATATGTAATTTATATTTCATTAATTCGGTCTTTTGTTTTATATTAATAGCATAAATATGTATAAGGGGGCATTTTTCACTTAAAACGTGGACTATACTGATATGATTCAATCAATAAAACAAAAGCTTCATATATGCATTATTTGATACAAATAAGATATTACTATAAATGAAATAAATGCTTTTAAACGGTGTCCTGTTAATAGTAAACTGCGAATTTTGATATTAAAAAGAAAAAAGCTTTATTGTTAAATAGTTTATAGATTTTGTGCATACAAATAAAAAGTACGTTAGGTATCTAATAATATTTTTAATTCAAAGTGACTTACTGCCTCTTTCCTAATGATGTTTTCTTTGACAAACAAAGAAAGAATTATGAAACTTGCAGTATGTTCTATTACATTTATCCATGATAATGTTTGTTGAAAGTAAACACTCAGACCTAACATGTACACCTGCAAGTAATAATAAATAAATTGAGAGAATATACATTTAAAACAGCAATCGCTGATTTATAAAATATAGAGCAATTTTAGCAGAAAATTTAACTAACAGCTTTTTCTACACAATAAAGAAAAAAATATTTTAATAAATAATAAGATTAGGATTAAATTGTAACATTAATTTAATGGAAATAAACTATTTTTATGATTTCAATGAAGTATAATTTAGTTCAAGCTAAACGGAGATAATTATTATCAGGCAGTTGTTATTTTGTAATATAATAATGTTACTGAGCATTTCACCGTACATCTATATCTAGCAGTTAGAAGTGGGTGATTTTGAAAAATAAAAGAAACATTCACAAGAGTAAATGAACATGAAAATGGTTCACATTGCAGACTTATTTTTTAACAGAAGCACAACACCTGGTATAATATTATTTACACTTGCAATTTTATTGCAAAATTCTTACTCCCCATTCAGACATATGAATGAACATCAATTTTTCTATGCTTTTTAACGTCTACAAATGATTATGTCTAAACAAGATTACATTGCAATGGATGCATTTGTAAGATTTCATCCTATTAATTAGGCTATTATCGAAAATCCTTTGCATAGAGTTAGGATAATCTCCACGAGCTTCTTAAGTTTGGAAAAGTGTTTTTGCAGTATGAGGTATTAGTGAAAACTGTTTGTTGAAATTACAAATAGTCTCAAAAACATTCTGTTTTATTCAAGATAATTTTTAAAAAATTGGAGAAAAAAGACATTTCTCGGATCATTATCACTAACTATTTTTTTATACATGTTTTTTTTTATGTATTTAATCCAAACAGTTTTTACCCAAAATGTTTTAATTTTTTGCGTTTTTATACAAATTTGCGATTCACTTCTTGAAAATTTAATGTTCGAACTGTGAAGTAAATCTAAACATGCATGTACAAGATTATTTAGAGCCTGCACAACTTTAGTCTTATGAAGCAAATAGATGTAGTTCTGCTGTCAACTTTCTAGTTGTTAAGTATAATGAAAGGAAAAAAAATTCTGGTGATGTGCTTGATGATGTACTTGGTGATGTACTTGATGATGTATTTGGTCATGTACTTGGTGATGTACTTGGTGATGTACTTGATGATGTACTTGGTGATGTACTTGGTGATGTACTTGGTGATGTGCTTTATAATTACTTGATCATGTACTTGGTGGTGTCCTTGGTGAAGTGCTTGGTGATGTACTTGGTGATGTGCTAAACGATGTTCTTAGTGATTGTACTTGGTGATGTACTTGGTGATATGCTTGATGATGTACTTGGGGATGTATTTTAAGTAAAGTTCAACATTTAGAAACATTATTTCATTTCACATTAGTGGTAATACGCACACTATTTAAATTCAATTAAATTAATTTTCGTAAAATCACACAATAAAATAATGACTGTATAATAGAAGAAGACACAAAGTACTTCAGCACACATGATGTTGCTACTGCAAACAAACTAGCTCAAATGACTTCTGGAGTCTCACTCTCTCAACTGAATGCCGAAGATCACATGTCAACCATAAACTTTCAATCACCTTGTATCAGGGTTGTTAATATTGCAATATTGTATTGGTATTGGCAGTATTGCCAATACTTTTTTAAGTATTGGTACTATATTGCAATACTTCTTGAAATTTGATATTGGTATTGGTATTGCCAATACTTATTTTTGATATTGGTATTGATTTTTAACCAATACTTAAAGCAATATTCCATAAGTTCTCTACAACATTGGTTGTGAATAAAGATGAATATAATAAATTTTTCTTTGGTGTCGCCATCTTTCGAGTGACATTGCCAAGCAATTTTTGAATGAGACTGAGCAATGAATGATAATAGAAATCATATATGATATATGTGGCAATGAGTATTGACCAGTGAGTACTCTAAGTAAAATTGATTTCTATGGAATTTGCTATTCTTTCCAAGCTTTTTTCCGGTTGCATTAAATAATTTTCTTGAGTGTTTATTGTTATTTGCAAAGTATCGTCAGGCAGATCACTTGGTATGCTTTTGGTAACACCTGGTGAAACCCGGTGGAATTCAATGTATGATGCTGTCACCAGAGTTTACAACATTCTCTGTGTAAGTGACATGGATGTTCTTGACAAACTTTGTGATGAACTTGATATCAAAAGACTACAGCCTGTACAGAAAACATTTGTTAAAGAGTATGTTGCTGTTATGAAGCCTGTTTGCTGTGCACTATATATTTTGCAGGGTGAAACTAAAAAAGACATTGGATTTGGTTTCCTTTTTCCAACACTTGTCGTGATGAAGGCTCAGTTAAAAGTGTTTCCTGATCAAGGAAAGAATGATCGGCTCGTAGTTTGTTCTCCATTAGCTTCGTGTCTTTTGCATGCCATCGACAGAAGATTTGCAAACATGTTTGACAGCATTGATGCTCGACTGGCATTCGTTGTACATCCCAAATTCAAGTTGGACTGGATGGATGATGATTTGCAGCGTTCGCATCTTATTGAAGTACTGAAGAGACGCGTTTCACAATCACTGATGTGAATCAAGAAATTAATAATTACTTGGCAGACACTTCAGACAGTATTGCATCATTGGATGCCTATCCACATATCCGTAAATATACCTGAATACAGGACTTCCTTCAAGCGCTGCTGTTGAGCTTGAAAGGCTGTTTTCATTAGGACAGCGGTCGGGGAACCGGGGTAAATTACCCCAAATGGGGTAAAAATGAAATTTTTGGGAGTAAAAATGAAACTTTTGTGAGTAAACAGTATATATTTTTAATTTGCTGTGGGGTAATATCAACTTACAAACAATATTTTGGGGTAATGATTAAAAAAGTTCCCCGACCGCTGCATTAGGAGGACGAATATTTTCCCCTCTTCGTTCACGACTGAGCAGTGCGCATTTTGAAATGGTTACTTTTCTTTGCCTGGCTAAGTGGTAACTGCAAGTTAGGTGGCGTTACCCTGTGAACTCTACTGGAATTCATCGTTAGTTTTCCAGATGTAATGCAATCCACTGACTCGGTCTGACTGCTTTTACTATAGTGTGATGTTTTACTGTTTAAGTATCATTTGCTTTTCTATGACAGTCATTTGCTTCATCCATCCATCCATTGATTCATTCATTCATTCACAATATGTGTACATCATACATATTAAAAATCTTGTTGCCAAAGGACGTTAAGGTATGCCGACTATTTTAATAGTAGTTTATTATGTTGTCAAAGACATTTGGATGCTTTGAGGGAAACTGATGAAGCAAGTGTTAACTATTGAATAAAATTTGGTTAAAAATACATCATCTAAATTAGCCAAAAATGTTGTTATCGTTTATCGATGTAAGTGATATAGAGCAATGAATTACGTATTTGCGTTTTATTCATTGAATGACCCAAATATTGGTATTGGTATTGGCAATAATAAATAAATATTGGTATTGGTATTGCAATACTGGTTTTAAAATTGTATTGGTATTGGTATTGCAATACTGGTTTTAAAATTGTATTGGTATTGGTATTGCCAATATTTTTTTTTAGTATTGTTAACAACCCTGCCTTGTATACACTATCATGTACGTACTAAACCAATTAGATAAATGTAATCATGGTGAATCTAATCGCTTATTATATTTTTATAAAACCATTTCACATTCAATTTGTCCGCCCTGTTCTATATTCTAGGAATTCTTTTTATGATACTCAAACAAACAGTGACAATTACACTCAGTTTGAAAATGAGGTAAACTTTCAATTCTGTCGTACAACCTTTATGGGGTGTTTTGACACTAAGTACATTTGTACGGCGCGGCCTTGGTTCTATGTTTCCGATTCCATCTCACATCTCACAATATTAACGCCAACAAATGGGCTTATCAATTAGTAAAGGACTTTGTGCCGAGCACAGATTATTAAAGCTGCTGTTTGAATCTTTTTTTTAAATCGAAACTAACGCATTATAAAAATTTCAACCAAATGGCTCTTCTTTAAATTTTGTGCTGTTTCTAAAGAGTCATTTTCAATTATATTTTTAGTTTTGTTATTTACTAGTTTGCGGTTCTTTAGAATTTTTCTTTTACTTGAAGAAACGTTAAGCGCGACCTTTATAATATTCTATAAAATGGCATAGTTAGTCAATTGTCAGTTTCAAAAAAGGCTAAGTTCTATAAAATGATTACAGCGGCATTTAGCATTTGACTAAATATATATATATATATATATATATATATATATATATATATATATATATATATACTTATAAGACGCATTTGCTGTCTGTCTGTCTGTCTGTGTGTCTTTTCCCTTATAACTCAAGATCCAGGCAACCAAATAACGTGAAATTCGGTACACGTACACATAATTACATGGGAAAGGTCATGGGACAGGTTTCGTTTCATTTCGATGGGTAGTTTAATTGTAATTAATTATTTTTATTTTAGTATTTTATTCAATTAAAGTAATCTCGATGGCGCCATAAATAAAACTCCTCTCTGACGTCATTTCCCGATGATGCATTTGACATGCTTAAATTTTCCATCTAATAAAGTCGAATAGAACTTGCGCGCTGGTGCTGTATCGTGCCTTTGTGCTGCAAAAAATTGTTGTTGTTTTTTCATGCTCCCTGATTTGTACAGTTTGAGGAAGGTAAAGGAATGAAGAAGGATTTTAGAAGAAGTGTGAAGCCATAATAATATGTATATCTATCTATCTATCTATCTATCTATCTATCTATCTATCTATCTATCTATCTATCTATCTATCTATCTATCTATCTATCTATCTATCTATCTATCTATCTATCTATCTATCTATCTATCAATCTATCTATTTATCTATCTATCTATCTATCTATCTATCTATCTATCTATCTATCTATCTATCTATATATATATATATATATATATATATATATATATATATAAAGAGAGAGAGAGAGGGAGGGAGGGAGATAGATAAAGAGATAGGAAAGGAGAGATAAAGAGAGAGAGGGAGCAGGGAGGGAGAGAGATGGAATGAGGGAGGGAGGGAGGAAAGGGGAGGGAGGAAGGGGGGAGGGAGGAAGGGGGGAGGGAGGAAGGGGGAGGGAGGGGAGGGAGAGAGAGGGGGAGAGGAGGGGAGGGAGGAAGGAGGGTGGGAGAGGGGGTAGGGAGGGAGAGAGAGGGGAGGGAAGGATAGAGGGAGAGAGAGGATGGGAGAAATAGGAGATATAAAGAGAGAGAGGGGGCAGGGAGGAAGAGAGGGAAGGAGGAAGGGGGAGAGAGGGAGGGAGGGAGGGGGATGGACAGGGGGCGAGAATGAGGGGGGTGAGGGGGAGAGAGGGAGATGGGAGAGGGAGGGAGGGAGATGGGAGTGGGACGGAGGGAGGGAGAGGGAAGGAGGGAGGGAGAGGGAGGGAGGGAGAAAGGGAGAGAGAGGGGAAGGAGGGAGGGAGAGAGAGGAAGGGAAAGAGGGGGGTAGGGAGAAAACAGAAAACCTTATTTTAAACCCGGGCAAAGCCGGGTACTTGCAACTAGTATATATATATATACACTAGGGTGGCTCACTTTATAATAGAAAAAAATAAAGTTGATTTTTTATCATGAGCATCTTAGTAGGTACCACAAAATGGCTCAAAATCGTTGTTTTGCGTCACTGTAGTCAATATTTGGATAGTATTAACTTAAGGATTTCTCTACGTAAAACTCATCAAATCTTAAAAACAATTATACCATTTTAAAGTATTTTATAAGCCCTACAATAATATGTTATTTTTAATTACGTTGATTTAAAACAAAAGGTTGAATCTTTTAAATGAAAACCATCACCGAAGTCACTTTTTACAGGCCGACGCGCGATCTAATTTGACTATCCTATTTTCAATCTCCGTGTGCTCCTGGGCCATTCGTCCGTCAGTAATACCAAATAAAACAATGTCCTTTACAACCATACTAAACATTTAATTACATTTTGTTAAAAAAATATTTTTAATATTAAAGAATCAAAATAAAAAAGTTAATTACAATATGAATTCTTAATTTTGTAGGTTTTTCTTTAGTATCATTAGAAAGTTCTTCCATTTTTCCTTTAAAATACGATAATAAAATTTAATTTCTAAGCATGGCCCAGAATCGAAGAGCGCTAAGAAATAGCATATAACACATTTTTCACCCATTCTTGCACGACCGTGCAAATGGCCGACAATCATGTTGTCAACGCTACACCAGTAGACCTGCCAGCCGAATTTTTTTTTAAGTTTCAGCTGGCTGACATAATTTTTCGGCTGATAGCCGGCGTAGCCGAAATTGACCATAAATTGAGTAAATTGACATATGCGGCTGATTTTCGGCAGATTACGAAATATTTGGCTAAAATTTGGCTGACGCCTAGAAAATATTGAATTGATAAAACTTCAGCAATAAAACAATTTTACAATACTTGGGGAAAAGTTTAATTATTTAAAAAAAACAGAAATAAACAGTTTTATGTGCTGTCCTACTAATACAGTGCATTAATACATTCCACTCATTCAGTTTCTGCCGCTCAATACCTTGATAAGCACTTAAGATATCAGTTTATAATTGTCATGAATTGAACAAACGCGATGTAGTTTATCAGCTGTTAGACTTGATCGTTAGCTGTTCATTATCAAACCAGTAACCGAAAACATGCACTCCACTGGTACAGATGATGCCGATGATGATAGGTGAAGACGAGCGAGTTGAATAAGTTGTGGATGCGAGGATGATGCAACACTGCTACGCCAGAAAGCGAGGACATCATAAAACTGAACAACAGGCGCCGTCAAATAGTTTCAATTTCCTCTGCCATCTGAAATAAATGTTCAAAAAATCAAAAACACAAAAGTACTAACTGCTAGTTTATAAAACATTTTATAATAGTGCACAGTATTTAAAATATTTTACTTCAAACTGACTGGTCTATTGAGAGCGAAATAAAATGAAAACTGTTTCAATGCCATAAATTAACACAGAATACCTTAGTACAATCGTCTGGTGACTGCTCAGTTCTTAGCTTATTCATCAGCTCCATTCGCAATCGCTTAAATCGGGTTCCTTCAGAAACATGTTCACTGACTAGCTGCGAATGCGATACATCAGCTTTAGACATGATGAATCCACGGGCCATTGCTGACTGTATTGCGTTCTCCAGAGTTGTGGTTGCTTCTGACCGTGGAATCAATAATTTGAAATTTGGATCAAGCAGCCGATTGCAGCTTAATGTGATCATTTACAGGAAATCGATGGTCAAGCTGGTTGAGAGCTGACAGCTTGATCATTCGCATTTTGTCATCATCATCATCTTTTCAAGTCTAGTGTAGACTGAATCATCATCAATGTTGAATTCCAACGCGTTGGACACGATGCCTTCACTTACTTATCATTGTGTCTATGACTGTCATTGATGGCGTTAGTGCTGCTCTCAGAGGCATCCATTATTGATGCACTGAGCTGATCATCTACAAGAAGCAATTCACACACTGAAGACATGCCTTCTTTCAGGGTCTTTATCATTTGTTTATCCTCTGTGAATGCTGCATCGTCTTCTATAATTGCGGTCTTGAAATTCTTCATTTTTATTGATGCTGTCGGTAGTATTAAGGTGCAATACGTGTGCTGTAAAGTGCTGATAAGAGTCAACCTTATCATAATTGCAGCATAATTATTTCATCTAGTATTTTGTGATCAACAGAAAAGCTTTTCAAGACAGAGCTGATATGGCCAGCAAGGTCATGTGCAACAAGATTAAGTAATGCGACAGTTAATATAACGGCGAACTAAATACTGCGGCTAATGAGGCGCGCCGCATATTTTTCGGCGGATTTACGGCTGACGAAAATTCGGCGGCGTAGCCGGCGTGCGGCGACGGCTGAGGGGGTCTATACACCAGTCACAATGAATTGGACTTTATCGGAACTTAAACAACTAGTTGGTAAGTAGAAACGATACACACTTGTAGTTTAAATGGTTACAGTTTTACTCTATTAGCTTTCTATTTTTTTGTAGATGATTATTATTGTAGTTGTAATAACTTTAATTTGATAAACCTTGAGGCCATTTTGATGCTTTTGTAAATTGAACGATACATGTTTGCGGACACTTCTTTTTATTCTGGCTATTTGTTAAAGAAATAATAATATTTTCTGAGAGATTATATATTCGAAATTGACTAGTATATCTCATTTACAGTTGTTAGTTTTATTATCTCAAATTTAAATAAATATAATAAGTTACATAATCGGTAATTGGTTGTCAATGTAAACATATAGTAGATTGTAGACCGACTTCATTAACATAACTATTATTGAATGAATAATTATTGAATTATTGTTGTAATAGAACTGTTTTTAGTCTATACTTAAATTCACTATTATCTAAGTCAGAACCATTTTTTAAATATCATAATTATCTTTATTGGACAGTGAACAACTCAATATTTCATAGAAGATTTATGTGCTAGTTGGACGTAATACACTTATTGCCTTGGGCTCCTATAAATACTGCCTAAGTGCACTTTTTATCTTGTGTTTTATGGTACTCGGTAGTTGCATTAAATGAAAATTTTTCAACGTAATTTAAAATGCTGTTTTTTAGATACAAAGAAAAATTATATTATACAGTAGGAATTAAACAGTAAAATAATACTAGTTACATTACACATTAACCTGACTGTAATGCAGAGTAGTTCTAAGTACGCCATTCAAAACTACATTTTAAAAGTTTTTTAGTCTGTGCTTTCTGAGTTCTGAAGGTCTTCAAGTATCGATCACTTCAGCACAGTTGATGTTTTTGCATCTGGAAATTCTTTGCAATGCTGTTAAACAATTTGGAGAAAGTACTGTTTTTCCTCTGATTTGGTGAGAGATGAGTTGAATGATGACGACAGTGCATTTCCCTGCTCGGCACAGTCATTAACAACTTTCAAGGAAGAGACCTCTGCTGTTGCCTTCTGAATGGATGGAGTTTGTTGCCAGGTGGAAGCATCAGCCATGATAAAATTTGTGAGAAGCAGAAGAGCATTAAAGAAGAGCAGCGACGACGAGGTCACAAAATCCTTTAATGTCACATTATGAAGTGCTAAAGGATCATTGGTGCTGTAGTTTTTCTCATCAACTGAGACACGTTGAGAGAAGAGAATCAGAGGAATGAGTTCTGCACTAAGGTACCAGAGATGTCAGCCAATCGTTTTCAATGCATTCTAAGAAATGGAGGGAGAAACATTCTTACAATCAATAATAAGCTTGATGAAATTCAGATCAATCAGAGGTGCGTCTGCTAGAATTAGACACTGAATCCAAGCTTTAATGTAAACCAAGGATGCAGAGATACCGAATTCTGCCATTGATCTTTCCTCATGCTTAGTCAGCTTGAATTGATGACGGAAGAAAAGATAACACAGCCCAAAAAATTTTTTTTTTCGAATTGCCAAGAATGTTTGAATGAATTTATAGCAATTCATGGGTACTGATTTTAAAACTGCCACTGCTTTTGCTGAATTAGCTCTAGTTTCTGAGATATTGGACAACCTTGAAAATATGATTGTACCCTTTGTGTAAAACAAATGCAATACGTTTGGTGTCTGTTGTTTAATTTAACTATACCAAGATATAACTTGGTTTATTTTTTTTTCTCTTTTATAACTGCTTTCTAAAGACACCACGAGTTCATCACGAAGATGCTGCAAAAATAATCCGAATGTATTCTGTTACATCTGTGGAGAATACATGATTGAAAAGCAAAGAAGAAATATAACCGACTTTGTGCAGCAGGCATATTTGGCTTATTTCGGTGTGAAGCTGGGAGACCAAGACAAGTCTGCAAAAACTGTGTGGAGAGCCTACGGCAGTTGACAAATTGTGAGAAGAAAAGTCTTAGTTTTGGTGTACCAATGGTATGGCGAGAGCCGAAAGACCATTTTGGTGATTGTTATTTTTGTATTGTGAATGTTAAAGGCTTTAATCGCCACAAGGAATCTAATTGGGATTATCCTGATCTTGAATCTGCAAGGAGACCAATTCCACATAGCAGTGAAGTTCCTATACCTGTGTTTACTGGATTATTAGAGCTTTCACCATCAGACTCCGACGAGGGGCAAGATCTGGAGTTTTTGGCAGGTGAAAACAGTGGAACCATTCAGACAAGAAGAATTCAATGACCTAATACGAGACCTAAATCTGTCCAAGCAAGCATCTGAGCTTTTAGCGTCCAGGCTCAATGAAAGTAATTTTCTCAAAACAGAAGTTAAAATAACATTTTATCGGAAAAGAGAAGAGTTTTTTCTTCCATATTTCAGCCAAGAGGAAGATCTTGTTTACTGTAATGACATCCCTGGACTTCTGCTCCAAATGGGACTACAAGACTACCATTCCGAAGACTGGCGTCTTTTTATAGATAGTTCCATCAGAAGCTTGAAATGTGTTCTGTTACACAATGGTAACCGATATGCATCTCTTCCCATTGCTCACTCAACAACAATTAAAGAAGAGTATGAGAATATCAAAACAGTATTGCAGAAAGTCCGTTATTATGAGCATCAGTGGTCAATTTGCTTGGGCAGCAGTCAGGATACACAAAATACTCATGCTTCATGTGCCTTTGGGATAGCAGGGCAAAGCAAGATCATTGGAAAAAGTAACATGGCCTGCAAGGGAAACAATGGCTGTAGGTAAAGAAAAATATCATCAACAAGCCACTGGTTGACAAAAATAAGATCATTCTTCAACCGCTTCATATCAAATTAGAATTAATGAAACAATTTGTTAAGGTTTTGGACAAATCTGGCAAATGCTTCAAGTATATTTGCAGATCATTCCCCGGATTAAGCATGGAGAAGCTGAAAGCTGGGATTTTTGACGGTCATCAGATTCGGAAACTCATCAACGATCGACATTTTACCAATTTCATGAATCACCTTGAAGCTTCTTCATGGACAGTTTTGTTTCAGTTGTCAGGAACTTCTTAGGTAATAATAGAGCAGAGAATTACGAAGAACTGGTGCAAGATATGCTCTCTAACTGCAGAAACATTGGAACAAATATGAGCATCAAGGTACATTACCTGCACAGTCATTTAGACAAATTTCCATGTAACCTTGGGGAATTCAGTGAGGAACAAGGCGAGAGGTTCCATCAGGATATGAGGGTGATGGAAGAGAGATATCAAGGAAGATGGGACATACATATGATGGCTGACTACTGTTTGAGCCTCCAGCGCAATGGCCCCAACGACACATACAAAAGGAAGTCGAGCAAACAGCGATTTGCTAATGCATTACCATAGACAATTAACATATTAATTAATTAATTAACTAGACATAATTAGTTTTTCAAATGAAAATGTTTTCTTCTATAACATTATTACACATATTTTTTAACAAATTTTTGCATGACTATTAACAGTTTCACTACTATTTGTTAGTATACTATTATACTTCATGCTATTCTTGACATGGTGCATACATTATTTAGTTAATTTTAATTATCTCGTAAAATAGAGCAATCTAGCAAAAGCACTTACATATTCTTAATCAGCATAGTTGACTTTGTATAAAATGATTCAAATATCACTGGCAATGAATTCACTGTTGACCAGTGTAATCTACAAGATGTAGATTATTTTAGACACACACTTTGCATGGTGATAAGCTCCTGGAACACGAAAACGCACTTCAAGGGGAGGGGGAATTCCTCCCAGGAAGTTAAGATTCAGAGTCAGAAGTTCTTTGTAATCTTCACGTGGCAAATATCTTGAGATGTCTTTCATTTGGAGGATATTTGAACAAAATGTGATGACTGCTTCTTTTAATGGCTTGAGATTTTTTCTCCAGTCAAACATCGTGGAATATATTAAATTCTGCCTGTGTTATTTTTGGCCAAATCGTCTTAAAGCGCTTGAATAGCAGCACATCCGGCCCAGTTGTACTACCCTCAAATGTCTTTTTGAAGACTTTTGCTCATATCAACTCAAGTACATGATGTCTGCACGGTAACCAAAGTTGCTTCTTACTCAATTTCTTTTCAAGAATAGCACTTGTTACATTGATGTGGCCTGTGTTTGCCGCAGTTGTGTCGAACGCCACCGCCTCTAAAACAAGTTGACCAGTTCCTTGTTTAACTTTTGGCACACCCAAAAGCTTTTCAACACCTAATCCAGAGACGAGGATAGCGACACGGTCTTTCAGTGGACCATCAGTTTCCTTTGATAACAGCTGTTTTTTTTTGGATCGATGTTTATTTCTGGCACTTTGCACGCTACTCCTTGACAAAGCAATATCCTTTGCTTCTGCATCATCAACTCTCGTCACAGCAAGGATGTGAACTGCCTGTCTATCACTTATTCCAGTGCGATCAAGTGCAGAGGCTGCCAATGGTGAAACAACATCCATAGCTTTCAAGTGACGTCGTTTAGGCAGAATTGATGTCGATTTCTTAGGCACTGGAAAAAATTGGTTGTCGTTTTCCTTCTCTGAACAATCACTGCTGCTTGGTTTTGAGAGGTCAGCATGGTTATGGATTACAGCAACATCTTTTTCATTTTCCTTTCCAAGTCTTTCAAGCAACCTATTCTTCATTTTTTGAGCACGATTTTCCTTCTTTGCCAATGTTTTGTTTTCAGTTTCCATTACCATTTTGCGTTCAGTTCGCTGGTCTTGCAAGAAAAGCCTGTCTTCTTCGATTATGATCATAGTGTGAGCATTGATGTGTGCGATGTCAAAGATAGATGATGTGAAGTTAACAAAGTCAGCTTCTTTTGCACGTTGAACCTCTCCTCCTCTTTTAGCATTCTTCTCAAACTCTTGGTACTTGTCAATAAGTACTTCCAACTTTTTAATGATAGCCCGTTTTTCAGCCATATGGATACGCGCTTTATCCCAGATGCTCAACAGTCTTTGCACAAGATCAGAAATAGCATCTTTATTGGGCACTTTATTAATTTTGTGTAAATAAAAGTATAAACTCAAAACATGTGTCGCTGTTGGAAGAACTCGTTCAGAAAAATCTTCAGATGGTTCACCATTTAAATGAACAACAGTTTTCGAACTAGTAATCATAACTAAATGAATGATACTTATATAGCCGCAACACTTGATCTTATAACACTTCTTTTTTATAACTAAAAAAAAATGCACGTTTTCCACGTTTTTCAAAAAAGCTTCTAGAACCTTCCAGAGATTTCATAGAACCTTCCAGAACCTTGCAGAATTGTATAGATTTTTCTAAAACTTTCCAGAACCTTCTACATACATTCAAAATTCATTCAAAACGATTTAAAATTTCAGTGCCGGTGTGGCAGTTCTAAATAAAGTCATATATTCCTGATTTTTTTTATTTCTGTTCTGTTTTGAAGTCAAAGGAAACACAAAAAACAAAATGCTCCAAAAAAGTTGACAAAAAGTTATTTGGGCCATCCTAATATACACACATTTTAGTTCAGACCAATTTGCCATTTATTCACGTGTCATGCTTTTCTCTTCGTAAAATTATAAGACATCCACAAATAGATCGAAAATATTCTTCCAAAAGTCGTACACTCTTACGTCAATTAATTACCTCAACAAATTCTAGCATTTTGTAGACCCTCCGGACCCTTGTCAACATTTAAAATGTTCGGGCCCACCCCTTATAAAATTATATATATATATATGTCCCCCCCCTCCCCGAAAAAAATCTAAATATATGATGAAAGAACAAACTTTAAACTGCTCTCCCCTTAATTGAAATCATTCAAAATTTTAGATCTAATTTGACTAATATAACGAAATTAACAAATTTCCTTCGCTATATTATTCATACGAGCTTCAACACAATTCTAAACCCATATCAAATCCTGAAATATTAAACAACAGCATGCATTGTTCAATGAATTTTGTTTGTTCAAAAGAGATCGAGAACTTGAATCTGACGAATATAAATTTGATTATTGGGATGTAACTTGTTTACGATGCCGACAAAGTGGTTTACAATATGGGAACCCTAACAGATTTTATGACACGATAATTTTGATGATATGGAATAACATAGAAATAGTGAAAGCCATTTTAGGTCATTGATTTCGCCAGATGATTGGTTTAACAAAATAGCCAAATGTTTTAGAAGTAATTTTTTAGATATTTGGTTAAATATATGGGTGTTTTTTTAAGATTTCATATTTATTGAATATTATGATGATGATGACAATTTCCAATATGATGGTGTAGTATAATTCTTGTAAAGCATAGATATAATCATTGTACGAAATGAAATGAAGAAAATGTAAACTAAGAATATAGTTATTAACGAGAATTATGAAATTTGTATGTTGTTGGATATAATTTTGAAACTATATTTTGATAAAAGGAGACATTTAAGTTAAATTGGGTAAAAGTTGAATACACACTTGATGATTTTTTTTTAGTTTTAACAAGGAAATGAAATTGTATTAAGTAAAATATTTTGCTTCTGTTTTTGTATTAAGTAAAATATAATATGAAATGATTAGTTATAACATGCATTATTATGTTTGATGTGTCTGGTAAAATTAAATCAGAATTGTTACTTTGAAATATTTTTGAAAAATTCTCAGTAATGTCGAAGACTTTAAATTTATTATTGAAGTTGTCATAACTATGTTATAACCTTTGTTAGGAGTATTTGGTATTTCTATTCAGTATAAAAATGTGTGAGTGGTGGAGTAAATGACGGCAAGTCTTTACCGAATACTTACATACTGGAATACTTACCAGAGGTGAAAAGACTAGATTAGATAGCAAGCAGTGAGAGGTTGACACAAACGGATGGTTTTGAAGTAATGGAAGAATTATAGAAGTGATGAGAATTGGACGTATTAATAGGATTTTGTTATTATTTATTATTAGAGCTGCTGTTCGATTAAAAAAATTGATCGAAATTATGCATGATTAAAAATTTAAATCGCTAATTAACGCACATTTTAATCGACACAATATAATACAATTGTTTGTATTCAAACTAATATTTCATAATATCAAAGCATAATATTGGCATAATAAACAAGTCATTTTAATTTACGAAAGAGGTATAATGAATTATAACATATTTATTAAGCATTAGCATATATGTCTATTGAATTAGTTATTGAGACCAGTTTATGGACATGTATCAATCACGTCAATGATGCGAATTGTTTTCTTTTTATTTAACAATAATGTCTAACCTTTTTTATGGTACCATAGTTCCGAACTAATGACGTATGTCCCTCCCTCCCTGTCATATTTTTCTTCACTTCGCCCACACCTAAGTCTGTTTACCCTACCCTCCACTTCCCATTCCAAAAAAATAAAATACACACGTCATTTATATCTCATGTAACTTTTCTTTCATAAAATAATAGTGTAGCCAGAAAATTGTCGCTCACTTATTACTAACGCGATTTTTTTTTCTTTATTCCACCCCCCCCCCCCCCCGTTTTCCCCATCAAGTCACATTTTTAACACACTCTCTCTCCACTTAAAGATGTCCCAAAACAAGTTGATTTACTTTTGATCTTCCTTTGAAGTTATTTCGCGTCGGTGTCTATAAATGTTACTCTTATATTTTTTCATTCATTTACTTTCTTACTATCAACTATTTGTTCAATGTTTTAGTGAACAACAGAAAAGAAAAATTTGTTTTATATGTCAGTCAGTTAAATTAATAAAAAAGTATCTTGTAAAATGACACTCTTTAATGTTACCGTTTCAAACGTTCAAAGCAATATTTTGATAGGTCGGCTTTCATTTTTGATCTTCTGTTGTTCTTTCGTGTGTCAACATTAACAATTCTTTCTTTCGTTTCATTTTGGTTATAGCAACAGTTGTATCCGAGTGTTTGCCGGTCTAACTCTTGGAGAAAAATCTTTTGATGTTTTTATTGTTATATACAAAGTACAAACGAAAATATGCCTTTCTTTCCATCATATCGACACCGCTAGTTTCAGAACGTTAATAAATATAAAATATTAAATTTAGCTCAGTAACACAATAATTCTGAAAAATACTTACAGTGTCTCGTGTACTGATGTTTGCATAGCATAGTCTAGACCATGTCTAGACATTGATTTCAAGTGTCATGAAACTGTTAGTGCATCTGATGCAAGACGCTGTATTTTCAAATGCGATAAAAAAATTGGGCGCAAAAAATGCTGATACAAAATTTCTAACATCTTATTATTTTGACCTAATTATAACAAAGTTCACCAAACACTTGTCGTTCTTTTACCTCCACCAGTACACTACAGTACCTCCACCAATACACTACAGTATATAATGTAAACTGGTAAATGAAACTTTTTTTCTTTTTACATCGACCGGGAAGGGAGCAGGAGGTTCACTTGTCGAAATGCTACATAACAAAACATCATTATTTTATATTACAATTGGGGCTTTTGTCCACGTACATAGGGGTGAGGGTGTGTGTAAATTGTGACAGGGTGGGGGTAGATCTACTTAATAAGTGAACGGACTTTAACTTCAAATTGTTGCGTGACATTCCGTTATTTATCGATTTGGTGAACTTTCAGCATTTAGGTCAAATTAACGCATTTAGGTGTTGCGTTAAAAATTTTAATCGCAAATTTTTTTTGGACGCGTTAATCGCAAATTAACGCAGTGTAATCAGCAGCCCTATTTATTATGTTCGTGTTTGAGGCAATACATCTCAAAACATGACTGGTGTCATTTTTTTCAATGTGAATATGTGTCAACCTGGGAATGTCAAGAAAACCTTACATATCACACCTAAATATATATTGCATTTGAATTAAGAATAATAATTTTGGAATCATCTTGAAGACGACATCGATAATATTTATTGACATTCATTTCAAATACGTCATATAAATATTTTAGATATTATCAACATATTTCATTGATCGGAGAAAAAGTTTGCCTTAAATAGATGTTTTTAACAAAATCATGCAGTGTATATTTTCAAAAGAATAAATTGTTGACGTCAAAAATCTTCAGACACTCCCCTAAGTCAACAAGTGCCAATAGTTTTTTTTTTTAAAACCCTTTCTAACTTCTAGGCGTAATTAGCCCTTAAACGATCAGTAATTTTAACAAAAAATGCGTCAAGAATGCGGCATAAAATGCCCCAGTATAAGCATTGGTTTACCCATTAAGTAAGAAATATCATATCTATGTTTGGTATAATTTTTAGCTAGATTATCAATGTTTACATTACTGTTATTATATAAGCTATTTGAACTTTCATTTTATTATTTGTCTAAAATTTTGCGGGTATTAGAATATGCCGTTTTACATTAAACAATGTTCATGCTTTACACAATTAAAAAATAATGATTTCTTAATTTGAATAAAACAGTTAAGTAATATCTACTGATACTTTGGGGTTGGAACGACCTATGGAATAGATCGTATCATTTTTTAGGGTCAGAGAAGGGTGATGGTGATATAAACTGTAAGTAAAAAAAGTATTTTTGAGATAGAGTAAGTTGGCTTTGAGTTCGTCGTTAAAAAAGCAGTTGTCTGCTAATAAAATACAATGAATTTCGGTATTATGAATTATAGTGTATTATATAGTTAGTATTACTTCCTTATAGTTTTAATCGTGAAGCTATCTAATTTCGATGCAAACCATCTAAACTATTGTATTCATCCATAATATATACATATATATATATATATATATAGATAGATAGATAGATAGATAGATAGATAGATAGATAGATAGATATTTATTAATTATAAAGAACCTACAAACTGCATCATTTATACCCATGTATTTCCCAATAATCGTGACTATCGAGTGAAATTGACAATGATTACAATATTTCCAAGATATCCTACATTTTAAGCTATCAAAGTCTTATTAAGCAGCTAACAAAACAATCGAAACAAAGAAAAAAATACAAAACAATGCATAAAGACTAGTGATGGGACGATTTGTTCAAATAGGCATCGAAACAAAAAGAATCGTATTTTAAAGTATCGTTTTCGGAATCTAGTTGAAGAATGTCAACGTAATTTTTGATACAATTTCAGTTAGTCTGTTAATGTATTGGTGAAATGTGCAATGTCATATAGACACACTGTGGTGCGCTAACGTCAATATATACCCTAATTTATTATGGTATAAAATAATTCATTGACATTCAAATTAATACATGAAATGACATCAATGTACATTATAACACCTTGGAGTACAAGATCACTTTGACACATTCCATTAATTTTTAATGAAGTTCATGCTTTGAGCTAACGACATCCCCACTGTGATCAGCAGTACTAGTCTATACATATCAAGCATGTGGTATTAATGACATCCCCACAGTGATCAGCAGTACTATTCTATACATATCAAGCATGTGGTATTAATGGCACCCCCACTGTGATCAGCAGTACTAATATTTACACCTTTGCGTAACACAATCAAACACACTTTGAAAAATAGTAATGGTAAGGTTGATTGTAGGGGGAAGGGAGTCTGCTGTAAATAGATGTAGATCTGCTGTAAAATAGACTTAGTTCTACTGTAAATAGTGATTTAAATAAATGTATTTCTGCTGTAAATAGACGTATAAAACAAGTAAAGTTCCCTTAGCCCTATCGGGCTATCGGGGCAGATGAAGTGTAGAATTCATCTGTTTCTATAACATCGGCATATGAAACGATTGTGTGGTTAGCACAACGCCCAGCCGCCTTTACTTCCCAACTTAAGTCAGGTACCCATTTAAAGCTGGGTCGACTTGTGAGACGACTTTGCACCGAATTTCACCTGAAAAAATTGCATGGGTCTTACGAAGACAGTCGAGCATCTAAACCACTCGGCTATCTGTTCCAATAAATAGACGTATGTCTGCTATAAATATACTAGGCCTACTGTAAATAGACTTGGGTCTGCTGTAAATAGACCTAGTCCTGCTGTAAATAGATCTATGTATGCTACAAAATAGGCGTACTACGCATATGCCCGTGAGTTTTTTTTTTGTGTATTTCCTGTCCAGTAGGTGTTTATATGTGTCAATGAATGTGTCCCTTTCTCATGTCAATAGATTCTTTATGTATTAGCAAATCTGTGTGTATGTTTCGTTTCAACAGATTTTTCTAAGTCAGTCTACATTTCCTGTCATTGTGCACTACATTTTATTTAGATTATGAAATCGTGAATCGGGATCAAGCAACGGAACCTAGAATCAAAGTTTTAGGGAGTAATCTGAACGGAATCGGCTTTGTAAAAAATGTTGTTAATGGCTACTTGCGGGATGCTTGTGCTTGTTGTCTATGAGTATGATCACCTACTGAGTTTTGGCCAGCATTTGTATTTCTCCCAGCTGCGTGGTTCTACAGTACACACTTAACACAACGAGAAATGGGAACACAACACATACAAGTACAACGAGTGGTGTTTATCTACATCGAGCCAACCATTGTGCCCTAAAATGGCAAGTAGCTTTAACAGCTACCTACTTCATATCACATCAAACCCAAAAAGACAACATGTGTTTAACCTTTTACCCTGCCTTAGGAGAACCGTCCAAGCGTCTACATGCACCTGGTCTGCCGAATTCCACCTAGTCGATATAAAGCCCGCATGCCCGTAGCGCCAGACCTCTTAGCTGTTCAAGGACTGAATTCGTTGCCTACCTCATGTAACACCTAAACCCAACCAAGCTCAGTCTTTTCCTCAGCCCAGGATCAAGTCGACCCGATGCCTCGCAGCCCGAGCTCAAATCCCCTCTCTCTCTCTCTGACTGACACAAACCCACTGAAATCTCAAGCCACGCACATCACTCCAATCTCGCGATTCATGCCTAAAGAGACTTCCGCTTCGCTGAGCAATGAATAGCGACCTGTATATGCCATACCTATTACGTGTGGTCAGTTGTGACCTTCAAGCGTGGGGAGATAAAGGGACAGAGTGCCCATCTCTCTCCCGCTTGAATTTGATAAAGGTACCAATTTCCCCCCTGTCTACTTTGATCTTTCCCAATGGACGCCAGGTGATGTGCTAGGTGGGTTAATTCCTCTGGCGCTAGACGGTGGTGACCACAGTGTGAACACCTGGAAAAGACCAAAGCCTTTGACCACCCCCTTTGTTATCTCCACCTGAGTCGAATACGCAACCTTGGGAATAATGAAATATGGGAGGACTTAGATTACATCCAAAAACTCACTGAATGTGACAGTTGGCATCGTCCCATCACTAATATATACATAGTATTCCTTACCTCCACCGCATCATTATACAGAAGAAAAACAGTTAGAACGGAAGAAGAGAAGTATGAATATTCTCAAAGCCAAAGATCCCTCTTTCAAAAAAATAATTCACATGTACACAACAAGATTGTCTCTTCAAAAATTCCTGCTGAAAAAAGTGATTAATATTAAATATTTTATTAATAATTTGGTGATGTAGGCTTATATAACAAAACTATTGTCATAATAGACTGGACCAACATAAGGAATGCTTTTCTATACTTAAAAGGTAAATTTAATAAAATTAAGTCAAATTATCATAAGAGAAAATGGATAATTAACCAGCAGTAAATATACATGTACAACTGTTGTGATTAATGAGGTATCTCACTGTCTCGATCAGGGTGATCTATGACGGCCGTTATTCTTGGGTCTCAGTGTTCACCTACTGAGTTTGGGGCGAGTATTTGTATTTTACCCATCCACGTGGTTCCACAGAGCGTACACAACACAACAAGAAATGACTACACAACACATGCAAATACAAAAAATAGTATTTATTTACATGAAATGACAGCCATTTCGCCCTAAAAAGGGCAAGAGCTTTATCGGCTACCTAATCAATAATACATCATCGATACAGAAAGACCGCATGAGTCCGCACTCATGGCTAGTAGTTCTAAAAAAGAACTCAGGATTGAGCTTATCGAACCAGTGAGACATGAAGTATCCATCACCTTTGACATCCCTGACTAAAGGAACTGTCCAAGCGTACACTATGTACTTGGTCTGCCGAATTCCACCTAATCAATATGCAGGCTCCGCTTACCCTAAGCTTTGACCTCTTAGCTGCACAAGGACTCAGTCCGTTGCCTATACCTCAACTCAACCTGTTCACAGCCCAGGCTCAAGTCGACCCGACTGGCTTGCTGACCGAGCTCAGCTCTCTTACTAACTCAACTCCCAGCGACGCACAAGTGTGCGCAGACTTCCGCTTCGCTGACCAATGGCCAGTGACCAGATTAGGCCACACCTATCACGTGTGATCAGTGACCTTCAAGCGTGGGGAGATAAAGGGATAAAGTACCCACCCCTCTCCCGCTTGAATCTGATAAGGGTGCCCATTCCCTCCCCTGTATACTTTGATCGTTCCCAATGGACGTCAGCTGGTGTGCTAAGTGGGTTAATTCCCCTGGCGCTAGACGATGTTGACCACAGTGCTAACATCTGGGAAGACGCTATCGTGTCAGCATTTGTTATCTCCCCCTGAGTCGATGACGCAACCTGGGGGGGGGGAATAAAGAAATAGGGAAAGCGTAGATTTCATTTAAAAAAAACAGCAGAATGTTACACTCACCAGCCCGATGTAAACCTCATATACATGTACAATTGTTGTGATTAATAAGGGTATCCGCATTATAGATGGCTCAGCTCAATTCTCTGAGATCTTGTTTTCTCGTTAACCCATTTGTTATCTCTAAGGTATTTAATCGTGTCAGCTGTTCTACCACGCAAAGAGAATTGCACAGCATATCTATAAATAAGTAATTTCAGTGATTTTAATAAAGATCATAAAACGGCTGTCTAAAATTAAGAAAAAAATAATATTGAAGTAGATTAAGTATACAGAATGTACAAGTGAAGAAATGTCTTACTCTCTTCCATAGTAGCTATGCATTGTAGTAGTATAATATTCTCCTTCTAAAGAAAAAAATGGACTTGTCACATCGGTTCGTTGTACTGGTTTTTCCCAAGACAAAGCAAAGTTTTTTGTTTCTCATATTTCAAAAAGAAAACATATAAAACGTAAATCAATTCACATGTTAAAAATTATACAAATCCCAAAATAATATATTAAATCATGTTGAATGGCACATACAATCAGACCTCGTTTGATACACTCTAAGAAGCTGTAACATTTTACTTAGAGAAAATATGTTAATTTATTTGTGGAAAACCTAAACATCGAATGATATTTACTATTCACAATTATTTTATGCTACTGTTGTAAATTTTTTATATATGTCGTTATGTCATTTGGTAAACACTGAATAACTTATAATTTAAAATGTTGGCTAATTCAACAGCCTGAGTGCTTTTTGATTGACACTTTGATCAACAGTTAGCTCATCATCAGACCCTTTAGCCGATGTGGTCGTTGGGGAAACGCATGGCCACCTCAACAGACTTATTCTCCATAGTAAGCTACAATTGTCACATATTTCTACCTTTTATCAGTCTAAAAAATAAAAAAAAAAATAAGTAATCAACTTCTATTCACTGTTTTTTCATCATAATTTTCAGTGAACTGTTTCTATATTATTGTATGGTATTTTAATCAACCGAGTGAAATCAAATTTAAAATTTCTGTAAGCATATCATTTTGATTTCAATGTATTTTTAAAAATGTTAAAAAATGTAACATTTGGAAATATCAAATAACTAGAAAAAAAACTAAAGAAGCCTACCTAAAACTAAATAATCCATATCAAACCGACAGCTTGGTTCAATTAGACGATGAAAGTCTTGTTGACAGTCACCTGGTATTTAAATAATTAAACGTATTATATTGAGAGAAGCTTCAGTACCTAACATGTTGAAATAACATTCTATAATACGTAAGACAGAAAAATCTTATCCACTGATGGATTAGAAACTAAAACAGAATATTTTTTATGTTTTTTTAATTTTGTAATTGAAAAACCATTTTCACCTCCATATTATTATATTATTTAAATTTTGTAATTAAAAGACTATTCTCACCTCCATATTTCTGTACACGGTGTTGGCTCATTTTAACATTTGAGAAAATTTTGAAAGTTGACAAGCTGTTTGAGTGAAACAAAGTTTTGTGCAGTTTAATATGAAATTGACTGTGCAACTGGTTCCAGAAATCTTCAACAGACGGCACCTGTTCGACAGGGAAGAAAAACCAAATATTATGACCAAATTCTCCTCTAGATATGGCGCATTTATATGAAGGATTTTTAATTGTTTTAATAATCGGTATAGGAGCTTTAAAAGATTTTTTTTTCGAAAATGGGAGAGTACCAGCGGATTTTAGGAAATGCCCACCATTCTCACCCCCCTCCCCAAACACGGCTTCCGTGTTAAACTGGGTTTTACTCTTTGAACTTTTCTCGGGCGACAAACAAAATACAATTTATGAGATTTGATGTTACCCCTGTCCGTTGTTACATCAGTCGAAAACAAGCTTGTTTCGTTAAAACTCCTTCAAGAAGAATGAAAAAACAAGAGCACACATTATTTACTATATAATTGTTATTACCTAAATTTTTAAATAATTTCAATGCATTAATACTAACAGTTGCTTAGTATAATTCAAGAGCAAGCCAGTATTAGATCTAATCCTTTAACTAATGTTTATATATAGTTAAATGTTGGTCTTTGTCACGATTTATGGCAATCGGTGATGAGTTTTATGTAAAGTAGTAAATTGCAGTTTATTTACACGAATGACATCGTGAGCACAAAAGGACAAATAGTTTCAAAGGACACATCTGCATTTTTATATATCTGTGTAACATCTGTGTAAATAAATACATCTCTAACCAAAAAAGACCACAAGGGTTTGATCTAAGATTTGTTGCTCTCAAAATAACTCATAATAGAGCGTGTCGAACTCAAGTGAAAAATTGGGCGTCCATCACATATGACTCATCGCCATAAGGGAACCGTCAAAGCACTATTGTCTGCCCAAACCACCTTATCAATATGAGGCCCGCATGTACGTAGCTCTCGACCTCTTAGCTGCTTAACGGATTAGTCCGTTGCCTCTACCTACCAAAGTAGGACAGAAAACATTGCCAACAGTCAATAGATTAATTGAACTTGGGAAATTCTAGATAGCCATGTGTTGTACTCCAAGCAACGGTGTAATTTATTTGAATAGTAAAATTGGCACAGAAGTATAAAAAGTAAATGCCTATAATAAGTGTACATAGTCTTATGACAGTTTGACTTGCAGTGAACAATCTACTAATGCAGATGTTCTTATAGTGTGGATCGCGAACGAAGTTTAGGTGAGTCGAAATTTTTTGGTAAAAAAACGTTTCTTGTTGTTGTTGCGAAAATTCATTAAAATTTAATCATAACAGAAGTCCAATAAGAAAATGATATGAATAGTACGACGAATATAACGTAAGATCATTTTCTTTTTCTCATTATACAAAATAAAAATTAGACCTACTGCAGCTTACCCTTTTCTATTTTAATGAGTAATTTCTAGAATTAGTACGGATTAGTATATGACATTACAAAAATTGCGAGTATGACGCGATGTGTTGGTAGAAATAGTGGAGCTATTTCTGACATAAAGTGTTGGAAAAAGTAATGGAGCTATATATGTCGTGAAGTGTTGGTAGAGGTGGAGATATTTCAGTCGCAAAGTGTTGGTAGAAGTAGTGGAGCTATTTCTGTCGTGAAGTGTTGGTAGAAGTAGTGGAGCTATTTCTGTCGTAAAGTGTTGTTAGATTTAATAGAGCTATTTCTGACGTAAAGTGTTGGTAGAAGTAATGGAGCTTTATATGCTGTGAAATGTTGGTAGAAATGGAGCTTTATATGTCGAGAAATGTTGGTAGAAGAAGTGGAGCTATTTCTGACGTAAAGAGTTGGTAGAAGACGTGGAGCTATTTCTGTCGTGAAGTGTTGGTAAAAGAAGTGGAGCTATATATTTCGTGAAGTGTTGGTAGAAGAAGTGGAGCTATTTCTGTCGTGAAGTGTTGGTAGACGAAGTGGAGTTATATATGTCGTGAAGTGTTGGTGTAAGACGTGGAGCTATATATGTCGTGGAGTGCTGGTTGAAGAATTGGAGCTATATATGTCGTGAAGGGTTGGTAAAAGAAGTGAAGCTATATATGTCGTGAAGTGTTGATAGAAGAAGTGGAGCTATATATATATATTGTGAAGAATACGTAGAAGAAGTGGAGCTATATATGTTGTGAAGGATATGTAGAAGAAGTGAAGCTATATATGTCGTGAAGGGTTGGTAGAAGAAGTGGAGCTCTATATGTTGTGAATGTTGTGAAGGATTGGTAGAAGAAGTGGAGCTATATATGTTGTGAAGGATTGGTAGAAGAAGTGGAGCTATATTTGTTGTGAAGGATACGTAGAAGAAGTAGAGCTATATATGTTGTGAATGTTGTGAAGGATTGGTAGAAGAAGTGGAGCTATATATGTTGTGAAGGATTGGTAGAAGAAGTGGAGCTATATATGTTGTGAAGGATTGGTAGAAGAAGTGGAGCTATATATGTCGTGAAGTGTTGGTAGACGAAGTGGAGTTATATATGTCGTGAAGTGTTGGTGTAAGACGTGGAGCTATATATGTCGTGAAGTGCTGGTTGAAGAATTGGAGCTATATATGTCGTGAAGGGTTGGTAAAAGAAGTGAAGCTATATATGTCGTGAAGTGTTGATAGAAGAAGTGGAGCTATATATATATTGTGAAGGATATGTAGAAGTGAAGCTATATATGTCGTGAAGGATTGGTAGAAGAAGTGGAGCTATATATGTTGTGAAGGATTGGTAGAAGAAGTGGAGCTCTATATGTTGTGAAGGATTGGTAGAAGAAGTGGAGCTATATATGTTGTGAAGGATTGGTAGAAGAAGTGGAGCTATATATGTTGTGAAGGATACGTAGAAGAAGTGGAGCTATATATGTTGTGAAGGATATGTAGAAGAAGTGAAGCTATATATGTCGTGAAGGGTTGGTAGAAGAAGTGGAGCTATATATGTTGTGAATATTGTGAAGGATTGGCAGAAGAAGTGGAGCTATATATGTTGTGAAGGATTGGTAGAAGAAGTGGAGCTATATATGTTGTGAAGGATTGATAGAAGAAGTGGAGCTATATATGTTGTGAATGTTGTGAAGGATTGGTAGAAGAAGTGGAGCTATATATGTTGTGAAGGATTGGTAGAAGAAGTGGAGCTATATATGTTGTGAAGGATTGGTAGAAGAAGTGGAGCTATATATGTTGTGAAGGATTGGTAGAAGAAGTGGAGCTATATATGTTGTGAAGGATTGGTAGAAGAAGTGGAGCTATATTTGTCGCGAAGTTTCTATTACTGTCTTATAAGTATGTAGGACAAAACCCCCAGCGGACTTTACACCCAAAATATTTTTTCAACCTGTTAATTGCAAGTATAATGATTTTTTATTTTTTTTATTTTTCACCTTTTGATATTGGTTTAGATATTGGGTTTGAATGTAAATCATTACTGAATTTAGGTCATGTTTTTTGTAAAGGTAGAAAGATTAAGTGCTTACTATACGACAATATACAGCCAACAAGATTGGCTTTATTTTAATTTTTTACTACTATTATTAAATAATTAATTAATTAAAGAAAAAAAGCTAGAAGTCTCTAAGAAAATAATTCTTTCAATATTTGTTTAGTTAATGCAAATGTTTTTGCCAACGGCAATTATAAATAACAAAGTGATATTTTTAAAATCTAAATGGTTGGCACATAATTTATGAAGTTTCTCTTGAAGACTCAGACTATTTTTTATTTTGGCGGCTCACCTCTGAAATCATTAAAAATATCTCCAAGACACTATTTCTTGTCCGGTCTGATGGAATCTATGTCTCTCCATATGATCATAGCCAATAGATTTGCTAAGTGCCTCTAAGATTGAGGTTGATAGATAACAGAAAGATTGCTGATTGAGGGAGTTTTTGTAGATCAAAAAGGTAAAAATGTGTATTCACTTAATACGAGGATTATAATCGAATTTAATCCAGTATTAGTGAAACGTTATACTCCTCTTTATCAAAGCGAAATATCTGTCGATATGAGAGATTGTGTCACTATGGTTGTTTTTGCAGGAAATTCAGGGTGTCAAACCCTCAAAACTTCCACTATGAGCAATGATACATTTACTTTAGAATAATTTAGCGATAAAAATAATGGTGTCACCCGACGAGGCCCGCACCCCCTAGTGACGCCATTGGATAGGCTTTACTTGTGATGTTGGTTTAAATAAAGATAAAAGATACAGAAAAAGATTAGATTAGGGCCTATTGGTTTCTTATGTTGTTTTATATATGAAACAACTAACTTTCGAACATTTTGGTTCTTGTGTTGTTTGTTTTACATTTGACGATAAAAATGTATATCTGGCGGGATAATAGCAGGGTATAATGTACTCTTGAGCCGCTTATTAAATTGAGGTGACTTAAGGACAATGTAATCATTGCCAGTAAACTATTTATAAATGAGTTGAATATATCTCGCTCTAATTTAGTATCATAATAAATAAGTGTTTGATATAATAAATGAGTTATATAATTATATTTCTACTAGCTGAACAGGCCAGGTACCCGGACCGGCTATTTGGCACGCAGTTGGAGTTGAAAATGGTGATGCGCTTACAACACCATATCATTGACTAATCTTAATTCATTCATAATATTTTAAAGGACTCTTTCTCAATAGTTATTTTTTTAATAATGTATCAATTCTCTTTCACTTAGCCCCACACCCATCCTTCCCTCCCCCCTCCCTCCCCCGCCCGCCACCCCCTTTCCACTCAAGACATGCCCGAATCGCAGTGGGTCTCAATGTACAAAATTACAAAAAGGGGCATTTAGCATAACTGCATGTTCACCCTGTTAACAATACCACGTGACACCTCTCCCAACCTCTCCCCCCCCCCCGTTAAACACTCCTTTCAAAACCCTACACCCCCATTCCAACAGTTCTTTTTTTATATTTTTTTTTAATTCATCATGTTTAACATGACGTATTTAAAAAAAAAGAGACGTGAGGTTAAAAAAATTAGCGGTGTTGCAACTTGAATCGTCTGCTTGACCCCCCCCCCCCTTTCTGCAACCATTTGTTTTATTCCCACACCTATCCCAACCAACTCGGTAATATATATTTGAGCGCGTTAACAATCAGTCTATGTACAAAAAATACCTTTTTATATAATTCATACCAAAGAAAAAAATCCTCATTATGGGTACAGAAGCTTAAGAAAAACAACCCCCGACTATAAAGCATAATTTGCGCACGCTACTCAATATCATTTAAAAATCTTAATTCATTAATAAGAAAGAAATCCTTGTAGTGTTTAGAATTCCGCAGCATTTCATTTTTATTCAAGAAAGATTCATTTGATGAACAAAATGCGCACCAAACATACTCTCATTTAACATACATTGTCTGTTTTTAATTTCTATAATTTTGGAATTCCCCAGACTATTTTTATAGAGACGGTCGATGAAATGCACTGTTTTTTTTTAACTCCGCAAAGGTGTGACGTAGAACTCACACTTCTTTTTAGCGATGTAAGCTTTCAACCCGTACGGTGCCGTGTATTTTTAACATACAGACATGCGGCTTTTATTGCCATTAGCATACTTTACACCGCACGGTGTGTAGATCTGTCGAACCACCGTCTATGTTAGCCGATTATGTATATAGATAAGCATTTTAATATTCCAAGTTCACTATAGTGATAAAACAAATGTGCTGTAACTTATAATTCTACTTGATATTAACTTTTACATCGCTCGTGTATAGTGACAGAGTTAATACTTTTTGTTATCTATTTTAATTTGCATTGCTGTACTCTAGTTACTAATAGAAATATTAAGTATTATAATCAACATGATATACGATTTTTAGAGCATTTTTTTCGAAAATGCTCGTTTTGTCTGTCTGTCTGTCATCACCCTAGATCTCAACAACCATTAGTCCTAGATCCATGATGTATATATCATTTTGTAGGTCTTGGCCTGCCAAGAAATGACTTTTTTCCATTTCGCAATCTGACCTCTGAGGGCCGTAAAAGGGGGCTTAGTACCGTTTTTTACTATATAAGCTATATTAATAAAGGAGCGCCCATTCTCAGCAACTATAAGTCCTAGACCCATGATGTATAAATCATTTTGTAGGTCTTGGCCTGCCATGTGTACATCAAAAGTTCATTTCGCGACAGGACCTCTGAGGGCCGGGCTTCAGGGCTTCTAAGGGGCTTATATATTATATATACACCTTGTACGTTCAATAACCCATTCATTTGGCGCGAAATACTGCAGCACGTAGTTTCACCACGATTTATTAAGAAACTCATCAAATGAAATAGTAAGCTTGTGTTCTGAGTTTAATTGAAAGTATCAGAGCTATGCAACAATTGACGGAGTTTTCGGACGATTAAATGACTATAATTTCGAATGTTTTCAATTATGAGTCCTATTTCAGTAATCACAAACCACTTGTAGTTAGATTTAAGAGAAAATAATTTTTTTTCAAATATAAGAAAACGTCTTTTTAATATCTTTTTTCAGATATATGCATTACACAATTGAATTTATAAACATTTACAAAATTTACAAATATTTACTGAAAGATAGCATACGTACTGATACATAATACGAAAATGCTCTAACACGTCCTGTGTCCAGAATGGAACAGGCTTAATTGCTTGTTTAATTTATCTCGCTCGACTCAAGTTAACAGCTAGTTTGTAGAATATACTGATAAGAGGTAACAGCCAATGGCAATGCAATTTGAGTGACGTATTGCCTGGTATTTGGAATGGTCGGTATATTTATTAAAATTTAGTTCAATGTTCTAAAAAAGTGAAGTTACCCCGTCCATCAAATAGATGGATTATTCCTTTCAGCCAACTTCTCTCGCACCCTCTTCAAAATTTTATTTTTCAAATTTCTTTTTACCCCTTACCCCAAGCATTTCAGGTAAAGAAAATGCAGCAACAGCTATATTAAACAGTGAATGGCAGCAATGTTATACATTGAATGGCAGCAATGTTATACATTAAATAGCAGTTATACTATGCATTGAATGGCAGCAATATTATACATTGAATGCCAGCAAAGTTATACATTGAATGGCAGTTATACTATACATTGAATGGCAGTTATACTATACATTGAATGGCAGCAATTTTATACATTGAATGACAGTTATATTATGTACTGAAGGGCAGCTATAGTATTAACTGAATAGCAGCTATATTTGTAGGCCTACTGGTATGCTTTTTTAAACATAAAAGTTAAAGGATTTTATCGACAACGATTTTTCTTCAATTTTTTAAATAAATATTATATAACTGTTAATAACTTTTGAATAGGTATTTTTATTAAACTAATTAGGAAAACTCAAACTCTATGAAAATTACCTAATTCATCTGGTTGATATTTTACCAAGAATTTATTCACATCTCTTTACATAATTATATGTATATATATATATATATATATATATATATATATAACCAAGTACTGCTTTCCCTCTGATTTGGTGAGAGATGAGTTGAATGATGACGCCAGTGGAATTCCCCGCTCGGTACAGTCCTTGACAACTTTCAAGGAAGAGACTACTGCCGTTGCCTTCTGAATGGATGGAGTTTGTTGCCAGGTGGAAGCATCAGCCATGAGAACATTTGTGGGAAGCAGAAGAGCATTAAAGAAAAGAGGCAATGACGAGGTCAGAAAATTCTTCACATTATGAAGGATCATTTGTGTTGCGGATGCACCTTTCTTCTTTCTGATCATCAGAGGATTTCTCCATGAATTACCTCAAGCAAGCAGCAAAGCTGTTTTTCTCATCCATTGAGACACGTTGAGAAAATAGAACCAGAGGAATGAGCTCTGCACTAAGATACCAAAAATGTCAGCCAATCGTTTTCAATGCAGTCTGAGAAATGGAGGGAGAAATTATCTTATAATCAATAAGAAGCTTGATGAAATTCGGATCATTCAGAGGTGCGCCTGCTGGAATGGGACACTGAATCCAAGCATTAATTTTAACCAAGGATGCAAAGGTACCAAATTCTGCAATTGATCTGTCTTCATGCTTAGTCAGTTTGAATTGATGACGGAAGAGGAGATAATCTACTTGATGTAGATTATTTTAGACGTCCACCTTGCATGGTGATAAGCTCCTGGAAAACGAAAACGCACACCAAGTAGGGGGGATTTCTCCCAGGAAGATAACATTCAGAGTCAGAAGTTCTTTGTAATCTTCACGTAGCAAATATCTTGAGTTGTCTTTCATTTGGAGGATATTTGTACAAAATATGATGACTTCTTCATATAATGGCTTGAGATTTGGCTCCAGTCGAACATCGTGGCATATACTAAATTCTGTCTATTTTATTTTTGGCTAAAACGTCTTAAAGCGCTTGAATAGCACCACATCCTGTCCAGTTTTACTACCCCCCCCCCCAAATGTCTTCTTGAAGACTTTTGCGTATATCAACTAAAGTATATGATGTCTGCATGGTAACCAAAGCAGCTTCAAACTCAATGTCTTTTCAAGAACAGCACAGTTTCCATTGATGTTTCCTGTGTTTGCCGCAGATCTTTTCTGTCAATCGCCAAGCCTTTAAAATATTTGCCACCGCCTCTGAAACAAGTTGACCAGTTCCTTGTTTAATTTTTGGCACACCCAAAACCTTCTTAACACCTAATCCATAGACGAGGATAGTGACACGGTCATCCTTCTCTGGACTACCATCTATTGCTGGAAGTAACATCCCATCAAAATGGACTACCAGTTGACCATCAAATTGGAAGCATTCTTTGATATCAGCTGCTTTTTTGGATCGATGTTTCTTCTGGCTCTTTGCACGCTACTCCTTGACAAAGCAATATCCTTTGCTTCTGCATCATCAACTCTCGACACAGCAAGGATGTGAACTGCTTGTCTATCACTTATTTTAGTGCGATCAAGTGCAGAGGCTACCAATGGTGAAACAACATCCATAGCTTTTAAGCTACTTTGTTTAGGCAGAATTGATGTCGATTTCTTTGGCACTGGAAATAATTGGTTGTCGTTTTCCTTCTCTAAAAAAATCACTGCTGCTTGGTACTGAGAGGCCAGCAAGGTTATGGATTACATTTTTTCACTTTTCCAGTGCAAGTCTTTCAAGCAAACTATTCTTCCGTTTTTGAGTTCGCTGTTCCTTCTTTGCCACTGCGTTGTCTTCAGTTCTCATTACCATTTTGCGTTCAGTTCGCTGGTCATGCAAGAAAGGAATTCCTTCTTCAATTCTGATCATAGTGTGAACATCGATGTGTACGATGTCAAAGATGGATGATGTGAAACTACTAAAGTCAGCTTCTTTTGCACGTTAAACCTCTCCTCATCTTTTAGCATTCTTCTCAACGTCTAGGTACTTGTCAATAAGTATCTCCAGCTTTTTAATGATAGCCCGTTTTTCAGCCGTAGGGATACACGCTTTATTTCAGATGCTCAACAATCTTTGCACGACATCAGAAATAGCATCTTTATTTGGCATTTTATTAATTTTGTGTAAATAAAAGTATACACTTAAAACATTTTTCGCTGTTGGAAGAACTCGTTCAGAAAAATCTTCTGATGTTTCACCAATTAAATGAACAACAGTTTTCGACCTAGTAATCATAACTAAATGAATGATACTTATATAGCCGCAACACTTGATCTTATAACACTTGATTTTTAAAACTAAAATAGATGCACTGGTTAAGCTGGCTATTTATATGAAAATCAAAACTTCTAGAATTTTTCAAGTTTTTCACGATTTTCTAGAAGCTTCTAGAACCTTCTAGAGGTTTTATAAAACCTTCCAGTACCTTCTAGAATTGTATAAATTTTTCTTAAACTCTCCAGAACTTCTAGCATTTTCTGAGTACTTTATATACATACATTCACAATATTCATTTAAAAGGATTCAAAATTTTAATGTCGATGAGGTAGTACTAAATCAAATTTTTTCTGTGCTGTTTTGAAGTCAAAGGAAACACAAAAAAAAACAAAATTCTGGCCGACGTCGTCGATTAGTGGCTGCTACTTCCCATCGACGGGACTGTTGTTTCTCAGTTTGACTTGCTTTTCGAATGCGATCTTGTCGGTTTCGCGTTTTTCGACGCCGGGATGCCTCCTAGTGTGTTTCTGTTGTTCTTCGATTTCTGTTTTGTTCGTTTCAGCCACGTTTTCTATCGGCAATTTCGGCTTCATCGAATGTTCTTTTTCGAGGCATGGTTGTCTCGTTCAACACGTGAATAAATAGCAACACGCGAATGTCTGTAAATTTGTACAGTTGAAAAAAAAATAGTTAATACTCACGACAAATAATAAGAAATCCTTGTTGTGTTTAGAATGACGGACGGATGCGATGGAATTATTATGCCATTGTGCAGCACAAAGGCACTATACAGCACCCGTGCGCAAGTTCAATTTGGCTTTATTAGTAGGAAAATTAAGAAATGTACCATCGGGAAAGACATCACAAGGGTTTCTTATCTATAGCGAAGGCGTTCCCATTCTGCAAAAAATTGTACCATCGGAAAATGACGTCATAGATTATTTAGATTGTTTTTAGCCGCGGAAGTGATACACACGGTCTACCGCCTAGGTTAGAAGATTATGTATATACTAGATCAAAGGCCCGTTACCCGGACCGGCTATTTGGCACGAAGTTGGAGTTAAAAATGTTGATGCGCTCACAACACCATATCATTGACTAATCTTAATACATTCATAATATTTTAAAGGACTCTTTCTCAACAGTTCTTTTTTTTATAATTTATCAATTCTCTTTCACTTAGCTCCACACCCATCCTTCCTCTCTCTCCCGCCCGCCAACCCCCTTCCACTCAAGACATGCTCGAATCGCAGTGGGTCTCAATGTACAAAATTACAAAAAGGGGCATTTAGTGTAACTGAATGTTCTTAGAACATGTATTATTTTAATTTTCTTCTATTTCATTTTTATTCCAACTTTACATAATTTGCGCACACTACTCCTTATCATTTAAAAATCTTAATTCATAAATAAGAAATCTTTGTTGTGTTTAGAATTCCCTAGCATTTCATTTTTATTCAAGAAAAAGTCATTTGATGAACAAAATGCGCACCAAACATACTCTCAGTTAGTAAGTCGTCTCTTTTCAATTTCTATAATTTTGGAATTCTCCAGTCTATTTTTATAGAGACGGTCGATGACGCGCATTGTTTTTTTTTTACTCCGCGAATGTGTGACGTAGAATCTCTTAGTTTTTAGCGATTTCATCTCGTGCGGTGCCGTGTATTTGTAACGTGCAGACATGTGGCTTTTATTGCCATGAACATCAAATACACCGCACGGTGTGAAGGTCTGTCGAACGTACGGTCGAACGGTCTACCGTCTATGTTAGACGATTATGTATATAGATCTATATATGATGCCAAAGACAAAATTTTAAAGAAATGTGGAAATTTACAATTGTGTACAGGTGCTTTAGTAAATGATATTTTCTATAAACAAAAGTATAATTTCAATAAATAAGCCTACTTCTTCAACATTTTTTATTTAGTAATTTTTATACTATTCATTTATGTAGCTTTTTTTCACTTGCGTTTCGTGGGCAGGTTTTGACTTTAAAAACAGGTTTATGGGTCAAAGAAGTTTGCTAACCACTGGTCTAAAATAATAAAGCTAAACAACATATTAGGTATTCAGTATAAATATTTTAGTTATAGTACCAAAGTAGATCACGTGATCACGTACTTTTGACCAGTGTTAACTCCGTAAAGTCAATAATGTGATAATCGGAGGTCATATTTGAATCAAATTGACCTTTTTTATTGGAAATATTTGTGTGCTTTCGTTTTTTTATAGAGAAATCAATAACAGGCCATAACTGACAGTAATTAACGATTTTTGCTGCAATAATAATACAACTAATTATGTGGTGAAAAAAAATTAATATGGCATTAAAGAATAATCTTAAATCTATTTTTCCTAGCTCTAAATGTGTTTAACAAAAGTAATATTTTGGCTACGCAAATATAAATCGTAAATGTGATTATTAGTTTAAAGTAGAAATTAAATACTTAATAAATAGTTATTACGAACTTGTTAAGAAGTAATATGAATGTTTTAAAACATTATCTAAAATGTCCCACCACACCGGTCGGTATCAACGTTGAGCCTGTTCCCCAAAGTAAGAACAAGAAAAATATTTTTACCATTTTTGAAGACAAAACATCTTGGTCTAAATTGAGAAGTTTCTTGAAAAATGTGTTTTGCAGATAACGTTGGCTGACAGAAACATTTTGAGCATTTATAATGATAAAAATAACTGTGATGAATAAGACATTCCAATGTTTTCTGACATTAGTTTTCTCCAAATGTTGGTATTTATTTTTTATTTGTCTTTCATGCATCTGTTTGAAAAAACAAATTATTTATCAATAAAATTAAATATATAATTAATATAAAAATATGAAAATAGATTTAAAAACACAACTTTTATGGAACCCTGTAAATAAATATGAGGAGCATCGAGTTAGTAGAGTGTTTGCCCTGGTAGGAAGAGGACCAGTGAATGAGTTATTTGAGGAGCATCTAGTTAGTAGAGTGTTTGCCCTGGTAGGAAGAGGACCAGTGAATGAGTTATTTGAGGAGCATCTAGTTAGTAGAGTGTTTGCCCTGGTAGGAAGAGGACCAGTGAATGAGTTATTTGAGGGTCAAATGGTAGAGTTTAGGGCCTGGTAGGAAGAGGTCCAGTGTATTAGTTTTTTGAAGGTCAACTAGTTAGTATAGTGTTGTGTCTGATAGGAAGAGGACCAGTGAATGTGTTACTTGAGGATTAACTAGTTAGTAGAGTGTTGTGTCTGATAGGAAGAGGACCAGTGAATGAGTTTTTTGAGGGTCAAATGGTAGAGTGTTGGGCCTGGTAGGAAGAGGTCCATTGTAGGAGTTTTTTGAGGAACAGTAGATAACCAAGTACTCATGAAGTTTTGGTAATTAAAATTTTATTGTTGTTAATATTGTAGAAGACTTGTACTAGACTTTATTCAAGACATTTTGAATGAATTTCAGGAAGCTCTAAATAGCTCACTAAATTCAATATGTTTATGCAATTTTTTTAATGTAAATATTTACCTAAATGCAATTTACGCGCAGTATAATATACTAATATCAGTTTTATAGAGCTATTAATACAATAAATATCTTTTCCTTTGCAGATTTACATTTAATCATTTCAACGTTTTGTATACGGCTTTTTTGAAATGTTTTTAGAAGCCATAATGTTTTTATTGCTTATGTTGTTTGTTAACGATGTATGGGTAGGTAATGATGTTAAGGATCAAAACTTAAATTTTAGGATCAAAGTAATTTTTTCGCTTCCACTTAGATTGTAATTATTTCTACTGTAAAACAAAAGTTTAAATAATAATCACTTTTGATTCAAGCTGGCATATTCTGCTTAAAATTTGTTTCCACTTTCCTGAAATATACAGTCTCTCACTGCCCACTAGGCGGTTAATTTCAATCACATTCAATATTGCCAGTTTCAGTCCTGTAAACATTTGTTGTGTGGAAGCTGTAATGTATTATTATTTAATTTTAACATAGATATATTTTATTTTTATAACATTCTATAAACAGTATCTAATATCTCAGGTTTATAAAATTTAACATCAAATAAAAATATTTATCAAGACATTCTTTTTTCTTTAAATGATTTAAACATTTTATTCACAACATATTAAGGATTAATGAAAACAATAGTTATAAACTTTATGTATATAATTTATAATGTAATTCTTTGGAACATTCTTATCATCATAAAATGAATGACTTCAAATATACGTCTAGACCTTTCCTAGATGTAATAAATTAATAATAAATGGCATAACAGTAGTTCAACTTTTGAAAGATAATTATTCAAATTACCTTCTATTCTGTTTTTAACATCGTGTGATGTAATGTCTGATAATATCAGTGCAAATATGACTATAATTAAAGGATGAATAATTAAAATTTCAAGGACGAAAGTGGTGAGAACCAGTTGAAGGTAATAGTAGGACTCTGACTTAAGTATACCAGCAAGAAGGTAAATATAAGAATGAGTCATAATAAACAACACCATCAGAATCTTGCTAACGATGAGAATAAAGTGCAACGACAGCGAGGAAGCCCATCTGTGAATAGAAATATATTAACTAGAAATATTGTCAAAAGTATATAGAGCTGTATTATATAGATGAAATAATATTTAAAATGACAAGAAAGTTATAAAAATAGAAAAAAACCATAATGAGCATTACAAATGACTGAGGCACATAGGCTACATCACACAATAACAGATACATAGGCTACATCACACAATAACAGATACATAGGCTACATCACACAATAACAGATACATAGGCTACATCACACAATAACAGATACATAGGCTACATCACACAATAACAGATACATAGGCTATATCACACAATAACAGATACATAGGCTACATCACACAATAACAGATACATAGGCTACATCACACAATAACAGATACATAGGCTACATCACACAATAACAGATACATAGGCTATATCACACAATAACAGATACATAGGCTACATCACACAATAACAGATACATAGGCTACATCACACAATAACAGATACATAGGCCCTAGATAAAATTAAAACTGGGATGGTATGCGCATTTCTATTTAAATTAATATTTAGGAGATCCTAAGAAAAATCGATTTTAAGATTTATGCTTGAAAAGTTTGTTCTTTAATAAAAGTTTGTTTCTCTTTGAAAACCGTGGCTTTTGTCACCACAAACCGATAAGTATTATAAGTTACAACAATAAATGTCTCTTAAGATAATACAGCATAAATCACAGTTTAAACTTGACTTATATACACATAGAAAATTCCAGCTCAACATTTTTTAGTGTTTTCATGATTTTAGAATGGTTACGGCTTTTTAATTACCAATTTTATTCATTTAAATATCACAAATTCATATTTATATGCATTTTTGAAATTTTCAAAAGAGGCGATGACATTAAGATTATATCTCATAGCTTATAGAAAATGTATAGTAAGACAAAAGTAAAAGTTCTTAAAAAGTATATTAATTATATTAATTTAATAATATAGATTGAAATCTACAAAACTAGCAGGTTTTTTTTTACATTCTTTTATTAAATTCGCACATATTTAGTTGACATGTCTACTTTTAATTATGTCAATTCATATCAAAAGAGCTATACATGACAACTAAATCTTTTCAAGTTTAATAGATGTCAACCACGCCAAATGGCTTAAGTGTTTGCAGTAAATTTTTCTTGTTTTAATGCTCGAAAAAATTCTTTTTGATGTTATCCTTTCCACACGATACTTTATCCTTTTTTTTTACATAGGCCGGTCGCACCCAACCAATGTTCGCATTCACCAGCCAATGACTTCAACTGGCCGGCTGATATGGACATTGATCGGTTTAGCTGGCCAATAGCTGCTATTGGCCGACTACTATATATATATATATATATATATATATATATATATATATATATATATATATATATATATATATATATATATCCAAGTTGTTGCACAAGACCGATCCCAGTTTTCTAATCTGTTAGCAATAAATGTAAACTTATTTAATACAAAAATGGTAAAATTTCCTATAATCTTTGACCGGCAGATTGACTTTATGAATAAAAAATGGCAAGCTCAACTTTTGCTGCAATGTTATTTGACTTACATACTAAATGTGAATTTAAATGTGTGTGGCAGATTAAAGGCATTTAAGTAAGATAAATTACTTACAAACGCATAGGTGGCTAAGAAATATTTTAATTAAAAAAAAACTATAGGCCTAACAGTTACATGTGACCTGCTAGCTATTTCATGTATTTCGTGTCATGTCCGTGTGATCTGTGGGGTGGACTTATGTACTTGTCTGTGTTGTCAGTGTGGTAGACATTTTAACAGCGTAAATTCTTTCATATTCTTACATGTTTAGGTTAAATAGGCGCATATTTATTTCTAAGTAAGAAGAAGAAGAAAAAAAGCTGTTTTAAGTTTACCTATTGTATACATGACTTTCTAAGAAGCATTTTTGATGAATGTTGAAAAAGGAAGTTGGTCTGCGATCATTTATGGTGTCAACTTGCAAACTAATACAGTCTTTTGTATGTTTATCATCCAAAAATCTTTCTCTGTAGTATGAAACTGGTCTGGTAGTGACCTTAGCATAGTCTATTGAGGACCCAGTAACACTAGACATAGCTATGGACTCTTTATGTGACATGTTTTGATCTATTGTCTGATGACTACTCACGGAATATGAGCGAGCTCGATATATATTCTGGACTTCTTGAAAATACGAAGAGTAAAGATTAGAATCATATGAGGTTCGCGCTTCAAATGATAATGGATTATATGAGAACCGTGGATATAAAACGACAGAGCTGTCCTGACTAGATCTCAATGATGTACCATCCTTGTCCATTAATGATGAAAACTCAGATGTAGACAAGGAATCAAAAAAATCCGGAACAGTTCCATAATTCTTGAGCTTTTTAGAAACATGCAGCCACCGTAATGGTTGGTACTTGAGGGCTTTCTCTGTAAGACTAATGTAAAAGAATGAAAGATAAATAGTTAAAATAGAATATAAAAATAAAATTAAAAAATACTAAGGATAGAATTTAACCAGCCTTTGCAATAATTGCTCATTCTATCAAAACGCCAATAAAAAAAATGCACAATGTTAAAATGCAGGATATTTTTATTTTGATTTATCTTTAAAAAAAAATGTTAAACATAAGATTCATCTTCGTTTTTATCTGTTACTAGCTGTACTCGGCCACGCGTTGCCGTAGCTAAGCCCTATGTAATACATAGTAAGTATTGAGAAAGTCATTGTTTCTAATTATATTTAGACAAAATTAAAAAAAAATAAATATCAATCATTTAAAACTATAAACAAAGAAAATTCGTCCCAATAAGGGTACATCTGTTTCTAAATTTGTTATGTTTATTAATGCAGTGCTTTTGGATGTACTTTCGGAGTTATGATTAATAGCTCGAATCTTGTTTACATGTTTGATAAAAGAAATACTGCCAAACTATTAGTTTGAACACGGCGTATTGGTTTATTTTTAAACAAATAGGCCTACTGACAATATAGAAGTTTATACTCTGTGACTTTTGAATTACCTCTCTTGGTTTAAAAAAAAAAGTAAAGTAAAGAAATATTTGTACCAAACCGATCGATTAAATATTTTAAATATTATAGATGTGATGTCTATAAAAAATGTATATATAAACACGCCGGTAATTTACTGCAACTTAGTGTTTTACATATCAAGGCACTTGGTGAAGAACTTTCGGAGTTATTAACTAAGGTATGAATCCAGTTTACATGTTTATTTATATAGATGTTTAAAATGCGAAACATAAGGGAAGAAATTAAAATGTAAAAATTAAAAGGGATGCGCAATCAGGAAGATATTTGTGCGATGTATTCAAATCTGGTAGATTATTCTGCAATGTGTACAACAATCGTAAATAATTGTGTGATGTGTGTTTTCACTTAGAGCATCAAAAATGTTTTGTATTTATTTTATTTGTTCACCTTTGAATATTATAACAAGCAAGTTTACTGTACATCTTTTTTTTATTTTTGTGTAAATACTTTTAAGTGATTAAAGAAAAAAACAAAAAACTTAAAAACATGAGCTCTAGTTGATCACAAATAAAAACATTCAAAATTCTACACAAATGAAACATCACTTGACTAACAATTATAAGTGTACCCTTGTTACGTTTTGTTATATAATTATCTAAAAGACTAGATATAACTACTAATAATCTAGGGCAATGAATACAAACACCTAATTTATCTTTGGACGGACATAACCGTTTGCAGTGTTACCAGCAATGCATTGACATATATCTTATTATATTTAATGATGATGCAAAAAAAAAATTACTTGCACATTTTTCTCTGAATACATTTATGAAACAGGAAATATAGTTTTAGTGTTACAAATGTATAGATTTCCTGATTATTGTTTACAAGTTTGGGAACATAAAACAATTTTTAGAGCATTTTCGAAAAAAATGCTCTATTGTCCCCGTTTTGTCTGTCTTGTCTGTCTGTCCGTCCGTCATCACCCTAGATCTCAACAACCATAATCCTAGACCCATGATGTATATATCATTTTGTAGGTCTTGGCCTGCCAAGAAATGACTTTTTTCCATTTCGCGATCTGACCTCTGAGGGCCGTAAAAGGGGGCTTAGTACCGTTTTTTGCTATATAAGCTATATTAATAAAGAGCGCCTATATCTCAACAACCATAAGTCCTAGACCCATGATGTATATACCATTTTGTAGGTCTTGGCCTGCCAAGTGTACATCAAAAGTCCATTTCGCGATAGGACCTCTGAGGGCCGGGCTTCAGGGCTCCTAAGGGGCTTATATATTATATATACACCTTGTACGTTCAATAACCCATTCATTTGGTGCGAAATACTGCAGCACGTAGTTTCACCACGATTTATTAAGAAACTCATCAAATGAAATAGTAAGCTTGTGTTCTGAGTTTAATTGAAAGTATCAGAGCTATGCAACAATTGAAGGAGTTTTCGGACGATTAAATGACTACAATTTCGAATGTTTTCAATTATGAGTCCTATTTCAGTAACCACAAACCACTTGTAGTTAGATTTAAGAGAAAATAATTTTTTTTCAAATATAAAGAAACGTCTTTATAATATTTTTTTACAGATATATGCATTACACAATTGAATTTATAAACATTTCCAAAATTTACAAATATTTACTGAAAGCTAACAAACGTACTGAAACATAACATGAAAATGCGCTAACACGTCCTGTGTCCAGAATGGAACAGGCTTAATTGCTTGTTTTAACTATCTACTGTAGCTCATTAAACCATTGTGTCACCTAATCATATTTCAACATGATCCTGGTTAATTTTCTCAAGCATAAAAAATGTAGCACTTTCTCCTTTTTAAATCTTTTTATAACTAAATATTTTAAAAATAGAAAGTAATCTAACTAATCCATAAACTGGCTCAAAATCGTGGTTTTGCGTCACTGTAGTTGATATTTTGATAGTATTAACTTAATGCTTTCTCTATGTAAAACTGATTATATCTCAATAGCAATTATACCTTTTAAAGAATTTTCTTAGCCCTACAATAATATGTAACTTATTTGTACGTTGATAAAAATAAAAGGTTGCATCTTTTAAATGAAAACCATCACCGAAGTCACTTTTTACCGGCGAACGCGCGATCTAATTTGACCATCCTATTTTCAATCTCCATGCGCTCCTGTGCCATTCGTCCTACAGTAATACCAAATGTATCAATGTGTACAATAATGAATAAATGTATTATATTCAAAATTGATTTAATATAAAAGAATATAAATAAATGAGAATTACTATTTGTTTTTTCAATTTTGTAGGTTTTTCTTTGGTATTGGTAGAAAGCTCGTCCATTTCTCTTTTAAAAAAGATAATAAAAAATCGCAGAGCTCTAAGAAATAGCATGTAACATTCATTTTTCACCCATTCTTGCACGACCGTGCAAATGGCCGACAATAATTATTATTATTTCTGATTATTATTGTAGTTGTAATAACTTTAATTTGATAAACCTTGAGGCCATTTTGATGCTTTTGTAAATTGAACGAGACATGTTTGCGGACACTTCTTTTTATTCTGGCTATTTCTTAAAGAAATAATAATATTTTTTGAGATATTATATATTCAAAATTGACTACTGTATCTCATTTACAGTTGTTAGTTTTATTATCTCAAATTTAAATAAATATAATAAGTTACTGTGATAGTGTAGTTGCGTGTGCTACGCACACAGGTGTGTCTGTGTGTTTGGAGCGAGGCCAGCGAGGTCAGCGAGAGGTCAACAGTCTGGTCATTTCTGGACTACGGATATTGTATTTATAGAAAGTATGATCGTCTAGCTATTTCGATTGTAAACAGAGGTAGAAAGTTCGAGTTAGGATGTGTGCGAGTTATATAAGAGGCAGTTAGTGAGATACGGGAGTCAGTTTAGAGAGTCAGTTGAGTCAATCGCAGTCACACAGTAAGTCAGTACAGTTCATTGGAGATTTTCAGTATTCATTTGTGAGAGAGTTAGTACAGTTCATTGGAGAGTTGAGTATTCTTCGTTTGAGTTAAGGAGATTATTGGTTATAGTGATTATTCAGTTTACTTTGGATTTGTCTGTTTCATATTTATTGTGATGTGAATAAATTAATAATGAACCATGGAACATGAATTTGGTTTCTTATGTCATGACGTATTGGTTGTGGACCAGAGATGAGCGGACAGCTCATTGGTTGTGGACAGCCCCCCCCCCCCTTGCAACTTTTGGAATGAATAAGTGAAATATACTGTTTTTTCTAAAATACAGAGATTCAGTTTACGTCATTTCTACCAAATGACGTATACACTAGAACTCTCAATAATCTACAAATCAAGATGGCGGAATGACACCATGGACACTGTCGTGGGCGGAGCCTACCGAATTGCGTCATCAAGCTTAGACTATACTATTTCTCCACACAGTACATTATCTCTAAGTAAGCATGCATTGGAACCTCTTTTCAAAATTCCACAACCAAGGCATCCAAATGAGCCTAGCACTTGTTAGCCATTTTAGCAGAAATGATTTTCTGTTTCAGCAAAGGGAAAAGGCAAAACCTATTTTTGAAAAGCTCCAGAAATAAACCTTAGTTACTATTAGAGGCATTGAAAGATGACATTAAAAAAGAAGGGAATGATGCCGATGAACAGTGCAGGATTACACAATCTATAGCTTAGGGCCCCCACTTTTTAGCCCCCCCCCCCCAAAATTGTCAGAGTGAGCGATTGATATATATATATATATATATATGGCACTGTTGCAGCGAAAACATTTATAACTTTAGATGACCTAAATTCTTAGCATGAGCAATATGCACATTTCCTTCACAATTCTATTTTAAGATAAGCAATAAATCTGACTTCTATCATCAAGCCCCAAATATGGCCAGTTAGAATAACGTTTTACATTCCTCTCTAAATTCTTGGTCATTCCAAACATTCCACGCACTTCTCCTTTAGATGGACTAATAAACAAATATTATTTGCTGTGGGGATACTGTGCTCCCCATGTCACTTTAGAAATATCGCAGTAATGTTTGCCTCTCTTAAAATTCAAACTAGTTTTATTTAACGCCCACATTGTCCCCAACCCTACCTGAGCGTCATGTTTCTACTCTGTATAATGTATTCTGTGTGTTTCTACTCTGTATAATGTATTCTGTGTGTTTCTACTCTGTACAATGTACTCTGTGTGTTTCTGCTCTGTATAATTTACTCTGTGTGTTTCTGCTCTGTATAATGTACTCTGTGTGTTTCTGCTCTGTATAATGTACACTGTGTGTTTCTGCTCTGTATAATGTACTCTGTGAGTTTCTGCTCTGTATAATGTACTCTGTGAGTTTCTGCTCTGTATAATGTACTCTGTGTGTTTCTGCTCTGTATAATGTACTCTGTGTGTTTCTGCTCTTTATAATGTACTCTGTGTGTTTCTGCTCTGTATAATGTACTCTGGTTGTTTCTGCTCTGTATAATGTACTCTGTGTGTTTCTGCTCTGTATAATGTACTCTGTGTGTTTGTGCTCTGTATAATGTACTCTGTGTGTTTCTGCTCTGTATAATGTACTCTGCGTGTTTCTGCTCTGTATAATGTACTCTGTGTGTTTCTGCTCTGTATAATTTACTCTGTGTGTATCTGCTCTGTATAATGTACTCTGTGTGTTTCTGCTCTGAATAATGTACTCTGTGTGTTTCTGCTCTGTATAATGTACTCTGTGTGTTTCTGCTCTATATAATGTATTCTGTGTGTTTCTACTCTGTATAATGTACTCTTTGTGTTTCTACTCTGTATAATGTACTCTTTGTGTTTCTACTCTGTATAATGTACTCTTTGTGTTTCTGCTCTGTATAATGTACTCTTTGTGTTTCTGCTCTGTATAATGTACTCTTTGTGTTTCTGCTCTGTATAATGTACTCTGTGTGTTTCTGCTCTGTATAATGTACTCTTTGTGTTTCTGCTCTGTATAATGTACTCTTTGTGTTTCTGCTCTGTATAATGTACTCTGTGTGTTTTTGCTCTGTATAATGTACTCTGTGAGTTTCTGCTCTGTATAATGTACTCTGTGTGTTTCTGCTCTGTATAATGTACTCTGTGTGTTTCTGCTCATTATAATGTACTCAGTGTGTTTCTGCTCTGTATAATGTACTCTGGTTGTTTCTGCTCTGTATAATGTACTCTGTGCGTTTCTGCTCTGTATAATGTACTCTGTGCGTTTCTGCTCTGTATAATGTACTCTGTGTGTTTCTGCTCTGTATAATGTACTCTGTGTGTTTCTGCTCTGTATAATGTACTCTGTGTGTTTGTGCTCTGTATAATGTACTCTGTGTGTTTGTGCTCTGTATAATGTACTCTGTGTGTTTGTGCTCTGTATAATGTACTCTGTGTGTTTGTGCTCTGTATAATGTACTCTGTGTGTTTGTGCTCTGTATAATGTACTCTGTGTGTTTGTGCTCTGTATAATGTACTCTGTGTGTTTGTGCTCTGTATAATGTACTCTGTGTGTTTGTGCTCTGTATAATGTACTCTGTGTGTTTCTGCTCTGTATAATGTACTCTGTGTGTTTCTGCTCTGTATAATGTACTCTGTGTGTTTCTGCTCTGTATAATGTACTCTGTGCGTTTGTGCTCTGTATAATGTACTCTGTGCGTTTCTGCTCTGTATAATGTACTCTGTGCGTTTCTGCTCTGTATAATGTACTCTGTGTGTTTCTGCTCTGTATAATGTACTCTGTGTGTTTCTGCTCTGTATAATGTACTCTGTCTTTTTCTGCTCTGTATAATGTACTCTGTCTGTTTCTGCTCTGTATAATGTACTCTTCTGCTCTGTATAATGTACTCTTCTGCTCTGTATAATGTACTCTTCTGCTCTGTATAATGTACTCTTCTGCTCTGTATAATGTACTCTTCTGCTCTGTATAATGTACTCTGTGTGTTTGTGCTCTGTATAATGTACTCTGTGTGTTTGTGCTCTGTATAATGTACTCTGTGTGTTTGTGCTCTGTATAATGTACTCTGTGTGTTTCTGCTCTGTATAATGTACTCTGTGTGTTTCTGCTCTGTATAATGTACTCTGTGTGTTTCTGCTCTGTATAATGTACTCTCTGTGTTTCTGCTCTGTATAATGTACTCTTTGTGTTTCTGCTCTGTATAATGTACTCTTTGTGTTTCTGCTCTGTATAATGTACTCTGTGTGTTTCTGCTCTGTATAATGTACTCTTTGTGTTTCTGCTCTGTATAATGTACTCTTTGTGTTTCTGCTCTGTATAATGTACTCTGTGTGTTTTTGCTCTGTATAATGTACTCTGTGTGTTTCTGCTCTGTATAATGTACTCTGTGAGTTTCTGCTCTGTATAATGTACTCTGTGTGTTTCTGCTCTGTATAATGTACTCTGTGTGTTTCTGCTCATTATAATGTACTCAGTGTGTTTCTGCTCTGTATAATGTACTCTGGTTGTTTCTGCTCTGTATAATGTACTCTGTGCGTTTCTGCTCTGTATAATGTACTCTGTGCGTTTCTGCTCTGTATAATGTACTCTGTGTGTTTCTGCTCTGTATAATGTACTCTGTGCGTTTCTGCTCTGTATAATGTACTCTGTGTGTTTCTGCTCTGTATAATGTATTCTGTGTGTTTCTACTCTGTATAATGTACTCTTTGTGTTTCTACTCTGTATAATGTACTCTTTGTGTTTCTACTCTGCATAATGTACTCTTTGTGTTTCTGCTCTGTATAATGTACTCTTTGTGTTTCTGCTCTGTATAATGTACTCTTTGTGTTTCTGCTCTGTATAATGTACTCTGTGTGTTTCTGCTCTGTATAATGTACTCTTTGTGTTTCTGCTCTGTATAATGTACTCTTTGTGTTTTTGCTCTGTATAATGTACTCTGTGTGTTTCTGCTCTGTATAATGTACTCTGTGAGTTTCTGCTCTGTATAATGTACTCTGTGTGTTTCTGCTCTGTATAATGTACTCTGTGTGTTTCTGCTCATTATAATGTACTCAGTGTGTTTCTGCTCTGTATAATGTACTCTGTCTGTTTCTGCTCTGTATAATGTACTCTTCTGCTCTGTATAATGTACTCTTCTGCTCTGTATAATGTACTCTTCTGCTCTGTATAATGTACTCTTCTGCTCTGTATAATGTACTCTTCTGCTCTGTATAATGTACTCTTCTGCTCTGTATAATGTACTCTGTGTGTTTGTGCTCTGTATAATGTACTCTGTGTGTTTGTGCTCTGTATAATGTACTCTGTGTGTTTCTGCTCTGCATAATGTACTCTGTGTGTTTGTGCTCTGTATAATGTACTCTGTGTGTTTGTGCTCTGTATAATGTACTCTGTGTGTTTGTGCTCTGTATAATGTACTCTGTGTGTTTGTGCTCTGTATAATGTACTCTGTGTGTTTCTGCTCTGTATAATGTACTCTGTGTGTTTCTGCTCTGTATAATGTACTCTGTGTGTTTCTGCTCTGTATAATGTACTCTCTGTGTTTCTGCTCTGTATAATGTACTCTTTGTGTTTCTGCTCTGTATAATGTACTCTTTGTGTTTCTGCTCTGTATAATGTACTCTGTGTGTTTCTGCTCTGTATAATGTACTCTTTGTGTTTCTGCTCTGTATAATGTACTCTTTGTGTTTCTGCTCTGTATAATGTACTCTGTGTGTTTTTGCTCTGTATAATGTACTCTGTGTGTTTCTGCTCTGTATAATGTACTCTGTGAGTTTCTGCTCTGTATAATGTACTCTGTGTGTTTCTGCTCTGTATAATGTACTCTGTGTGTTTCTGCTCATTATAATGTACTCTGTGTTTCTGCTCTGTATAATGTACTATGGTTGTTTCTGCTCTGTATAATGTACTCTGTGCGTTTCTGCTCTGTATAATGTACTCTGTGCGTTTCTGCTCTGTATAATGTACTCTGTGTGTTTCTGCTCTGTATAATGTACTCTGTGTGTTTGTGCTCTGTATAATGTACTCTGTGTGTTTGTGCTCTGTATAATGTACTCTGTGTGTTTGTGCTCTGTATAATGTACTCTGTGTGTTTGTGCTCTGTATAATGTACTCTGTGTGTTTGTGCTCTGTATAATGTACTCTGTGTGTTTGTGCTCTGTATAATGTACTCTGTGTGTTTGTGCTCTGTATAATGTACTCTGTGTGTTTCTGCTCTGTATAATGTACTCTGTGTGTTTCTGCTCTGTATAATGTACTCTGTGTGTTTCTGCTCTGTATAATGTACTCTGTGTGTTTCTGCTCTGTATAATGTACTCTGTGCGTTTCTGCTCTGTATAATGTACTCTGTGCGTTTCTGCTCTGTATAATGTACTCTGTGCGTTTCTGCTCTGTATAATGTACTCTGTGCGTTTCTGCTCTGTATAATGTACTCTGTGTGTTTCTGCTCTGTATAATGTACTCTGTGTGTTTGTGCTCTGTATAATGTACTCTGTCTTTTTCTGCTCTGTATAATGTACTCTGTCTGTTTCTGCTCTGTATAATGTACTCTTCTGCTCTGTATAATGTACTCTTCTGCTCTGTATAATGTACTCTTCTGCTCTGTATAATGTACTCTTCTGCTCTGTATAATGTACTCTTCTGCTCTGTATAATGTACTCTTCTGCTCTGTATAATGTACTCTGTGTGTTTGTGCTCTGTATAATGTACTCTGTGTGTTTGTGCTCTGTATAATGTACTCTGTGTGTTTCTGCTCTGCATAATGTACTCTGTGTGTTTGTGCTCTGCATAATGTACTCTGTGTGTTTGTGCTCTGTATAATGTACTCTGTGTGTTTGTGCTCTGTATAATGTACTCTGTGTGTTTGTGCTCTGTATAATGTACTCTGTGTGTTTCTGCTCTGTATAATGTACTCTGGGTGTTTCTGCTCTGTATAATGTACTCTGTGTGTTTCTGCTCTGTATAATGTACTCTCTGTGTTTCTGCTCTGTATAATGTACTCTGTGTGTTTCTGCTATAAATAATGTACTCTGTGCGTTTGTGCTCTGTATAATGTACTCTGTGCGTTTGTGCTCTGTATAATGTACTCTGTGTGTTTCTGCTCTGTATAATGTACTCTGTGTGTTTCTGCTCTGTATAATGTACTCTGTGTGTTTGTGCTCTGTATAATGTACTCTGTCTTTTTCTGCTCTGTATAATGTACTCTGTCTGTTTCTGCTCTGTATAATGCACTCTGTGTGTTTCTGCTCTGTATAATGTACTCTTCTGCTCTGTATAATGTACTCTTCTGCTCTGTATAATGTACTCTTCTGCTCTGTATAATGTACTCTTCTGCTCTGTATAATGTACTCTTCTGCTCTGTATAATGTACTCTTCTGCTCTGTATAATGTACTCTTCTGCTCTGTATAATGTACTCTTCTGAGCTGCATAATGTACTCTTCTGCTCTGCATAATGTACTCTTCTGCTCTGCATAATGCACTCTTCTGCTCTGCATAATGTATTCTGTGTGTTTCTGCTCTGCATAATGTACTCTTTGTGTTTCTGCTCTGCATAATGTACTCTGTGCGTTTCTGCTCTGCATAATGCACTCTGTGCGTTTCTGCTCTGTATAATGCACTCTTTGTGTTTCTGCTCTGTATAATGCACTCTTTGTGTTTCTGCTCTGTATAATGCACTCTTTGTGTTCTGCTCTGTATAATGCACTCTGTGTGTTTCTGCTCTGTATAATGCACTCTGTGTGTTTCTGCTCTGTATAATGTACTCTTCTGCTCTGTATAATGTACTCTTCTGCTCTGTATAATGTACTCTTCTGCTCTGTATAATGTACTCTACTCTTCTGCTCTGTATAATGTACTCCTCTGCTCTGTATAATGTACTCTTCTGCTCTGTATAATGTACTCTTCTGCTCTGTATAATGTACTCTTCTGCTCTGTATAATGTACTCTGTGCGTTTCTGCTCTGTATAATGTACTCTGTGCGTTTCTGCTCTGTATAATGTACTCTTTGCGTTTCTGCTCTGTATAATGTACTCTGTGCGTTTCTGCTCTGTATAATGTACTTTTTGCGTTTCTGCTCTGTATAATGTACTCTGTGTGTTTCTGCTCTGTATAATGTACTCTGTCTGTTTCTGCTCTGTATAATGTACTCTTCTGCTCTGTATAATGTACTCTACTCTTCTGCTCTGTATAATGTACTCTTCTGCTCTGTATAATGTATTCTTCTGCTCTGTATAATGTACTCTTCTGCTCTGTATATTGTACTCTTCTGCTCTGTATATTGTACTCTTCTGCTCTGTATAATGTACTCTTCTGCTCTGTATAATGTACTCTGTGCGTTTCTGCTCTGTATAATGTACTCTGTGCGTTTCTGCTCTGTATAATGTACTCTGTGCGTTTCTGCTCTGTATAATGTACTCTGTGCGTTTCTGCTCTGTATAATGTACTCTGTGCGTTTCTGTTCTGTATAATGTACTCTGTGCGTTTCTGCTCTGTATAATGTACTCTGTGCGTTTCTGCTCTGTATAATGTACTCTGTGCGTTTCTGCTCTGTATAATGTACTCTGTGCGTTTCTGCTCTGTATAATGTACTCTGTGCGTTTCTGCTCTGTATAATGTACTCTGTGTGTTTGTCCTCTGTATAATGTACTCTGTGCGTTTCTGCTCTGTATAATGTACTCTGTGCGTTTCTGCTCTGTATAATGTACTCTGTGCGATTCTGCTCTGTATAATGTACTCTGTGTGTTTCTGCTCTGTATAATGTACTCTGGGTGTTTCTGCTCTGTATAATGTACTCTGTGTGTTTCTGCTCTGTATAATGTACTCTCTGTGTTTCTGCTCTGTATAATGTACTCTGTGTGTTTCTGCTATAAATAATGTACTCTGTGCGTTTGTGCTCTGTATAATGTACTCTGTGCTTTTGTGCTCTGTATAATGTACTCTGTGTGTTTCTGCTCTGTATAATGTACTCTGTGTGTTTCTGCTCTGTATAATGTACTCTGTGTGTTTCTGCTCTGTATAATGTACTCTGTGTGTTTGTGCTCTGTATAATGTACTCTGTCTTTTTCTGCTCTGTATAATGTACTCTGTTTCTGCTCTGTATAATGCACTCTGTGTGTTTCTGCTCTGTATAATGTACTCTTCTGCTCTGTATAATGTACTCTTCTGCTCTGTATAATGTACTCTTCTGCTCTGTATAATGTACTCTTCTGCTCTGTATAATGTACTCTTCTGCTCTGTATAATGTACTCTTCTGCTCTGTATAATGTACTCTTCTGCTCTGCATAATGTACTCTTCTGAGCTGCATAATGTACTCTTCTGCTCTGCATAATGCACTCTTCTGCTCTGCATAATGTATTCTGTGTGTTTCTGCTCTGCATAATGTACTCTTTGTGTTTCTGCTCTGCATAATGTACTCTGTGCGTTTCTGCTCTGCATAATGCACTCTGTGCGTTTCTGCTCTGTATAATGCACTCTTTGTGTTTCTGCTCTGTATAATGCACTCTTTGTGTTTCTGCTCTGTATAATGCACTCTTTGTGTTCTGCTCTGTATAATGCACTCTGTGTGTTTCTGCTCTGTATAATGCACTCTGTGTGTTTCTGCTCTGTATAATGTACTCTTCTGCTCTGCATAATGTACTCTTCTGCTCTGTATAATGTACTCTTCTGCTCTGTATAATGTACTCTACTCTTCTGCTCTGTATAATGTACTCCTCTGCTCTGTATAATGTACTCTTCTGCTCTGTATAATGTACTCTTCTGCTCTGTATAATGTACTCTTCTGCTCTGTATAATGTACTCTGTGTGTTTCTGCTCTGTATAATGTACTCTGTGTGTTTCTGCTCTGTATAATGTACTCTGTGTGTTTGTGCTCTGTATAATGTACTCTGTCTTTTTCTGCTCTGTATAATGTACTCTGTCTGTTTCTGCTCTGTATAATGCACTCTGTGTGTTTCTGCTCTGTATAATGTACTCTTCTGCTCTGTATAATGTACTCTTCTGCTCTGTATAATGTACTCTTCTGCTCTGTATAATGTACTCTTCTGCTCTGTATAATGTACTCTTCTGCTCTGTATAATGTACTCTTCTGCTCTGTATAATGTACTCTTCTGCTCTGCATAATGTACTCTTCTGAGCTGCATAATGTACTCTTCTGCTCTGCATAATGCACTCTTCTGCTCTGCATAATGTATTCTGTGTGTTTCTGCTCTGCATAATGTACTCTTTGTGTTTCTGCTCTGCATAATGTACTCTGTGCGTTTCTGCTCTGCATAATGCACTCTGTGCGTTTCTGCTCTGTATAATGCACTCTTTGTGTTTCTGCTCTGTATAATGCACTCTTTGTGTTTCTGCTCTGTATAATGCACTCTTTGTGTTCTGCTCTGTATAATGCACTCTGTGTGTTTCTGCTCTGTATAATGCACTCTGTGTGTTTCTGCTCTGTATAATGTACTCTTCTGCTCTGTATAATGTACTCTTCTGCTCTGTATAATGTACTCTTCTGCTCTGTATAATGTACTCTACTCTTCTACTCTGTATAATGTACTCCTCTGCTCTGTATAATGTACTCTTCTGCTCTGTATAATGTACTCTTCTGCTCTGTATAATGTACTCTTCTGCTCTGTATAATGTACTCTGTGCGTTTCTGCTCTGTATAATGTACTCTGTGCGTTTCTGCTCTGTATAATGTACTCTTTGCGTTTCTGCTCTGTATAATGTACTCTGTGCGTTTCTGCTCTGTATAATGTACTTTTTGCGTTTCTGCTCTGTATAATGTACTCTGTGTGTTTCTGCTCTGTATAATGTACTCTGTGTGTTTCTGCTCTGTATAATGTACTCTGTGTGTTTCTCCTCTGTATAATGTACTCTTTGTGTTTCTTCTCTGTATAATGTACTCTGTGCGTTTCTGCTCTGTAAAATGTACTCTGTGCGTTTCTGCTCTGTATAATGTACTCTTCTGCTCTGTATAATGTACTCTTCTGCTCTGTATAATGTACTCTACTCTTCTGCTCTGTATAATGTACTCTACTCTTCTGCTCTGTATAATGTACTCTTCTGCTCTGTATAATGTATTCTTCTGCTCTGTATAATGTACTCTTCTGCTCTGTATATTGTACTCTTCTGCTCTGTATATTGTACTCTTCTGCTCTGTATAATGTACTCTTCTGCTCTGTATAATGTACTCTGTGCGTTTCTGCTCTGTATAATGTACTCTGTGCGTTTCTGCTCTGTATAATGTACTCTGTGCGTTTCTGCTCTGTATAATGTACTCTGTGCGTTTCTGCTCTGTATAATGTACTCTGTGCGTTTCTGTTCTGTATAATGTACTCTGTGCGTTTCTGCTCTGTATAATGTACTCTGTGCGTTTCTGCTCTGTATAATGTACTCTGTGCGTTTCTGCTCTGTATAATGTACTCTGTGCGTTTCTGCTCTGTATAATGTACTCTGTGCGTTTCTGCTCTGTATAATGTACTCTGTGTGTTTGTCCTCTGTATAATGTACTCTGTGCGTTTCTGCTCTGTATAATGTACTCTGTGCGTTTCTGCTCTGTATAATGTACTCTGTGCGATTCTGCTCTGTATAATGTACTCTGTGCGTTTCTGCTCTGAATAATGTACTCTGTGCGTTTCTGCTCTGTATAATGTACTCTGTGCGTTTCTGCTCTGTATAATGTACTCTGTGCGTTTCTGCTCTGTATAATGTACTCTGTGCGTTTCTGCTCTGTATAATGTACTCTGTCTTTTCCTGCTCTGTATAATGTACTCTGTCTTTTTCTGCTCTGTATAATGTACTCTGTCTTTTTTTGCTCGGTATAATGTACTCTGTCTTTTTCTGCTCTGTATAATGTACTCTGTCTGATTCTGCTCTGTATAATGTACTCTGTCTATTTCTGCTCTGTATAATGTACTCTGTCTGTTTCGGTTCTGTATAATGTACTCTGTGTGTTTCTGCTCTGTATAATGTACTCGGTGTGTTTCTGCTCTGTATAATGCACTCTTTGTGTTTCTGCTCTGTATAATGTACTCTTCTGCTCTGTATAATGTACTCTGTGTTTCTGCTCAGTATAATGTACTCTTCTGCTCTGTATAATGTACTCTGTGTTTCTGCTCAGTATAATGTACTCTGTGTGTTTCTGCTCAGTATAATGTACTCTGTGTGTTTCTGCTATGTATAATGTACTCTGTGTGTTTCTGCTCTGTATAATGTACTCTGTGTGTTTGTGCTCTGTATAATGTACTCTGTGTGTTTCTGCTCTGTATAATGCACTCTGTCTGTTTCTGCTCTGTATAATGCACTCTGTGTGTTTCTGCTCTGTATAATGCACTCTTTGTGTTTCTGCTCTGTATAATGTACTCTTCTGCTCTGTATAATGTACTCTTCTGCTCTGTATAATGTACTCTTCTGCTCTGTATAATGTACTCTTCTGCTCTGTATAATGTACTCTTCTGCTCTGTATAATGTACTCTTCTGCTCTGCATAATGTACTCTGTGTGTTTCTGCTCTGCATAATGTACTCTGTGTGTTTCTGCTCTGTATATAGTACTCTGTGTGTTTCTGCTCTGTATAATGCACTCTGTGTGTTTCTGCTCTGTATAATGCACTCTGTGTGTTTCTGCTCTGTATAATGTACTCTGTGCGTTTCTGCTCTGTATAATGTACTCTGTGCGTTTCTGCTCTGTATAATGTACTCTGTCTGTTTCCGCTCTGTATAATGTACTCTGTCTGTTTCCGCTCTGTATAATGTACTCTTCTGCTCTGTATAATGTACTCTACTCTTCTGCTCTGTATAATGTACTCTTCTGCTCTGTATAATGTACTCTTCTGCTCTGTATAATGTACTCTTCTGCACTGTATAATGTACTCTTCTGCTCTGCATAATGTACTCTTCTGCTCTGCATAATGTACTATGTGTGTTTCTGCTCTGCATAATGTACTCTGTGTGTTTCTGCTCTGCATAATGTACTCTGTGTGTTTCTGCTCTGCATTATGTACTCTGTGTGTTTCTGCTCTGCATAATGCACTCTGTGCGTTTCTGCTCTGTATAATGCACTCTGTGTGTTTCTGCTCTGTATAATGCACTCTGTGCGTTTATGCTCTGTATAATGCACTCTGTGCGTTTCTGCTCTGTATAATGTACTCTGTCTGTTTCCGATCTGTATAATGTACTCTTCTGATCTGTATAATGTACTCTACTCTTCTGCTCTGTATAATGTACTCTACTCTTATGCTCTGTATAATGTACTCTTCTGCTCTGTATAATTACTCTTCTGCTCTGTATAATGTACTCTTCTGCTCTGTATATAGTACTCTTCTGCTCTGTATAATGTACTCTTCTGCTCTGTATAATGTACTCTTCTGCTCTGTATAATGTACTCTTCTGCTCTGTATAATGTACTCTGTGCGTTTCTGCTCTGTATAATGTACTCTGTGCGTTTCGGCTCTGTATAATGTACTCTGTGCGTTTCGGCTCTGTATAATGTACTCTGTGCGTTTCGGCTCTGTATAATGTACTCTGTGCGTTTCGGCTCTGTATAATGTACTCTGTGCGTTTCGGCTCTGTATAATGTACTCTGTGCGTTTCGGCTCTGTATAATGTACTCTGTGCGTTTCTGCTCTGTATAATGTACTCTTCTGCTCTGTATAATGTACTCTTCTGCTCTGTATAATGTACTCTTCTGCTCTGTATAATGTACTCTTCTGCTCTGTATAATGTACTCTTCTGCTCTGTATAATGTACTCTTCTGCTCTGTATAATGTACTCTTCTGCTCTGTATAATGTACTCTTGTGCTCTGTATAATGTACTCTGTGTGTTTGTGCTCTGTATAATGTACTGTTATGCTCTGCATAATGTACTCTGTGTGTTTCTGCTCTGTATAATGTACTCTGTGTGTTTCTCCTCTGTATAATGTACTCTTTGTGTTTCTGCTCTGTATTATGTACTCTGTGCGTTTCTGCTCTGTATAATGTACTCTGTGCGTTTCTGCTCTGTATAATGTACTCTTCTGCTCTGTATAATGTACTCTTCTGCTCTGTATAATGTACTCTTCTGCTCTGTATAATGTACTCTTCTGCTCTGTATAATGTACTCTTCTGCTCTGTATAATGTACTCTTCTGCTCTGTATAATGTACTCTTCTGCTCTGTATAATGTACTCTTCTGCTCTGTATAATGTACTCTTCTGCTCTGCATAATGTACTCTGTGTGTTTCTGCTCTGCATAATGTACTCTTTGTGTTTCTGCTCTGCATAATGTACTCTGTGTGTTTCTGCTCTGCATAATGTACTCTGTGTGTTTCTGCTCTGCATAATGTACTCTGTGTGTTTCTGCTCTGCATAATGCACTCAGTGTGTTTCTGCTCTGTATAATGCACTCTGTGTGTTTCTGCTCTGTATAATGCACTCTGTGTGTTTCTGCTCTGTATAATGCACTCTGTGTGTTTCTGCTCTGTATAATGCACTCTGTGCGTTCCTGCTCTGTATAAAGCACTCTGTCTGTTTCCGCTCTGTATAATGTACTCTTCTGATCTGTATAATGTACTCTACTCTTCTGCTCTGTATAATGTACTCTACTCTTCTGCTCTGTATAATGTACTCTACTCTTCTGCTCTGTATAATGTACTCTTCTGCTCTGTATAATGTACTCTTCTGCTCTGTATAATGTACTCTTCTGCTCTGTATAATGTACTCTTCTGCTCTGTATAATGTACTCTGTGTGTTTGTGCTCTGTATAATGTACTGTTATGCTCTGCATAATGTACTCTGTGTGTTTCTCCTCTGTATAATGTACTCTTTGTGTTTCTGCTCTGTATTATGTACTGTTTGTGTTTCTTCTCTGTATAATGTACTCTGTGCGTTTCTGCTCTGTATAATGTACTCTGTGCGTTTCTGCTCTGTATAATGTACTCTGTGCGTTTCTGCTCTGTATAATGTACTCTGTGCGTTTCTGCTCTGTATAATGTACTCTGTGCGTTTCTGCTATGTATAATGTACTCTGTGCGTTTCGGCTCTGTATAATGTACTCTGTGCGTTTCGGCTCTGTATAATGTACTCTGTGCGTTTCGGCTCTGTATAATGTACTCTGTGCGTTTCGGCTCTGTATAATGTACTCTGTGCGTTTCGGCTCTGTATAATGTACTCTGTGTGTTTCTGCTCTGTATAATGTACTCTGTGTGTTTCTGCTCTGTATAATGTACTATTTGTGTTTCTGCTCTGTATAATGTACTCTTTTTGTTTCTGCTCTGTATAAAGTACTCTTTGTGTTTCTGCTCTGTATAATGTACTCTTTGTGTTTCTGCTCTGCATAATGTACTCTTTGTGTTTCTGCTCTGCATAATGTACTCTGTGTGTTTCTGCTCTGCATAATGTACTCTGTGTGTTTCTGCTCTGTATAATGTACTCTGTGTGTTTCTGCTCTGTATAATGCACTCTGTGTGTTTCTGCTCTGTATAATGCACTCTGTGTGTTTCTGCTCTGTATAATGTACTCTGTGCGTTTCTGCTCTGTATAATGTACTCTGTGCGTTTCTGCTCTGTATAATGTACTCTGTCTGTTTCCGCTCTGTATAATGTACTCTGTCTGTTTCCGCTCTGTATAATGTACTCTTCTGCTCTGTATAATGTACTCTACTCTTCTGCTCTGTATAATGTACTCTTCTGCTCTGTATAATGTACTCTTCTGCACTGTATAATGTACTCTTCTGCTCTGTATAATGTACTCTTCTGCTCTGCATAATGTACTCTTCTGCTCTGCATAATGTACTCTGTGTGTTTCTGCTCTGCATAATGTACTCTGTGTGTTTCTGCTCTGCATTATGTACTCTGTGTGTTTCTGCTCTGCATTATGTACTCTGTGTGTTTCTGCTCTGCATAATGCACTCTGTGTGTTTCTGCTCTGTATAATGCACTCTGTGCGTTTATGCTCTGTATAATGCACTCTGTGCGTTTATGCTCTGTATAATGTACTCTTTGTGTTTCTGCTCTGTATAATGTACTCTTTGTGTTTCTGCTCTGTATAATGTACTCTTTGTGTTTCTGCTCTGTATAATGTACTCTTTGTGTTTCTGCTCTGTATAATGTACTCTTTGTGTTTCTGCTCTGTATAATGTACTCTGTGTGTTTTTGCTCTGTATAATGTACTCTGTGTGTTTCTGCTCTGTATAATGTACTCTGTGAGTTTCTGCTCTGTATAATGTACTCTGTGTGTTTCTGCTCTGTATAATGTACTCTGTGTGTTTCTGCTCATTATAATGTACTCAGTGTGTTTCAGCTCTGTATAATGTACTCTGTGCGTTTCTGCTCTGTATAATGTACTCTGTGCGTTTCTGCTCTGTATAATGTACTCTGTGCGTTTCTGCTCTGTATAATGTACTCTGTGTGTTTCTGCTCTGTATAATGTACTCTGTGTGTTTCTGCTCTGTATAATGTACTCTGTGTGTTTGTGCTCTGTATAATGTACTCTGTGTGTTTGTGCTCTGTATAATGTACTCTGTGTGTTTGTGCTCTGTATAATGTACTCTGTGTGTTTGTGCTCTGTATAATGTACTCTGTGTGTTTGTGCTCTGTATAATGTACTCTGTGTGTTTGTGCTCTGTATAATGTACTCTGTGTGTTTCTGCTCTGTATAATTTACTCTGTGTGTTTCTGCTCTGTATAATTTACTCTGTGTGTTTCTGCTCTGTATAATGTACTCTGTGTGTTTCTGCTCTGTATAATGTACTCTGTGAGTTTCTGCTCTGTATAATGTACTCTGTGAGTTTCTGCTCTGTATAATGTACTCTGTGTGTTTCTGCTCTGTATAATGTACTCTGTGTGTTTCTGCTCTTTATAATGTACTCTGTGTGTTTCTGCTCTGTATAATGTACTCTGGTTGTTTCTGCTCTGTATAATGTACTCTATGTGTTTCTGCTCTGTATAATGTACTCTGTGTGTTTGTGCTCTGTATAATGTACTCTGTGCGTTTCTGCTCTGTATAATGTACTCTGTGCGTTTCTGCTCTGTATAATGTACTCTGTGCGTTTCTGCTCTGTATAATGTACTCTGTGCGTTTCTGCTCTGTATAATGTACTCTGTGCGTTTCTGCTCTGTATAATGTACTCTGTGCGTTTCTGCTCTGTATAATGTACTCTGTGCGTTTCTGCTCTGCATAATGTACTCTGTGCGTTTCTGCTCTGTATAATGTACTCTGTGCGTTTCTGCTCTGTATAATGTACTCTGTGCGTTTCTGCTCTGTATAATGTACTCTGTGCGTTTCTGCTCTGTATAATGTACTCTGTGCGTTTCTGCTATGTATAATGTACTCTGTGCGTTTCGGCTCTGTATAATGTACTCTGTGCGTTTCGGCTCTGTATAATGTACTCTGTGCGTTTCGGCTCTGTATAATGTACTCTGTGCGTTTCGGCTCTGTATAATGTACTCTGTGCGTTTCGGCTCTGTATAATGTACTCTGTGTGTTTCTGCTCTGTATAATGTACTCTGTGTGTTTCTGCTCTGTATAATGTACTATTTGTGTTTCTGCTCTGTATAATGTACTCTTTTTGTTTCTGCTCTGTATAAAGTACTCTTTGTGTTTCTGCTCTGTATAATGTACTCTTTGTGTTTCTGCTCTGCATAATGTACTCTTTGTGTTTCTGCTCTGCATAATGTACTCTGTGTGTTTCTGCTCTGCATAATGTACTCTGTGTGTTTCTGCTCTGTATAATGTACTCTGTGTGTTTCTGCTCTGTATAATGCACTCTGTGTGTTTCTGCTCTGTATAATGCACTCTGTGTGTTTCTGCTCTGTATAATGTACTCTGTGCGTTTCTGCTCTGTATAATGTACTCTGTGCGTTTCTGCTCTGTATAATGTACTCTGTCTGTTTCCGCTCTGTATAATGTACTCTGTCTGTTTCCGCTCTGTATAATGTACTCTTCTGCTCTGTATAATGTACTCTACTCTTCTGCTCTGTATAATGTACTCTTCTGCTCTGTATAATGTACTCTTCTGCACTGTATAATGTACTCTTCTGCTCTGTATAATGTACTCTTCTGCTCTGCATAATGTACTCTTCTGCTCTGCATAATGTACTCTGTGTGTTTCTGCTCTGCATAATGTACTCTGTGTGTTTCTGCTCTGCATTATGTACTCTGTGTGTTTCTGCTCTGCATTATGTACTCTGTGTGTTTCTGCTCTGCATAATGCACTCTGTCTGTTTCTGCTCTGTATAATGCACTCTGTGCGTTTATGCTCTGTATAATGCACTCTGTGCGTTTATGCTCTGTATAATGTACTCTTTGTGTTTCTGCTCTGTATAATGTACTCTTTGTGTTTCTGCTCTGTATAATGTACTCTTTGTGTTTCTGCTCTGTATAATGTACTCTTTGTGTTTCTGCTCTGTATAATGTACTCTTTGTGTTTCTGCTCTGTATAATGTACTCTGTGTGTTTTTGCTCTGTATAATGTACTCTGTGTGTTTCTGCTCTGTATAATGTACTCTGTGAGTTTCTGCTCTGTATAATGTACTCTGTGTGTTTCTGCTCTGTATAATGTACTCTGTGTGTTTCTGCTCATTATAATGTACTCAGTGTGTTTCTGCTCTGTATAATGTACTCTGTGCGTTTCTGCTCTGTATAATGTACTCTGTGCGTTTCTGCTCTGTATAATGTACTCTGTGCGTTTCTGCTCTGTATAATGTACTCTGTGTGTTTCTGCTCTGTATAATGTACTCTGTGTGTTTCTGCTCTGTATAATGTACTCTGTGTGTTTGTGCTCTGTATAATGTACTCTGTGTGTTTGTGCTCTGTATAATGTACTCTGTGTGTTTGTGCTCTGTATAATGTACTCTGTGTGTTTGTGCTCTGTATAATGTACTCTGTGTGTTTGTGCTCTCCGTATAATGTACTCTGTGTGTTTGTGCTCTGTATAATGTACTCTGTGTGTTTCTGCTCTGTATAATTTACTCTGTGTGTTTCTGCTCTGTATAATTTACTCTGTGTGTTTCTGCTCTGTATAATGTACTCTGTGTGTTTCTGCTCTGTATAATGTACTCTGTGAGTTTCTGCTCTGTATAATGTACTCTGTGAGTTTCTGCTCTGTATAATGTACTCTGTGTGTTTCTGCTCTGTATAATGTACTCTGTGTGTTTCTGCTCTTTATAATGTACTCTGTGTGTTTCTGCTCTGTATAATGTACTCTGGTTGTTTCTGCTCTGTATAATGTACTCTGTGTGTTTCTGCTCTGTATAATGTACTCTGTGTGTTTGTGCTCTGTATAATGTACTCTGTGTGTTTGTGCTCTGTATAATGTACTCTGTGTGTTTGTGCTCTGTATAATGTACTCTGTGTGTTTGTGCTCTGTATAATGTACTCTGTGTGTTTGTGCTCTGTATAATGTACTCTGTGTGTTTGTGCTCTGTATAATGTACTCTGTGTGTTTGTGCTCTGTATAATGTACTCTGTGTGTTTCTGCTCTGTATAATGTACTCTGTGTGTTTCTGCTCTGTATAATGTACTCTGTGTGTTTCTGCTCTGTATAATGTACTCTGTGCGTTTGTGCTCTGTATAATGTACTCTGTGCGTTTCTGCTCTGTATAATGTACTCTGTGCGTTTCTGCTCTGTATAATGTACTCTGTGTGTTTCTGCTCTGTATAATGTACTCTGTGTGTTTCTGCTCTGTATAATGTACTCTGTGTGTTTCTGCTCTGTATAATGTACTCTGTGTGTTTGTGCTCTGTATAATGTACTCTGTCTTTTTCTGCTCTGTATAATGTACTCTGTCTGTTTCTGCTCTGTATAATGTACTCTTCTGCTCTGTATAATGTACTCTTCTGCTCTGTATAATGTACTCTTCTGCTCTGTATAATGTACTCTTCTGCTGTGTATAATGTACTCTTCTGCTCTGTATAATGTACTCTTCTGCTCTGTATAATGTACTCTGTGTGTTTGTGCTCTGTATAATGTACTCTGTGTGTTTGTGCTCTGTATAATGTACTCTGTGTGTTTGTGCTCTGTATAATGTGCTCTGTGTGTTTGTGCTCTGTATAATGTACTCTGTGTGTTTGTGCTCTGTATAATGTTCTCTGTGTGTTTGTGCTCTGTATAATGTACTCTGTGTGTTTGTGCTCTGTATAATGTACTCTGTGTGTTTCTGCTCTGTATAATGTACTCTGTGTGTTTCTGCTCTGTATAATGTACTCTGTGTGTTTCTGCTCTGTATAATGTACTCTGTGTGTTTCTGCTCTGTATAATGTACTCTGTGTGTTTCTGCTCTGTATAATGTACTCTGTGCGTTTGTGCTCTGTATAATGTACTCTGTGCGATTCTGCTCTGTATAATGTTCTCTGTGCGTTTCTGCTCTGTATAATGTACTCTGTGTGTTTCTGCTCTGTATAATGTACTCTGTGTGTTTCTGCTCTGTATAATGTACTCTGTGTGTTTCTGCTCTGTATAATGTACTCTGTGTGTTTGTGCTCTGTATAATGTACTCTGTCTTTTTCTGCTCTGTATAATGTACTCTGTCTGTTTCTGCTCTGTATAATGTACTCTTCTGCTCTGTATAATGTACTCTTCTGCTCTGTATAATGTACTCTTCTGCTCTGTATAATGTACTCTTCTGCTCTGTATAATGTACTCTTCTGCTCTGTATAATGTACTCTTCTGCTCTGTATAATGTACTCTGTGTGTTTGTGCTCTGTATAATGTACTCTGTGTGTTTGTGCTCTGTATAATGTACTCTGTGTGTTTCTGCTCTGCATAATGTACTCTGTGTGTTTGTGCTCTGTATAATGTACTCTGTGTGTTTGTGCTCTGTATAATGTACTCTGTGTGTTTGTGCTCTGTATAATGTACTCTGTGTGTTTTTGCTCTGTATAATGTACTCTGTGTGTTTCTGCTCTGTATAATGTACTCTGGGTGTTTCTGCTCTGTATAATGTACTCTGTGTGTTTCTGCTTTGTATAATGTACTCTCTGTGTTTCTGCTCTGTATAATGTACTCTGTGTGTTTCTGCTATAAATAATGTACTCTGTGCGTTTGTGCTCTGTATAATGTACTCTGTGCGTTTCTGCTCTGTATAATGTACTCTGTGTGTTTCTGCTCTGTATAATGTACTCTGTGTGTTTCTGCTCTGTATAATGTACTCTGTGTGTTTCTGCTCTGTATAATGTACTCTGTGTGTTTGTGCTCTGTATAATGTACTCTGTCTTTTTCTGCTCTGTATAATGTACTCTGTCTGTTTCTGCTCTGTATAATGCACTCTGTGTGTTTCTGCTCTGTATAATGTACTCTTCTGCTCTGTATAATGTACTCTTCTGCTCTGTATAATGTACTCTTCTGCTCTGTATAATGTACTCTTCTGCTCTGTATAATGTACTCTTCTGCTCTGTATAATGTACTCTTCTGCTCTGTATAATGTACTCTTCTGCTCTGCATAATGTACTCTTCTGCTCTGTATAATGTACTCTTCTGCTCTGCATAATGCACTCTTCTGCTCTGCATAATGTATTCTGTGTGTATCTGCTCTGCATAATGTACTCTTTGTGTTTCTGCTCTGCATAATGTACTCTGTGCGTTTCTGCTCTGCATAATGCACTCTGTGCGTTTCTGCTCTGTATAATGCACTCTTTGTGTTTCTGCTCTGTATAATGCACTCTTTGTGTTTCTGCTCTGTATAATGCACTCTTTGTGTTCTGCTCTGTATAATGCACTCTGTGTGTTTCTGCTCTGTATAATGCACTCTGTGTGTTTCTGCTCTGTATAATGTACTCTTCTGCTCTGTATAATGTACTCTTCTGCTCTGTATAATGTACTCTTCTGCTCTGTATAATGTACTCTACTCTTCTGCTCTGTATAATGTACTCCTCTGCTCTGTATAATGTACTCTTCTGCTCTGTATAATGTACTCTTCTGCTCTGTATAATGTACTCTTCTGCTCTGTATAATGTACTCTGTGCGTTTCTGCTCTGTATAATGTACTCTGTGCGTTTCTGCTCTGTATAATGTACTCTTTGCGTTTCTGCTCTGTATAATGTACTCTGTGCGTTTCTGCTCTGTATAATGTACTTTTTGCGTTTCTGCTCTGTATAATGTACTCTGTGTGTTTCTGCTCTGTATAATGTACTCTGTGTGTTTCTGCTCTGTATAATGTACTCTGTGTGTTTCTCCTCTGTATAATGTACTCTTTGTGTTTCTTCTCTGTATAATGTACTCTGTGCGTTTCTGCTCTGTATAATGTACTCTGTGCGTTTCTGCTCTGTATAATGTACTCTGTGCGTTTCTGCTCTGTATAATGTACTCTGTGCGTTTCTGCTCTGTATAATGTACTCTGTCTGTTTCTGCTCTGTATAATGTACTCTTCTGCTCTGTATAATGTACTCTACTCTTCTGCTCTGTATAATGTACTCTTCTGCTCTGTATAATGTATTCTTCTGCTCTGTATAATGTACTCTTCTGCTCTGTATATTGTACTCTTCTGCTCTGTATATTGTACTCTTCTGCTCTGTATAATGCACTCTTCTGCTCTGTATAATGTACTCTGTGCGTTTCTGCTCTGTATAATGTACTCTGTGCGTTTCTGCTCTGTATAATGTACTCTGTGCGTTTCTGCTCTGTATAATGTACTCTGTGCGTTTCTGCTCTGTATAATGTACTCTGTGCGTTTCTGCTCTGTATAATGTACTCTGTGCGTTTCTGCTCTGTATAATGTACTCTGTGCGTTTCTGCTCTGTATAATGTACTCTGTGCGTTTCTGCTCTGTATAATGTACTCTGTGCGTTTCTGCTCTGTATAATGTACTCTGTGCGTTTCTGCTCTGTATAATGTACTCTGTGTGTTTGTCCTCTGTATAATGTACTCTGTGCGTTTCTGCTCTGTATAATGTACTCTGTGCGTTTCTGCTCTGTATAATGTACTCTGTGCGTTTCTGCTCTGTATAATGTACTCTGTGCGTTTCTGCTCTGAATAATGTACTCTGTGCGTTTCTGCTCTGTATAATGTACTCTGTGCGTTTTTGCTCTGTATAATGTACTCTGTGCGTTTCTGCTCTGTATAATGTACTCTGTGCGTTTCTGCTCTGTATAATGTACTCTGTGCGTTTTTCTGCTCTGTATAATGTACTCTGTCTTTTCCTGCTCTGTATAATGTACTCTGTCTTTTTCTGCTCTGTATAATGTACTCTGTCTTTTTTTGCTCGGTATAATGTACTCTGTCTTTTTCTGCTCTGTATAATGTACTCTGTCTGATTCTGCTCTGTATAATGTACTCTGTCTGTTTCTGCTCTGTATAATGTACTCTGTCTGTTTCGGTTCTGTATAATGTACTCTGTGTGTTTCTGCTCTGTATAATGTACTCGGTGTGTTTCTGCTCTGTATAATGCACTCTTTGTGTTTCTGCTCTGTATAATGTACTCTTCTGCTCTGTATAATGTACTCTGTGTTTCTGCTCAGTATAATGTACTCTGTGTGTTTCTGCTCAGTATAATGTACTCTGTGTGTTTCTGCTATGTATAATGTACTCTGTGTGTTTCTGCTTTGTATAATGTACTCTGTGTGTTTCTGCTCTGTATAATGCACTCTGTCTGTTTCTGCTCTGTATAATGCACTCTGTGTGTTTCTGCTCTGTATAATGCACTCTTTGTGTTTCTGCTCTGTATAATGTACTCTTCTGCTCTGTATAATGTACTCTTCTGCTCTGTATAATGTACTCTTCTGCTCTGTATAATGTACTCTTCTGCTCTGTATAATGTACTCTTCTGCTCTGTATAATGTACTCTTCTGCTCTGCATAATGTACTCTAAGTGTTTCTGCTCTGCATAATGTACTCTGTGTGTTTCTGCTCTGCATAATGTACTCTGTGTGTTTCTGCTCTGCATAATGTACTCTTTGTGTTTCTGCTCTGCATAATGTACTCTTTGTGTTTCTGCTCTGCATAATGTACTCTTTGTGTTTCTGCTCTGCATAATGTACTCTGTGTGTTTCTGCTCTGCATAATGTACTCTGTGTGTTTCTGCTCTGTATAATGTACTCTGTGTGTTTCTGCTCTGTATAATGCACTCTGTGTATTTCTGCTCTGTATAATGCACTCTGTGTGTTTCTGCTCTGTATAATGTACTCTGTGCGTTTCTGCTCTGTATAATGTACTCTGTGCGTTTCTGCTCTGTATAATGTACTCTGTCTGTTTCCGCTCTGTATAATGTACTCTGTCTGTTTCCGCTCTGTATAATGTACTCTGTGTGTTTGTGCTCTGTATAATGTACTCTGTGTGTTTGTGCTCTGTATAATGTACTCTGTGTGTTTGTGCTCTGTATAATGTACTCTGTGTGTTTGTGCTCTGTATAATGTACTCTGTGTGTTTGTGCTCTGTATAATGTACTCTGTGTGTTTCTGCTCTGTATAATTTACTCTGTGTGTTTCTGCTCTGTATAATGTACTCTGTGTGTTTCTGCTCTGTATAATGTACACTGTGTGTTTCTGCTCTGTATAATGTACTCTGTGAGTTTCTGCTCTGTATAATGTACTCTGTGAGTTTCTGCTCTGTATAATGTACTCTGTGTGTTTCTGCTCTGTATAATGTACTCTGTGTGTTTCTGCTCTTTATAATGTACTCTGTGTGTTTCTGCTCTGTATAATGTACTCTGGTTGTTTCTGCTCTGTATAATGTACTCTGTGTGTTTCTGCTCTGTATAATGTACTCTGTGTGTTTGTGCTCTGTATAATGTACTCTGTGTGTTTCTGCTCTGTATAATGTACTCTGAGTGTTTCTGCTCTGTATAATGTACTCTGTGTGTTTCTGCTCTGTATAATTTACTCTGTGTGTATCTGCTCTGTATAATGTACTCTGTGTGTTTCTGCTCTGAATAATGTACTCTGTGTGTTTCTGCTCTGTATAATGTACTTTGTGTGTTTCTGCTCTGTATAATGTACTCTGTGTGTTTCTGCTCTGTATAATGTACTCTGTGAGTTTCTGCTCTGTATAATGTACTCTGTGTGTTTCTGCTCTGTATAATGTACTCTGTGTGTTTCTGCTCATTATAATGTACTCAGTGTGTTTCTGCTCTGTATAATGTACTCTTCTGCTCTGTATAATGTACTCTTCTGCTCTGTATAATGTACTCTTCTGCTGTGTATAATGTACTCTTCTGCTCTGTATAATGTACTCTTCTGCTCTGTATAATGTACTCTGTGTGTTTGTGCTCTGTATAATGTACTCTGTGTGTTTGTGCTCTGTATAATGTACTCTGTGTGTTTCTGCTCTGCATAATGTACTCTGTGTGTTTGTGCTCTGTATAATGTACTCTGTGTGTTTGTGCTCTGTAAAATGTACTCTGTGTGTTTGTGCTCTGTATAATGTACTCTGTGTGTTTGTGCTCTGTATAATGTACTCTGTGTGTTTGTGCTCTGTATAATGTACTCTGTGTGTTTGTGCTCTGTATAATGTACTCTGTGTGTTTGTGCTCTGTATAATGTACTCTGTGTGTTTGTGCTCTGTATAATGTACTCTCTGTGTTTCTGCTCTGTATAATGTACTCTTTGTGTTTCTGCTCTGTATAATGTACTCTTTGTGTTTCTGCTCTGTATAATGTACTCTTTGTGTTTCTGCTCTGTATAATGTACTCTTTGTGTTTCTGCTCTGTATAATGTACTCTGTGTGTTTTTGCTCTGTATAATGTACTCTGTGTGTTTCTGCTCTGTATAATGTACTCTGTGAGTTTCTGCTCTGTATAATGTACTCTGTGTGTTTCTGCTCTGTATAATGTACTCTGTGTGTTTCTGCTCATTATAATGTACTCAGTGTGTTTCTGCTCTGTATAATGTACTCAGTGTGTTTCTGCTCTGTATAATGTACTCTGTTCGTTTCTGCTCTGTATAATGTACTCTGTGCGTTTCTGCTCTGTATAATGTACTCTGTGCGTTTCTGCTCTGTATAATGTACTCTGTGTGTTTCTGCTCTGTATAATGTACTCTGTGTGTTTGTGCTCTGTATAATGTACTCTGTGTGTTTGTGCTCTGTATAATGTACTCTGTGTGTTTGTGCTCTGTATAATGTACTCTGTGTGTTTGTGCTCTGTATAATGTACTCTGTGTGTTTGTGCTCTGTATAATGTACTCTGTGTGTTTGTGCTCTGTATAATGTACTCTGTGTGTTTGTGCTCTGTATAATGTACTCTGTGTGTTTCTGCTCTGTATAATGTACTCTGTGTGTTTCTGCTCTGTATAATGTACTCTGTGTGTTTCTGCTCTGTATAATGTACTCTGTGTGTTTCTGCTCTGTATAATGTACTCTGTGTGTTTCTGCTCTGTATAATGTACTCTGTGCGTTTGTGCTCTGTATAATGTACTCTGTGCGTTTCTGCTCTGTATAATGTACTCTGTGCGTTTCTGCTCTGTATAATGTACTCTGTGTGTTTCTGCTCTGTATAATGTACTCTGTGTGTTTCTGCTCTGTATAATGTACTCTGTGTGTTTCTGCTCTGTATAATGTACTCTGTGTGTTTGTGCTCTGTATAATGTACTCTGTCTTTTTCTGCTCTGTATAATGTACTCTGCCTGTTTCTGCTCTGTATAATGTACTCTTCTGCTCTGTATAATGTACTCTTCTGCTCTGTATAATGTACTCTTCTGCTCTGTATAATGTACTCTTCTGCTCTGTATAATGTACTCTTCTGCTCTGTATAATGTACTCTTCTGCTCTGTATAATGTACTCTGTGTGTTTGTGCTCTGTATAATGTACTCTGTGTGTTTGTGCTCTGTATAATGTACTCTGTGTGTTTCTGCTCTGCATAATGTACTCTGTGTGTTTGTGCTCTGTATAATGCACTCTGTGTATTTCTGCTCTGTATAATGCACTCTGTGTGTTTCTGCTCTGTATAATGTACTCTGTGCGTTTCTGCTCTGTATAATGTACTCTGTGCGTTTCTGCTCTGTATAATGTACTCTGTCTGTTTCCGCTCTGTATAATGTACTCTGTCTGTTTCCGCTCTGTATAATGTACTCTGTGTGTTTGTGCTCTGTATAATGTACTCTGTGTGTTTGTGCTCTGTATAATGTACTCTGTGTGTTTGTGCTCTGTATAATGTACTCTGTGTGTTTGTGCTCTGTATAATGTACTCTGTGTGTTTGTGCTCTGTATAATGTACTCTGTGTGTTTCTGCTCTGTATAATTTACTCTGTGTGTTTCTGCTCTGTATAATGTACTCTGTGTGTTTCTGCTCTGTATAATGTACACTGTGTGTTTCTGCTCTGTATAATGTACTCTGTGAGTTTCTGCTCTGTATAATGTACTCTGTGAGTTTCTGCTCTGTATAATGTACTCTGTGTGTTTCTGCTCTGTATAATGTACTCTGTGTGTTTCTGCTCTTTATAATGTACTCTGTGTGTTTCTGCTCTGTATAATGTACTCTGGTTGTTTCTGCTCTGTATAATGTACTCTGTGTGTTTCTGCTCTGTATAATGTACTCTGTGTGTTTGTGCTCTGTATAATGTACTCTGTGTGTTTCTGCTCTGTATAATGTACTCTGCGTGTTTCTGCTCTGTATAATGTACTCTGTGTGTTTCTGCTCTGTATAATTTACTCTGTGTGTATCTGCTCTGTATAATGTACTCTGTGTGTTTCTGCTCTGAATAATGTACTCTGTGTGTTTCTGCTCTGTATAATGTACTCTGTGTGTTTCTGCTCTGTATAATGTACTCTGTGTGTTTCTGCTCTGTATAATGTACTCTGTGAGTTTCTGCTCTGTATAATGTACTCTGTGTGTTTCTGCTCTGTATAATGTACTCTGTGTGTTTCTGCTCATTATAATGTACTCAGTGTGTTTCTGCTCTGTATAATGTACTCTTCTGCTCTGTATAATGTACTCTTCTGCTCTGTATAATGTACTCTTCTGCTGTGTATAATGTACTCTTCTGCTCTGTATAATGTACTCTTCTGCTCTGTATAATGTACTCTGTGTGTTTGTGCTCTGTATAATGTACTCTGTGTGTTTGTGCTCTGTATAATGTACTCTGTGTGTTTCTGCTCTGCATAATGTACTCTGTGTGTTTGTGCTCTGTATAATGTACTCTGTGTGTTTGTGCTCTGTATAATGTACTCTGTGTGTTTTTGTGCTCTGTATAATGTACTCTGTGTGTTTGTGCTCTGTATAATGTACTCTGTGTGTTTGTGCTCTGTATAATGTACTCTGTGTGTTTCTGCTCTGTATAATGTACTCTGTGTGTTTCTGCTCTGTATAATGTACTCTCTGTGTTTTTGCTCTGTATAATGTACTCTCTGTGTTTCTGCTCTGTATAATGTACTCTTTGTGTTTCTGCTCTGTATAATGTACTCTTTGTGTTTCTGCTCTGTATAATGTACTCTTTGTGTTTCTGCTCTGTATAATGTACTCTTTGTGTTTCTGCTCTGTATAATGTACTCTGTGTGTTTTTGCTCTGTATAATGTACTCTGTGTGTTTCTGCTCTGTATAATGTACTCTGTGAGTTTCTGCTCTGTATAATGTACTCTGTGTGTTTCTGCTCTGTATAATGTACTCTGTGTGTTTCTGCTCATTATAATGTACTCAGTGTGTTTCTGCTCTGTATAATGTACTCAGTGTGTTTCTGCTCTGTATAATGTACTCTGTGCGTTTCTGCTCTGTATAATGTACTCTGTGCGTTTCTGCTCTGTATAATGTACTCTGTGCGTTTCTGCTCTGTATAATGTACTCTGTGTGTTTCTGCTCTGTATAATGTACTCTGTGTGTTTGTGCTCTGTATAATGTACTCTGTGTGTTTGTGCTCTGTATAATGTACTCTGTGTGTTTGTGCTCTGTATAATGTACTCTGTGTGTTTGTGCTCTGTATAATGTACTCTGTGTGTTTGTGCTCTGTATAATGTACTCTGTGTGTTTGTGCTCTGTATAATGTACTCTGTGTGTTTCTGCTCTGTATAATGTACTCTGTGTGTTTCTGCTCTGTATAATGTACTCTGTGTGTTTCTGCTCTGTATAATGTACTCTGTGTGTTTCTGCTCTGTATAATGTACTCTGTGTGTTTCTGCTCTGTATAATGTACTCTGTGTGTTTCTGCTCTGTATAATGTACTCTGTGCGTTTGTGCTCTGTATAATGTACTCTGTGCGTTTCTGCTCTGTATAATGTACTCTGTGCGTTTCTGCTCTGTATAATGTACTCTGTGTGTTTCTGCTCTGTATAATGTACTCTGTGTGTTTCTGCTCTGTATAATGTACTCTGTGTGTTTCTGCTCTGTATAATGTACTCTGTGTGTTTGTGCTCTGTATAATGTACTCTGTCTTTTTCTGCTCTGTATAATGTACTCTGCCTGTTTCTGCTCTGTATAATGTACTCTTCTGCTCTGTATAATGTACTCTTCTGCTCTGTATAATGTACTCTTCTGCTCTGTATAATGTACTCTTCTGCTCTGTATAATGTACTCTTCTGCTCTGTATAATGTACTCTTCTGCTCTGTATAATGTACTCTGTGTGTTTGTGCTCTGTATAATGTACTCTGTGTGTTTGTGCTCTGTATAATGTACTCTGTGTGTTTCTGCTCTGCATAATGTACTCTGTGTGTTTGTGCTCTGTATAATGTACTCTGTGTGTTTGTGCTCTGTATAATGTACTCTGTGTGTTTGTGCTCTGTATAATGTACTCTGTGTGTTTCTGCTCTGTATAATGTACTCTGGGTGTTTCTGCTCTGTATAATGTACTCTGTGTGTTTCTGCTCTGTATAATGTACTCTCTGTGTTTCTGCTCTGTATAATGTACTCTGTGTGTTTGTGCTCTGTATAATGTACTCTGTGCGTTTGTGCTCTGTATAATGTACTCTGTGCGTTTCTGCTCTGTATAATGTACTCTGTGTGTTTCTGCTCTGTATAATGTACTCTGTGTGTTTCTGCTCTGTATAATGTACTCTGTGTGTTTCTGCTCTGTATAATGTACTCTGTGTGTTTGTGCTCTGTATAATGTACTCTGTCTTTTTCTGCTCTGTATAATGTACTCTGTCTGTTTCTGCTCTGTATAATGCACTCTGTGTGTTTCTGCTCTGTATAATGTACTCTTCTGCTCTGTATAATGTACTCTTCTGCTCTGTATAATGTACTCTTCTGCTCTGTATAATGTACTCTTCTGCTCTGTATAATGTACTCTTCTGCTCTGTATAATGTACTCTTCTGCTCTGTATAATGTACTCTTCTGCTCTGCATAATGTACTCTTCTGCTCTGTATAATGTACTCTTCTGCTCTGCATAATGCACTCTTCTGCTCTGCATAATGTATTCTGTGTGTATCTGCTCTGCATAATGTACTCTTTGTGTTTCTGCTCTGCATAATGTACTCTGTGCGTTTCTGCTCTGCATAATGCACTCTGTGCGTTTCTGCTCTGTATAATGCACTCTTTGTGTTTCTGCTCTGTATAATGCACTCTTTGTGTTTCTGCTCTGTATAATGCACTCTTTGTGTTCTGCTCTGTATAATGCACTCTGTGTGTTTCTGCTCTGTATAATGCACTCTGTGTGTTTCTGCTCTGTATAATGTACTCTTCTGCTCTGTATAATGTACTCTTCTGCTCTGTATAATGTACTCTTCTGCTCTGTATAATGTACTCTACTCTTCTGCTCTGTATAATGTACTCCTCTGCTCTGTATAATGTACTCTTCTGCTCTGTATAATGTACTCTTCTGCTCTGTATAATGTACTCTTCTGCTCTGTATAATGTACTCTGTGCGTTTCTGCTCTGTATAATGTACTCTGTGCGTTTCTGCTCTGTATAATGTACTCTTTGCGTTTCTGCTCTGTATAATGTACTCTGTGCGTTTCTGCTCTGTATAATGTACTTTTTGCGTTTCTGCTCTGTATAATGTACTCTGTGTGTTTCTGCTCTGTATAATGTACTCTGTGTGTTTCTGCTCTGTATAATGTACTCTTTGTGTTTCTTCTCTGTATAATGTACTCTGTGCGTTTCTGCTCTGTATAATGTACTCTGTGCGTTTCTGCTCTGTATAATGTACTCTGTGCGTTTCTGCTCTGTATAATGTACTCTGTGCGTTTCTGCTCTGTATAATGTACTCTGTCTGTTTCTGCTCTGTATAATGTACTCTTCTGCTCTGTATAATGTACTCTACTCTTCTGCTCTGTATAATGTACTCTTCTGCTCTGTATAATGTATTCTTCTGCTCTGTATAATGTACTCTTCTGCTCTGTATATTGTACTCTTCTGCTCTGTATATTGTACTCTTCTGCTCTGTATAATGTACTCTTCTGCTCTGTATAATGTACTCTGTGCGTTTCTGCTCTGTATAATGTACTCTGTGCGTTTCTGCTCTGTATAATGTACTCTGTGCGTTTCTGCTCTGTATAATGTACTCTGTGCGATTCTGCTCTGTATAATGTACTCTGTGCGTTTCTGCTCTGAATAATGTACTCTGTGCGTTTCTGCTCTGTATAATGTACTCTGTGCGTTTCTGCTCTGTATAATGTACTCTGTGCGTTTCTGCTCTGTATAATGTACTCTGTGCGTTTCTGCTCTGTATAATGTACTCTGTGCGTTTCTGCTCTGTATAATGTACTCTGTCTTTTCCTGCTCTGTATAATGTACTCTGTCTTTTTCTGCTCTGTATAATGTACTCTGTCTTTTTTTGCTCGGTATAATGTACTCTGTCTTTTTCTGCTCTGTATAATGTACTCTGTCTGATTCTGCTCTGTATAATGTACTCTGTCTGTTTCTGCTCTGTATAATGTACTCTGTCTGTTTCGGTTCTGTATAATGTACTCTGTGTGTTTCTGCTCTGTATAATGTACTCGGTGTGTTTCTGCTCTGTATAATGCACTCTTTGTGTTTCTGCTCTGTATAATGTACTCTTCTGCTCTGTATAATGTACTCTGTGTTTCTGCTCAGTATAATGTACTCTGTGTGTTTCTGCTCAGTATAATGTACTCTGTGTGTTTCTGCTATGTATAATGTACTCTGTGTGTTTCTGCTTTGTATAATGTACTCTGTGTGTTTGTGCTCTGTATAATGTACTCTGTGTGTTTCTGCTCTGTATAATGCACTCTGTCTGTTTCTGCTCTGTATAATGCACTCTGTGTGTTTCTGCTCTGTATAATGCACTCTTTGTGTTTCTGCTCTGTATAATGTACTCTTCTGCTCTGTATAATGTACTCTTCTGCTCTGTATAATGTACTCTTCTGCTCTGTATAATGTACTCTTCTGCTCTGTATAATGTACTCTTCTGCTCTGTATAATGTACTCTTCTGCTCTGCATAATGTACTCTAAGTGTTTCTGCTCTGCATAATGTACTCTGTGTGTTTCTGCTCTGCATAATGTACTCTGTGTGTTTCTGCTCTGCATAATGTACTCTTTGTGTTTCTGCTCTGCATAATGTACTCTTTGTGTTTCTGCTCTGCATAATGTACTCTTTGTGTTTCTGCTCTGCATAATGTACTCTGTGTGTTTCTGCTCTGCATAATGTACTCTGTTGTTTCTGCTCTGTATAATGTACTCTGTGTGTTTCTGCTCTGTATAATGCACTCTGTGTGTTTCTGCTCTGTATAATGCACTCTGTGTGTTTCTGCTCTGTATAATGTACTCTGTGCGTTTCTGCTCTGTATAATGTACTCTGTGCGTTTCTGCTCTGTATAATGTACTCTGTCTGTTTCCGCTCTGTATAATGTACTCTGTCTGTTTCCGCTCTGTATAATGTACTCTTCTGCTCTGTATAATGTACTCTGTGCGTTTCTGCTCTGTATAATGTACTCTTCTGCTCTGTATAATGTACTCTTCTGCTCTGTATAATGTACTCTTCTGCTCTGCATAATGTACTCTTCTGCTCTGCATAATGTACTATGTGTGTTTCTGCTCTGCATAATGTACTCTGTGTGTTTCTGCTCTGCATAATGTACTCTGTGTGTTTCTGCTCTGCATTATGTACTCTGTGTGTTTCTGCTCTGCATAATGCACTCTGTGTGTTTCTGCTCTGCATAATGCACTCTGTGTGTTTCTGCTCTGTATAATGCACTCTGTGGGTTTCTGCTCTGTATAATGCACTCTGTGCGTTTATGCTCTGTATAATGCACTCTGTGCGTTTCTGCTCTGTATAATGTACTCTGTCTGTTTCCGATCTGTATAATGTACTCTTCTGATCTGTATAATGTACTCTACTCTTCTGCTCTGTATAATGTACTCTACTCTTCTGCTCTGTATAATGTACTCTTCTGCTCTGTATAATTACTCTTCTGCTCTGTATAATGTACTCTTCTGCTCTGTATATAGTACTCTTCTGCTCTGTATAATGTACTCTTCTGCTCTGTATAATGTACTCTTCTGCTCTGTATAATGTACTCTTCTGCTCTGTATAATGTACTCTGTGCGTTTCTGCTCTGTATAATGAACTCTGTGCGTTTCGGCTCTGTATAATGTACTCTGTGCGTTTCGGCTCTGTATAATGTACTCTGTGCGTTTCGGCTCTGTATAATGTACTCTGTGCGTTTCGGCTCTGTATAATGTACTCTGTGCGTTTCGGCTCTGTATAATGTACTCTGTGCGTTTCGGCTCTGTATAATGTACTCTGTGCGTTTCGGCTCTGTATAATGTACTCTGTGCGTTTCTGCTCTGTATAATGTACTCTTCTGCTCTGTATAATGTACTCTTCTGCTCTGTATAATGTACTCTTCTGCTCTGTATAATGTACTCTTCTGCTCTGTATAATGTACTCTTCTGCTCTGTATAATGTACTCTTGTGCTCTGTATAATGTACTCTGTGTGTTTGTGCTCTGTATAATGTACTGTTATGCTCTGCATAATGTACTCTGTGTGTTTCTGCTCTGTATAATGTACTCTGTGTGTTTCACCTCTGTATAATGTACTCTTTGTGTTTCTGCTCTGTATTATGTACTCTTTGTGTTTCTGCTCTGTATTATGTACTCTGTGCGTTTCTGCTTTGTATAATGTACTCTGTGCGTTTCTGCTCTGTATAATGTACTCTTTGTGTTTCTGTTCTGTATAATGCACTCTGTGTGTTTCTGCTCTGTATAATGTACTCTGTGTGTTTCTGCTCTGTATAATGTACTCTTCTGCTCTGTATAATGTACTCTTCTGCTCTGTATAATGTACTCTTCTGCTCTGTATAATGTACTCTTCTGCTCTGTATAATGTACTCTTCTGCTCTGTATAATGTACTCTTCTGCTCTGTATAATGTACTCTTCTGCTCTGTATAATGTACTCTTCTGCTCTGTATAATGTACTCTTCTGCTCTGCATAATGTACTCTGTGTGTTTCTGCTCTGCATAATGTACTCTTTGTGTTTGTGCTCTGTATAATGTACTCTGTGTGTTTGTGCTCTGTATAATGCACTCTGTGTGTTTCTGCTCTGTATAATGCACTCTGTGTGTTTCTGCTCTGTATAATGCACTCTGTGTGTTTCTGCTCTGTATAATGCACTCTGTGCGTTCCTGCTCTGTATAATGTACTCTTCTGATCTGTATAATGTACTCTACTCTTCTGCTCTGTATAATGTACTCTACTCTTCTGCTCTGTATAATGTACTCTACTCTTCTGCTCTGTATAATGTACTCTACTCTTCTGCTCTGTATAATGTACTCTTCTGCTCTGTATAATGTACTCTTCTGCTCTGTATAATGTACTCTTCTGCTCTGTATAATGTACTCTGTGTGTTTGTGCTCTGTATAATGTACTGTTATGCTCTGCATAATGTACTCTGTGTGTTTCTCCTCTGTATAATGTACTCTTTGTGTTTCTGCTCTGTATTATGTACTGTTTGTGTTTCTGCTCTGTATAATGTACTCTGTGCGTTTCTGCTCTGTATAATGTACTCTGTGCGTTTCTGCTCTGTATAATGTACTCTGTGCGTTTCTGCTCTGTATAATGTACTCTGTGCGTTTCTGCTCTGTATAATGTACTCTGTGCGTTTCTGCTCTGTATAATGTACTCTGTGCGTTTCTGCTCTGTATAATGTACTCTGTGCGTTTCTGCTCTGCATAATGTACTCTGTGCGTTTCTGCTCTGTATAATGTACTCTGTGCGTTTCTGCTCTGTATAATGTACTCTGTGCGTTTCTGCTCTGTATAATGTACTCTGTGCGTTTCTGCTCTGTATAATGTACTCTGTGCGTTTCTGCTCTGTATAATGTACTCTGTGCGTTTCGGCTCTGTATAATGTACTCTGTGCGTTTCGGCTCTGTATAATGTACTCTGTGCGTTTCGGCTCTGTATAATGTACTTTGTGCGTTTCGGCTCTGTATAATGTACTCTGTGCGTTTCGGCTCTGTATAATGTACTCTGTGCGTTTCGGCTCTGTATAATGTACTCTGTGTGTTTCGGCTCTGTATAATGTACTCTGTGTGTTTCTGCTCTGTATAATGTATTATTTGTGTTTCTGCTCTGTATAATGTACTCTTTTTGTTTCTGCTCTGTATAAAGTACTCTTTGTGTTTCTGCTCTGTATAATGTACTCTTTGTGTTTCTGCTCTGCATAATGTACTCTTTGTGTTTCTGCTCTGCATAATGTACTCTGTGTGTTTCTGCTCTGCATAATGTACTCTGTGTGTTTCTGCTCTGTATAATGTACTCTGTGTGTTTCTGCTCGGTATAATGCACTCTGTGTGTTTCTGCTCTGTATAATGCACTCTGTGCGTTTCTGCTCTGTATAATGTACTCTGTGCGTTTCTGCTCTGTATAATGTACTCTGTGCGTTTCTGCTCTGTATAATGTACTCTGTCTGTTTCCGCTCTGTATAATGTACTCTGTTTCCGCTCTGTATAATGTACTCTACTCTTCTGCTCTGTATAATGTACTCTTCTGCTCTGTATAATGTACTCTTCTGCTCTGTATAATGTACTCTTCTGCACTGTATAATGTACTCTTCTGCTCTGCATAATGTACTCTTCTGCTCTGCATAATGTACTATGTGTGTTTCTGCTCTGCATAATGTACTCTGTGTGTTTCTGCTCTGCATAATGTACTCTGTGTGTTTCTGCTCTGCATTATGTACTCTGTGTGTTTCTGCTCTGCATAATGCACTCTGTGTGTTTCTGCTCTGTATAATTTACTCTGTGTGTATCTGCTCTGTATAATGTACTCTGTGTGTTTCTGCTCTGAATAATGTACTCTGTGTGTTTCTGCTCTGTATAATGTACTCTGTGTGTTTCTGCTCTGTATAATGTACTCTGTGTGTTTCTGCTCTGTATAATGTACTCTGTGAGTTTCTGCTCTGTATAATGTACTCTGTGTGTTTCTGCTCTGTATAATGTACTCTGTGTGTTTCTGCTCATTATAATGTACTCAGTGTGTTTCTGCTCTGTATAATGTACTCTTCTGCTCTGTATAATGTACTCTTCTGCTCTGTATAATGTACTCTTCTGCTGTGTATAATGTACTCTTCTGCTCTGTATAATGTACTCTTCTGCTCTGTATAATGTACTCTGTGTGTTTGTGCTCTGTATAATGTACTCTGTGTGTTTGTGCTCTGTATAATGTACTCTGTGTGTTTCTGCTCTGCATAATGTACTCTGTGTGTTTGTGCTCTGTATAATGTACTCTGTGTGTTTGTGCTCTGTATAATGTACTCTGTGTGTTTGTGCTCTGTATAATGTACTCTGTGTGTTTGTGCTCTGTATAATGTACTCTGTGTGTTTGTGCTCTGTATAATGTACTCTGTGTGTTTCTGCTCTGTATAATGTACTCTGTGTGTTTCTGCTCTGTATAATGTACTCTCTGTGTTTCTGCTCTGTATAATGTACTCTCTGTGTTTCTGCTCTGTATAATGTACTCTTTGTGTTTCTGCTCTGTATAATGTACTCTTTGTGTTTCTGCTCTGTATAATGTACTCTTTGTGTTTCTGCTCTGTATAATGTACTCTTTGTGTTTCTGCTCTGTATAATGTACTCTGTGGGTTTTTGCTCTGTATAATGTACTCTGTGTGTTTCTGCTCTGTATAATGTACTCTGTGAGTTTCTGCTCTGTATAATGTACTCTGTGTGTTTCTGCTCTGTATAATGTACTCTGTGTGTTTCTGCTCATTATAATGTACTCAGTGTGTTTCTGCTCTGTATAATGTACTCAGTGTGTTTCTGCTCTGTATAATGTACTCTGTGCGTTTCTGCTCTGTATAATGTACTCTGTGCGTTTCTGCTCTGTATAATGTACTCTGTGCGTTTCTGCTCTGTATAATGTACTCTGTGTGTTTCTGCTCTGTATAATGTACTCTGTGTGTTTGTGCTCTGTATAATGTACTCTGTGTGTTTGTGCTCTGTATAATGTACTCTGTGTGTTTGTGCTCTGTATAATGTACTCTGTGTGTTTGTGCTCTGTATAATGTACTCTGTGTGTTTGTGCTCTGTATAATGTACTCTGTGTGTTTGTGCTCTGTATAATGTACTCTGTGTGTTTGTGCTCTGTATAATGTACTCTGTGTGTTTCTGCTCTGTATAATGTACTCTGTGTGTTTCTGCTCTGTATAATGTACTCTGTGTGTTTCTGCTCTGTATAATGTACTCTGTGTGTTTCTGCTCTGTATAATGTACTCTGTGTGTTTCTGCTCTGTATAATGTACTCTGTGCGTTTCTGCTCTGTATAATGTACTCTGTGCGTTTCTGCTCTGTATAATGTACTCTGTGCGTTTCTGCTCTGTATAATGTACTCTGTGTGTTTCTGCTCTGTATAATGTACTCTGTGTGTTTCTGCTCTGTATAATGTACTCTGTGTGTTTCTGCTCTGTATAATGTACTCTGTGTGTTTGTGCTCTGTATAATGTACTCTGTCTTTTTCTGCTCTGTATAATGTACTCTGGCTGTTTCTGCTCTGTATAATGTACTCTTCTGCTCTGTATAATGTACTCTTCTGCTCTGTATAATGTACTCTTCTGCTCTGTATAATGTACTCTTCTGCTCTGTATAATGTACTCTTCTGCTCTGTATAATGTACTCTTCTGCTCTGTATAATGTACTCTGTGTGTTTGTGCTCTGTATAATGTACTCTGTGTGTTTGTGCTCTGTATAATGTACTCTGTGTGTTTCTGCTCTGCATAATGTACTCTGTGTGTTTGTGCTCTGTATAATGCACTCTGTGTGTTTCTGCTCTGTATAATGCACTCTGTGTGTTTCTGCTCTGTATAATGTACTCTGTGCGTTTCTGCTCTGTATAATGTACTCTGTGCGTTTCTGCTCTGTATAATGTACTCTGTCTGTTTCCGCTCTGTATAATGTACTCTGTCTGTTTCCGCTCTGTATAATGTACTCTGTGTGTTTGTGCTCTGTATAATGTACTCTGTGTGTTTGTGCTCTGTATAATGTACTCTGTGTGTTTGTGCTCTGTATAATGTACTCTGTGTGTTTGTGCTCTGTATAATGTACTCTGTGTGTTTGTGCTCTGTATAATTTACTCTGTGTGTTTCTGCTCTGTATAATGTACTCTGTGTGTTTCTGCTCTGTATAATGTACTCTGTGTGTTTCTGCTCTGTATAATGTACACTGTGTGTTTCTGCTCTGTATAATGTACTCTGTGAGTTTCTGCTCTGTATAATGTACTCTGTGAGTTTCTGCTCTGTATAATGTACTCTGTGTGTTTCTGCTCTGTATAATGTACTCTGTGTGTTTCTGCTCTTTATAATGTACTCTGTGTGTTTCTGCTCTGTATAATGTACTCTGGTTGTTTCTGCTCTGTATAATGTACTCTGTGTGTTTCTGCTCTGTATAATGTACTCTGTGTGTTTGTGCTCTGTATAATGTACTCTGTGTGTTTCTGCTCTGTATAATGTACTCTGCGTGTTTCTGCTCTGTATAATGTACTCTGTGTGTTTCTGCTCTGTATAATTTACTCTGTGTGTATCTGCTCTGTATAATGTACTCTGTGTGTTTCTGCTCTGAATAATGTACTCTGTGTGTTTCTGCTCTGTATAATGTACTCTGTGTGTTTCTGCTCTGTATAATGTACTCTGTGTGTTTCTGCTCTGTATAATGTACTCTGTGAGTTTCTGCTCTGTATAATGTACTCTGTGTGTTTCTGCTCTGTATAATGTACTCTGTGTGTTTCTGCTCATTATAATGTACTCAGTGTGTTTCTGCTCTGTATAATGTACTCTTCTGCTCTGTATAATGTACTCTTCTGCTCTGTATAATGTACTCTTCTGCTGTGTATAATGTACTCTTCTGCTCTGTATAATGTACTCTTCTGCTCTGTATAATGTACTCTGTGTGTTTGTGCTCTGTATAATGTACTCTGTGTGTTTGTGCTCTGTATAATGTACTCTGTGTGTTTCTGCTCTGCATAATGTACTCTGTGTGTTTGTGCTCTGTATAATGTACTCTGTGTGTTTGTGCTCTGTATAATGTACTCTGTGTGTTTGTGCTCTGTATAATGTACTCTGTGTGTTTGTGCTCTGTATAATGTACTCTGTGTGTTTGTGCTCTGTATAATGTACTCTGTGTGTTTCTGCTCTGTATAATGTACTCTGTGTGTTTCTGCTCTGTATAATGTACTCTCTGTGTTTCTGCTCTGTATAATGTACTCTCTGTGTTTCTGCTCTGTATAATGTACTCTTTGTGTTTCTGCTCTGTATAATGTACTCTTTGTGTTTCTGCTCTGTATAATGTACTCTTTGTGTTTCTGCTCTGTATAATGTACTCTTTGTGTTTCTGCTCTGTATAATGTACTCTGTGTGTTTTTGCTCTGTATAATGTACTCTGTGTGTTTCTGCTCTGTATAATGTACTCTGTGAGTTTCTGCTCTGTATAATGTACTCTGTGTGTTTCTGCTCTGTATAATGTACTCTGTGTGTTTCTGCTCATTATAATGTACTCAGTGTGTTTCTGCTCTGTATAATGTACTCAGTGTGTTTCTGCTCTGTATAATGTACTCTGTGCGTTTCTGCTCTGTATAATGTACTCTGTGCGTTTCTGCTCTGTATAATGTACTCTGTGCGTTTCTGCTCTGTATAATGTACTCTGTGTGTTTCTGCTCTGTATAATGTACTCTGTGTGTTTGTGCTCTGTATAATGTACTCTGTGTGTTTGTGCTCTGTATAATGTACTCTGTGTGTTTGTGCTCTGTATAATGTACTCTGTGTGTTTGTGCTCTGTATAATGTACTCTGTGTGTTTGTGCTCTGTATAATGTACTCTGTGTGTTTGTGCTCTGTATAATGTACTCTGTGTGTTTCTGCTCTGTATAATGTACTCTGTGTGTTTCTGCTCTGTATAATGTACTCTGTGTGTTTCTGCTCTGTATAATGTACTCTGTGTGTTTCTGCTCTGTATAATGTACTCTGTGTGTTTCTGCTCTGTATAATGTACTCTGTGTGTTTCTGCTCTGTATAATGTACTCTGTGCGTTTGTGCTCTGTATAATGTACTCTGTGCGTTTCTGCTCTGTATAATGTACTCTGTGCGTTTCTGCTCTGTATAATGTACTCTGTGTGTTTCTGCTCTGTATAATGTACTCTGTGTGTTTCTGCTCTGTATAATGTACTCTGTGTGTTTCTGCTCTGTATAATGTACTCTGTGTGTTTGTGCTCTGTATAATGTACTCTGTCTTTTTCTGCTCTGTATAATGTACTCTGCCTGTTTCTGCTCTGTATAATGTACTCTTCTGCTCTGTATAATGTACTCTTCTGCTCTGTATAATGTACTCTTCTGCTCTGTATAATGTACTCTTCTGCTCTGTATAATGTACTCTTCTGCTCTGTATAATGTACTCTTCTGCTCTGTATAATGTACTCTGTGTGTTTGTGCTCTGTATAATGTACTCTGTGTGTTTGTGCTCTGTATAATGTACTCTGTGTGTTTCTGCTCTGCATAATGTACTCTGTGTGTTTGTGCTCTGTATATTGTACTCTGTGTGTTTGTGCTCTGTATAATGTACTCTGTGTGTTTGTGCTCTGTATAATGTACTCTGTGTGTTTCTGCTCTGTATAATGTACTCTGTGTGTTTCTGCTCTGTATAATGTACTCTCTGTGTTTCTGCTCTGTATAATGTACTCTGTGTGTTTGTGCTCTGTATAATGTACTCTGTGCGTTTGTGCTCTGTATAATGTACTCTGTGCGTTTCTGCTCTGTATAATGTACTCTGTGTGTTTCTGCTCTGTATAATGTACTCTGTGTGTTTCTGCTCTGTATAATGTACTCTGTGTGTTTCTGCTCTGTATAATGTACTCTGTGTGTTTGTGCTCTGTATAATGTACTCTGTCTTTTTCTGCTCTGTATAATGTACTCTGTCTGTTTCTGCTCTGTATAATGCACTCTGTGTGTTTCTGCTCTGTATAATGTACTCTTCTGCTCTGTATAATGTACTCTTCTGCTCTGTATAATGTACTCTTCTGCTCTGTATAATGTACTCTTCTGCTCTGTATAATGTACTCTTCTGCTCTGTATAATGTACTCTTCTGCTCTGTATAATGTACTCTTCTGCTCTGCATAATGTACTCTTCTGCTCTGTATAATGTACTCTTCTGCTCTGCATAATGCACTCTTCTGCTCTGCATAATGTATTCTGTGTGTATCTGCTCTGCATAATGTACTCTGTGCGTTTCTGCTCTGCATAATGCACTCTGTGCGTTTCTGCTCTGTATAATGCACTCTTTGTGTTTCTGCTCTGTATAATGCACTCTTTGTGTTTCTGCTCTGTATAATGCACTCTTTGTGTTCTGCTCTGTATAATGCACTCTGTGTGTTTCTGCTCTGTATAATGCACTCTGTGTGTTTCTGCTCTGTATAATGTACTCTTCTGCTCTGTATAATGTACTCTTCTGCTCTGTATAATGTACTCTTCTGCTCTGTATAATGTACTCTACTCTTCTGCTCTGTATAATGTACTCCTCTGCTCTGTATAATGTACTCTTCTGCTCTGTATAATGTACTCTTCTGCTCTGTATAATGTACTCTTCTGCTCTGTATAATGTACTCTGTGCGTTTCTGCTCTGTATAATGTACTCTGTGCGTTTCTGCTCTGTATAATGTACTCTTTGCGTTTCTGCTCTGTATAATGTACTCTGTGCGTTTCTGCTCTGTATAATGTACTTTTTGCGTTTCTGCTCTGTATAATGTACTCTGTGTGTTTCTGCTCTGTATAATGTACTCTGTGTGTTTCTGCTCTGTATAATGTACTCTTTGTGTTTCTTCTCTGTATAATGTACTCTGTGCGTTTCTGCTCTGTATAATGTACTCTGTGCGTTTCTGCTCTGTATAATGTACTCTGTGCGTTTCTGCTCTGTATAATGTACTCTTCTGCTCTGTATAATGTACTCTTCTGCTCTGTATAATGTACTCTTCTGCTCTGTATAATGTACTCTACTCTTCTGCTCTGTATAATGTACTCTTCTGCTCTGTATAATGTATTCTTCTGCTCTGTATAATGTACTCTTCTGCTCTGTATATTGTACTCTTCTGCTCTGTATATTGTACTCTTCTGCTCTGTATAATGTACTCTTCTGCTCTGTATAATGTACTCTGTGCGTTTCTGCTCTGTATAATGTACTCTGTGCGTTTCTGCTCTGTATAATGTACTCTGTGCGTTTCTGCTCTGTATAATGTACTCTGTCAGTTTCTGCTCTGTATAATGTACTCTGTGCGTTTCTGCTCTGTATAATGTACTCTGTGCGTTTCTGCTCTGTATAATGTACTCTGTGCGTTTCTGCTCTGTATAATGTACTCTGTGCGTTTCTGCTCTGTATAATGTACTCTGTGCGTTTCTGCTCTGTATAATGTACTCTGTGCGTTTCTGCTCTGTATAATGTACTCTGTCTTTTCCTGCTCTGTATAATGTACTCTGTCTTTTTCTGCTCTGTATAATGTACTCTGTCTTTTTTTGCTCGGTATAATGTACTCTGTCTTTTTCTGCTCTGTATAATGTACTCTGTCTGATTCTGCTCTGTATAATGTACTCTGTCTGTTTCTGCTCTGTATAATGTACTCTGTCTGTTTCGGTTCTGTATAATGTACTCTGTGTGTTTCTGCTCTGTATAATGTACTCGGTGTGTTTCTGCTCTGTATAATGCACTCTTTGTGTTTCTGCTCTGTATAATGTACTCTTCTGCTCTGTATAATGTACTCTGTGTTTCTGCTCAGTATAATGTACTCTGTGTGTTTCTGCTCAGTATAATGTACTCTGTGTGTTTCTGCTATGTATAATGTACTCTGTGTGTTTCTGCTTTGTATAATGTACTCTGTGTGTTTGTGCTCTGTATAATGTACTCTGTGTGTTTCTGCTCTGTATAATGCACTCTGTCTGTTTCTGCTCTGTATAATGCACTCTGTGTGTTTCTGCTCTGTATAATGCACTCTTTGTGTTTCTGCTCTGTATAATGTACTCTTCTGCTCTGTATAATGTACTCTTCTGCTCTGTATAATGTACTCTTCTGCTCTGTATAATGTACTCTTCTGCTCTGTATAATGTACTCTTCTGCTCTGTATAATGTACTCTTCTGCTCTGCATAATGTACTCTAAGTGTTTCTGCTCTGCATAATGTACTCTGTGTGTTTCTGCTCTGCATAATGTACTCTGTGTGTTTCTGCTCTGCATAATGTACTCTTTGTGTTTCTGCTCTGCATAATGTACTCTTTGTGTTTCTGCTCTGCATAATGTACTCTTTGTGTTTCTGCTCTGCATAATGTACTCTGTGTGTTTCTGCTCTGCATAATGTACTCTGTTGTTTCTGCTCTGTATAATGTACTCTGTGTGTTTCTGCTCTGTATAATGCACTCTGTGTGTTTCTGCTCTGTATAATGCACTCTGTGTGTTTCTGCTCTGTATAATGTACTCTGTGCGTTTCTGCTCTGTATAATGTACTCTGTGCGTTTCTGCTCTGTATAATGTACTCTGTCTGTTTCCGCTCTGTATAATGTACTCTGTCTGTTTCCGCTCTGTATAATGTACTCTTCTGCTCTGTATAATGTACTCTACTCTTCTGCTCTGTATAATGTACTCTTCTGCTCTGTATAATGTACTCTTCTGCTCTGTATAATGTACTCTTCTGCTCTGCATAATGTACTCTTCTGCTCTGCATAATGTACTATGTGTGTTTCTGCTCTGCATAATGTACTCTGTGTGTTTCTGCTCTGCATAATGTACTCTGTGTGTTTCTGCTCTGCATTATGTACTCTGTGTGTTTCTGCTCTGCATAATGCACTCTGTGTGTTTCTGCTCTGCATAATGCACTCTGTGTGTTTCTGCTCTGTATAATGCACTCTGTGTGTTTCTGCTCTGTATAATGCACTCTGTGCGTTTATGCTCTGTATAATGCACTCTGTGCGTTTCTGCTCTGTATAATGTACTCTGTCTGTTTCCGATCTGTATAATGTACTCTTCTGATCTGTATAATGTACTCTACTCTTCTGCTCTGTATAATGTACTCTACTCTTCTGCTCTGTATAATGTACTCTTCTGCTCTGTATAATTACTCTTCTGCTCTGTATAATGTACTCTTCTGCTCTGTATATAGTACTCTTCTGCTCTGTATAATGTACTCTTCTGCTCTGTATAATGTACTCTTCTGCTCTGTATAATGTACTCTTCTGCTCTGTATAATGAACTCTGTGCGTTTCGGCTCTGTATAATGTACTCTGTGCGTTTCGGCTCTGTATAATGTACTCTGTGCGTTTCGGCTCTGTATAATGTACTCTGTGCGTTTCGGCTCTGTATAATGTACTCTGTGCGTTTCGGCTCTGTATAATGTACTCTGTGCGTTTCGGCTCTGTATAATGTACTCTGTGCGTTTCGGCTCTGTATAATGTACTCTGTGCGTTTCGGCTCTGTATAATGTACTCTGTGCGTTTCTGCTCTGTATAATGTACTCTTCTGCTCTGTATAATGTACTCTTCTGCTCTGTATAATGTACTTATCTGCTCTGTATAATGTACTCTTCTGCTCTGTATAATGTACTCTTCTGCTCTGTATAATGTACTCTTGTGCTCTGTATAATGTACTCTGTGTGTTTGTGCTCTGTATAATGTACTGTTATGCTCTGCATAATGTACTCTGTGTGTTTCTGCTCTGTATAATGTACTCTGTGTGTTTCACCTCTGTATAATGTACTCTTTGTGTTTCTGCTCTGTATTATGTACTCTTTGTGTTTCTGCTCTGTATTATGTACTCTGTGCGTTTCTGCTTTGTATAATGTACTCTGTGCGTTTCTGCTCTGTATAATGTACTCTTTGTGTTTCTGTTCTGTATAATGCACTCTGTGTGTTTCTGCTCTGTATAATGTACTCTTCTGCTCTGTATAATGTACTCTTCTGCTCTGTATAATGTACTCTTCTGCTCTGTATAATGTACTCTTCTGCTCTGTATAATGTACTCTTCTGCTCTGTATAATGTACTCTTCTGCTCTGTATAATGTACTCTTCTGCTCTGTATAATGTACTCTTCTGCTCTGTATAATGTACTCTTCTGCTCTGCATAATGTACTCTGTGTGTTTCTGCTCTGCATAATGTACTCTTTGTGTTTGTGCTCTGTATAATGTACTCTGTGTGTTTGTGCTCTGTATAATGTACTCTGTGTGTTTTTGCTCTGTATAATGTACTCTGTGTGTTTCTGCTCTGCATAATGCACTCTGTGTGTTTCTGCTCTGTATAATGCACTCTGTGTGTTTCTGCTCTGTATAATGCACTCTGTGTGTTTCTGCTCTGTATAATGCACTCTGTGTGTTTCTGCTCTGTATAATGCACTCTGTGCGTTCCTGCTCTGTATAATGTACTCTTCTGATCTGTATAATGTACTCTACTCTTCTGCTCTGTATAATGTACTCTACTCTTCTGCTCTGTATAATGTACTCTACTCTTCTGCTCTGTATAATGTACTCTACTCTTCTGCTCTGTATAATGTACTCTTCTGCTCTGTATAATGTACTCTTCTGCTCTGTATAATGTACTCTTCTGCTCTGTATAATGTACTCTGTGTGTTTGTGCTCTGTATAATGTACTGTTATGCTCTGCATAATGTACTCTGTGTGTTTCTCCTCTGTATAATGTACTCTTTGTGTTTCTGCTCTGTATTATGTACTGTTTGTGTTTCTGCTCTGTATAATGTACTCTGTGCGTTTCTGCTCTGTATAATGTACTCTGTGCGTTTCTGCTCTGTATAATGTACTCTGTGCGTTTCTGCTCTGTATAATGTACTCTGTGCGTTTCTGCTCTGTATAATGTACTCTGTGCGTTTCTGCTCTGTATAATGTACTCTGTGCGTTTCTGCTCTGTATAATGTACTCTGTGCGTTTCTGCTCTGCATAATGTACTCTGTGCGTTTCTGCTCTGTATAATGTACTCTGTGCGTTTCTGCTCTGTATAATGTACTCTGTGCGTTTCTGCTCTGTATAATGTACTCTGTGCGTTTCGGCTCTGTATAATGTACTCTGTGCGTTTCGGCTCTGTATAATGTACTCTGTGCGTTTCTACTTTGAATATTGTACTCTGTGTGTCTCTACTTTGTATAATGTACTCTGTGCGTTTCGGCTCTGTATAATGTACTCTGTGCGTTTCGGCTCTGTATAATGTACTCTGTGTGTTTCGGCTCTGTATAATGTACTCTGTGTGTTTCTGCTCTGTATAATGTACTATTTGTGTTTCTGCTCTGTATAATGTACTCTTTTTGTTTCTGCTCTGTATAAAGTACTCTTTGTGTTTCTGCTCTGTATAATGTACTCTTTGTGTTTCTGCTCTGCATAATGTAATCTTTGTGTTTCTGCTCTGCATAATGTACTCTGTGTGTTTCTGCTCTGCATAATGTACTCTGTGTGTTTCTGCTCTGTATAATGTACTCTGTGTGTTTCTGCTCGGTATAATGCACTCTGTGTGTTTCTGCTCTGTATAATGCACTCTGTGCGTTTCTGCTCTGTATAATGTACTCTGTGCGTTTCTGCTCTGTATAATGTACTCTGTGCGTTTCTGCTCTGTATAATGTACTCTGTCTGTTTCCGCTCTGTATAATGTACTCTGTTTCCGCTCTGTATAATGTACTCTACTCTTCTGCTCTGTATAATGTACTCTTCTGCTCTGTATAATGTACTCTTCTGCTCTGTATAATGTACTCTTCTGCACTGTATAATGTACTCTTCTGCTCTGCATAATGTACTCTTCTGCTCTGCATAATGTACTATGTGTGTTTCTGCTCTGCATAATGTACTCTGTGTGTTTCTGCTCTGCATAATGTACTCTGTGTGTTTCTGCTCTGCATTATGTACTCTGTGTGTTTCTGCTCTGCATAATGCACTCTGTGTGTTTCTGCTCTGCATAATGCACTCTGTGTGTTTCTGCTCTGTATAATGCACTCTGTGTGTTTCTGCTCAGTATAATGCACTCTGTGCGTTTATGCTCTGTATAATGCACTCTGTGCGTTTCTGCTCTGTATAATGTACTCTGTCTGTTTCCGATCTGTATAATGTACTCTTCTGATCTGTATAATGTACTCTTCTGCTCTGTATAATGTACTCTACTCTTCTGCTCTGTATAATGTACTCTTCTGCTCTGTATAATTACTCTTCTGCTCTGTATAATGTACTCTTCTGCTCTGTATAATGTACTCTTCTGCTCTGTATAATGTACTCTTCTGCTCTGTATAATGTACTCTGTGCGTTTCGGCTCTGTATAATGTACTCTGTGCGTTTCTGCTCTGTATAATGTACTCTGTGCGTTTCGGCTCTGTATAATGTACTCTGTGCGTTTCGGCTCTGTATAATGTACTCTGTGCGTTTCGGCTCTGTATAATGTACTCTGTGCGTTTCGGCTCTGTATAATGTACTCTGTGCGTTTCGGCTCTGTATAATGTACTCTTCTGCTCTGTATAATGTACTCTTCTGCTCTGTATAATGTACTCTTCTGCTCTGTATAATGTACTCTTCTGCTCTGTATAATGTACTCTTCTGCTCTGTATAATGTACTCTTCTGCTCTGTATAATGTACTCTTGTGCTCTGTATAATGTACTCTTCTGCTCTGTATAATGTACTCTTGTGCTCTGTATAATGTACTCTGTGTGTTTGTGCTCTGTATAATGTACTGTTATGCTCTGCATAATGTACTCTGTGTGTTTCTGCTCTGTATAATGTACTCTGTGTGTTTCTCCTCTGTATAATGTACTCTTTGTGTTTCTGCTCTGTATTATGTACTCTTTGTGTTTCTGCTCTGTATTATGTACTCTGTGCGTTTCTGCTCTGTATAATGTACTCTGTGCGTTTCTGCTCTGTATAATGTACTCTTTGTGTTTCTGTTCTGTATAATGCACTCTGTGTGTTTCTGCTCTGTATAATGTACTCTTCTGCTCTGTATAATGTACTCTTCTGCTCTGTATAATGTACTCTTCTGCTCTGTATAATGTACTCTTCTGCTCTGTATAATGTACTCTTCTGCTCTGTATAATGTACTCTTCTGCTCTGTATAATGTACTCTTCTGCTCTGTATAATGTACTCTTCTGCTCTGTATAATGTACTCTTCTGCTCTGTATAATGTACTCTTCTGCTCTGCATAATGTACTCTGTGTGTTTCTGCTCTGCATAATGTACTCTTTGTGTTTCTGCTCTGCATAATGTACTCTGTGTGTTTCTGCTCTGCATAATGCACTCTGTGTGTTTCTGCTCTGTATAATGCACTCTGTGTGTTTCTGCTCTGTATAATGCACTCTGTGTGTTTCTGCTCTGTATAATGCACTCTGTGTGTTTCTGCTCTGTATAATGCACTCTGTGCGTTCCTGCTCTGTATAAAGCACTCTGTCTGTTTCCGCTCTGTATAATGTACTCTTCTGATCTGTATAATGTACTCTACTCTTCTGCTCTGTATAATATACTCTACTCTTCTGCTCTGTATAATGTACTCTACTCTTCTGCTCTGTATAATGTACTCTTCTGCTCTGTATAATGTACTCTTCTGCTCTGTATAATGTACTCTTCTGCTCTGTATAATGTACTCTTCTGCTCTGTATAATGTACTCTGTGTGTTTGTGCTCTGTATAATGTACTGTTATGCTCTGCATAATGTACTCTGTGTGTTTCTCCTCTGTATAATGTACTCTTTGTGTTTCTGCTCTGTATTATGTACTGTTTGTGTTTCTGCTCTGTATAATGTACTCTGTGCGTTTCTGCTCTGTATAATGTACTCTGTGCGTTTCTGCTCTGTATAATGTACTCTGTGCGTTTCTGCTCTGTATAATGTACTCTGTGCGTTTCTGCTCTGTATAAGTACTCTGTGCGTTTCTGCTCTGTATAATGTACTCTGTGCGTTTCTGCTCTGTATAATGTACTCTGTGCGTTTCTGCTCTGCATAATGTACTCTGTGCGTTTCTGCTCTGTATAATGTACTCTGTGCGTTTCTGCTCTGTATAATGTACTCTGTGCGTTTCTGCTCTGTATAATGTACTCTGTGCGTTTCTGCTCTGTATAATGTACTCTGTGCGTTTCTGCTCTGTATAATGTACTCTGTGCGTTTCTGCTCTGTATAATGTACTCTGTGCGTTTCGGCTCTGTATAATGTACTCTGTGCGTTTCGGCTCTGTATAATGTACTCTGTGCGTTTCGGCTCTGTATAATGTACTCTGTGCGTTTCGGCTCTGTATAATGTACTCTGTGCGTTTCGGCTCTGTATAATGTACTCTGTGTGTTTCGGCTCTGTATAATGTACTCTGTGTGTTTCTGCTCTGTATAATGTACTATTTGTGTTTCTGCTCTGTATAATGATAATGTACTCTTTTTGTTTCTGCTCTGTATAAAGTACTCTTTGTGTTTCTGCTCTGTATAATGTACTCGGTGTGTTTCTGCTCTGTATAATGTACTCTGTGTGTTTGTGCTCTGTTTAATGTATTCTTTGTGTTTCTGCACTGTATAATGTACTCTTTGTGATTTTGCTCTGTATAATGTACTCTTTGTGTTTCTGCTCTGTATAATGTACTCTGTGCGTTTCTGCTCTGTATAATGTAATCTACTGCTCTGTATAATGTACTCTGTGTGTTTCTGCTGTGTATAATGTACTCTTCTGCTCTGTATAATGCATACTCTTCTGCTCTGTATAATGTACTCTTCTGCTCTGTATAATGTACTCTTCTGCTCTGTATAATGTACTCTTCTGCTCTGTATAATGTACTCTTCTGTCTCTGTATAATGTACTCTTCTGCTCTGTATAATGTACTCTTCTGCTCTGTATAATGTACTCTTCTGCTCTGTATAATGTACCCTGTGTGTTTGTGCTCTGTATAATGTACTCTGTGCGTTTCGGCTCTGTATAATGCACTCTGTGCGTTTCGGCTCTGTATAATGTACTCTGTGCGTTTCTGCTCTGTAAATTGTACTCTGTGTGTTTCTGCTCTGTATAATGTATTCTTTGTGTTTCTGCTCTGTATAATGTACTCTTTGTGATTTTGCTCTGTATAATGTACTCTTTGTGTTTCTGCTCTGTATAATGTACTCTGTGCGTTTCTGCTCTGTATAATGTAATCTTCTGCTCTGTATAATGTACTCTGTGTGTTTCTGCTGTGTATAATGTACTCTTCTGCTCTGTATAATGTACTCTTCTGCTCTGTATAATGTACTCTTCTGCTCTGTATAATGTACTCTTCTGCTCTGTATAATGTACTCTTCTGCTCTGTATAATGTACTCTTCTGCTCTGTATAAAGTACTCTTCTGCTCTGTAAAATGTACTCTGTGTGTTTGTGCTCTGTATAATGTATTCTGTCTGTTTCTGCTCTGTATAATGTACTCTTTGTGTTTCTGCTCTGTATAATGTACTCTTTGTGTTTCTGCTCTGTATAATGTACTCTTTGTGTTTCTGCTCTGTATAATGTACTCTTTGTGTTTCTGCTCTGTATAATGCACTGTTTCTGCTCTGTATAATGTACTCTTCTGCTCTGTATAATGTACTCTTCTGCTCTGTATAATGTACTCTTCTGCTCTGTATAATGTACTCTTCTGCTCTGCATAATGTACTCTGTGTGTTTCTGCTCTGCATAATGTACTCTTTGTGTTTCTGCTCTGCATAATGTACTCTGTGTGTTTCTGCTCTGCATAATGCACTCTGTGTGTTTCTGCTCTGTATAATGCACTCTGTGTGTTTCTGCACTGTATAATGCACTCTGTGTGTTTCTAATCTGTATAATGCACTCTGTGTGTTTCTGCTCTGTATAATGTACTCTTCTGCTCTGTATAATGTACTCTTCTGCTCTGTATAATGTACTCTTCTGCTCTGTATAATGTACTCTTCTGCTCTGTATAATGTACTCTTCTGCTCTGTATAATGTACTCTTCTGCTCTGTATAATGTACTCTTCTGCTCTGTATAATGTACTCTTCTGCTCTGTATAATGTACTCTTCTGCTCTGTATAATGTACTCTGTGTGTTTCTCCTCTGTATAATGTACTCTTTGTGTTTCTGCTCTGTATTATGTACTGTTTGTGTTTCTGCTCTGTATAATGTACTCTGTGCGTTTCTGCTCTGTATAATGTACTCTGTGCGTTTCTGCTCTGTATAATGTACTCTATGCGTTTCTGCTCTGTATAATGTACTCTGTGCGTTTCTGCTCTGTATAATGTACTCTGTGCGTTTCTGCTCTGTATAATGTACTCTGTGCGTTTCTGCTCCGTATAATGGATTCTGTGCGTTTCTGCTCTTTATAATGTACTCTGTGTGTTTCTGCTCTGCATAATGTACTCTGTGTGTTTCTGCTCTGCATAATGTACTCTGTGTGTTTCTGCTCTGCATAATGCACTCTGTGTGTTTCTGCTCTGTATAATGCACTCTGTGTGTTTCTGCTCTGTATAATGCACTCTGTGTGTTTCTGCTCTGTATAATGCACTCTGTGTGTTTCTGCTCTGTATAATGCACTCTGTGCGTTCCTGCTCTGTATAAAGCACTCTGTCTGTTTCCGCTCTGTATAATGTACTCTTCTGATCTGTATAATGTACTCTACTCTTCTGCTCTGTATAATATACTCTACTCTTCTGCTCTGTATAATGTACTCTACTCTTCTGCTCTGTATAATGTACTCTTCTGCTCTGTATAATGTACTCTTCTGCTCTGTATAATGTACTCTTCTGCTCTGTATAATGTACTCTTCTGCTCTGTATAATGTACTCTGTGTGTTTGTGCTCTGTATAATGTACTGTTATGCTCTGCATAATGTACTCTGTGTGTTTCTCCTCTGTATAATGTACTCTTTGTGTTTCTGCTCTGTATTATGTACTGTTTGTGTTTCTGCTCTGTATAATGTACTCTGTGCGTTTCTGCTCTGTATAATGTACTCTGTGCGTTTCTGCTCTGTATAATGTACTCTGTGCGTTTCTGCTCTGTATAATGTACTCTGTGCGTTTCTGCTCTGTATAAGTACTCTGTGCGTTTCTGCTCTGTATAATGTACTCTGTGCGTTTCTGCTCTGTATAATGTACTCTGTGCGTTTCTGCTCTGCATAATGTACTCTGTGCGTTTCTGCTCTGTATAATGTACTCTGTGCGTTTCTGCTCTGTATAATGTACTCTGTGCGTTTCTGCTCTGTATAATGTACTCTGTGCGTTTCTGCTCTGTATAATGTACTCTGTGCGTTTCTGCTCTGTATAATGTACTCTGTGCGTTTCGGCTCTGTATAATGTACTCTGTGCGTTTCGGCTCTGTATAATGTACTCTGTGCGTTTCGGCTCTGTATAATGTACTCTGTGCGTTTCGGCTCTGTATAATGTACTCTGTGCGTTTCGGCTCTGTATAATGTACTCTGTGTGTTTCGGCTCTGTATAATGTACTCTGTGTGTTTCTGCTCTGTATAATGTACTATTTGTGTTTCTGCTCTGTATAATGTACTCTTTTTGTTTCTGCTCTGTATAAAGTACTCTTTGTGTTTCTGCTCTGTATAATGTACTCGGTGTGTTTCTGCTCTGTATAATGTACTCTGTGTGTTTGTGCTCTGTTTAATGTATTCTTTGTGTTTCTGCACTGTATAATGTACTCTTTGTGATTTTGCTCTGTATAATGTACTCTTTGTGTTTCTGCTCTGTATAATGTACTCTGTGCGTTTCTGCTCTGTATAATGTAATCTACTGCTCTGTATAATGTACTCTGTGTGTTTCTGCTGTGTATAATGTACTCTTCTGCTCTGTATAATGTACTCTTCTGCTCTGTATAATGTACTCTTCTGCTCTGTATAATGTACTCATCTGCTCTGTATAATGTACTCTTCTGCTCTGTATAATGTACTCTTCTGCTCTGTATAATGTACTCTTCTGCTCTGTATAATGTACTCTTCTGCTCTGTATAATGTACTCTTCTGCTCTGTATAATGTACTCTTTGTGTTTGTGCTCTGTATAATGTACTCTGTGCGTTTCGGCTCTGTATAATGCACTCTGTGCGTTTCGGCTCTGTATAATGTACTCTGTGCGTTTCTGCTCTGTAAATTGTACTCTGTGTGTTTCTGCTCTGTATAATGTATTCTTTGTGTTTCTGCTCTGTATAATGTACTCTTTGTGATTTTGCTCTGTATAATGTACTCTTTGTGTTTCTGCTCTGTATAATGTACTCTGTGCGTTTCTGCTCTGTATAATGTAATCTTCTGCTCTGTATAATGTACTCTGTGTGTTTCTGCTGTGTATAATGTACTCTTCTGCTCTGTATAATGTACTCTTCTGCTCTGTATAATGTACTCTTCTGCTCTGTATAATGTACTCTTCTGCTCTGTATAATGTACTCTTCTGCTCTGTATAATGTACTCTTCTGCTCTGTATAAAGTACTCTTCTGCTCTGTAAAATGTACTCTGTGTGTTTGTGCTCTGTATAATGTATTCTGTCTGTTTCTGCTCTGTATAATGTACTCTTTGTGTTTCTGCTCTGTATAATGTACTCTTTGTGTTTCTGCTCTGTATAATGTACTCTTTGTGTTTCTGCTCTGTATAATGTACTCTTTGTGTTTCTGCTCTGTATAATGCACTGTTTCTGCTCTGTATAATGTACTCTTCTGCTCTGTATAATGTACTCTTCTGCTCTGTATAATGTACTCTTCTGCTCTGTATAATGTACTCTTCTGCTCTGCATAATGTACTCTGTGTGTTTCTGCTCTGCATAATGTACTCTTTGTGTTTCTGCTCTGCATAATGTACTCTGTGTGTTTCTGCTCTGCATAATGCACTCTGTGTGTCTCTGCTCTGTATAATGCACTCTGTGTGTTTCTGCTCTGTATAATGCACTCTGTGTGTTTCTAATCTGTATAATGCACTCTGTGTGTTTCTGCTCTGTATAATGTACTCTTCTGCTCTGTATAATGTACTCTTCTGCTCTGTATAATGTACTCTTCTGCTCTGTATAATGTACTCTTCTGCTCTGTATAATGTACTCTTCTGCTCTGTATAATGTACTCTTCTGCTCTGTATAATGTACTCTTCTGCTCTGTATAATGTACTCTTCTGCTCTGTATAATGTACTCTTCTGCTCTGTATAATGTACTCTGTGTGTTTCTCCTCTGTATAATGTACTCTTTGTGTTTCTGCTCTGTATTATGTACTGTTTGTGTTTCTGCTCTGTATAATGTACTCTGTGTGTTTCTGCTCTGTATAATGCACTCTGTGTGTTTCTGCTCTGTATAATGCACTCTGTGTGTTTCTGCTCTGTATAATGCACTCTGTGCGTTCCTGCTCTGTATAAAGCACTCTGTCTGTTTCCGCTCTGTATAATGTACTCTTCTGATCTGTATAATGTACTCTACTCTTCTGCTCTGTATAATATACTCTACTCTTCTGCTCTGTATAATGTACTCTACTCTTCTGCTCTGTATAATGTACTCTTCTGCTCTGTATAATGTACTCTTCTGCTCTGTATAATGTACTCTTCTGCTCTGTATAATGTACTCTTCTGCTCTGTATAATGTACTCTGTGTGTTTGTGCTCTGTATAATGTACTGTTATGCTCTGCATAATGTACTCTGTGTGTTTCTCCTCTGTATAATGTACTCTTTGTGTTTCTGCTCTGTATTATGTACTGTTTGTGTTTCTGCTCTGTATAATGTACTCTGTGCGTTTCTGCTCTGTATAATGTACTCTGTGCGTTTCTGCTCTGTATAATGTACTCTGTGCGTTTCTGCTCTGTATAATGTACTCTGTGCGTTTCTGCTCTGTATAAGTACTCTGTGCGTTTCTGCTCTGTATAATGTACTCTGTGCGTTTCTGCTCTGTATAATGTACTCTGTGCGTTTCTGCTCTGCATAATGTACTCTATGCGTTTCTGCTCTGTATAATGTACTCTGTGCGTTTCTGCTCTGTATAATGTACTCTGTGCGTTTCTGCTCTGTATAATGTACTCTGTGCGTTTCTGCTCTGTATAATGTACTCTGTGCGTTTCTGCTCTGTATAATGTACTCTGTGCGTTTCTGCTCTGTATAATGTACTCTGTGCGTTTCGGCTCTGTATAATGTACTCTGTGCGTATCGGCTCTGTATAATGTACTCTGTGCGTTTCGGCTCTGTATAATGTACTCTGTGCGTTTCGGCTCTGTATAATGTACTCTGTGCGTTTCGGCTCTGTATAATGTACTCTGTGCGTTTCGGCTCTGTATAATGTACTCTGTGTGTTTCGGCTCTGTATAATGTACTCTGTGTGTTTCTGCTCTGTATAATGTACTATTTGTGTTTCTGCTCTGTATAATGTACTCTTTTTGTTTCTGCTCTGTATAAAGTACTCTTTGTGTTTCTGCTCTGTATAATGTACTCGGTGTGTTTCTGCTCTGTATAATGTACTCTGTGTGTTTGTGCTCTGTTTAATGTATTCTTTGTGTTTCTGCACTGTATAATGTACTCTTTGTGATTTTGCTCTGTATAATGTACTCTTTGTGTTTCTGCTCTGTATAATGTACTCTGTGCGTTTCTGCTCTGTATAATGTAATCTACTGCTCTGTATAATGTACTCTGTGTGTTTCTGCTGTGTATAATGTACTCTTCTGCTCTGTATAATGTACTCTTCTGCTCTGTATAATGTACTCTTCTGCTCTGTATAATGTACTCTTCTGCTCTGTATAATGTACTCTTCTGCTCTGTATAATGTACTCTTCTGCTCTGTATAATGTACTCTTCTGCTCTGTATAATGTACTCTTCTGCTCTGTATAATGTACTCTTCTGCTCTGTATAATGTACTCTTTGTGTTTGTGCTCTGTATAATGTACTCTGTGCGTTTCGGCTCTGTATAATGCACTCTGTGCGTTTCGGCTCTGTATAATGTACTCTGTGCGTTTCTGCTCTGTAAATTGTACTCTGTGTGTTTCTGCTCTGTATAATGTATTCTTTGTGTTTCTGCTCTGTATAATGTACTCTTTGTGATTTTGCTCTGTATAATGTACTCTTTGTGTTTCTGCTCTGTATAATGTACTCTGTGCGTTTCTGCTCTGTATAATGTAATCTTCTGCTCTGTATAATGTACTCTGTGTGTTTCTGCTGTGTATAATGTACTCTTCTGCTCTGTATAATGTACTCTTCTGCTCTGTATAATGTACTCTTCTGCTCTGTATAATGTACTCTTCTGCTCTGTATAATGTACTCTTCTGCTCTGTATAATGTACTCTTCTGCTCTGTATAAAGTACTCTTCTGCTCTGTAAAATGTACTCTGTGTGTTTGTGCTCTGTATAATGTATTCTGTCTGTTTCTGCTCTGTATAATGTACTCTTTGTGTTTCTGCTCTGTATAATGTACTCTTTGTGTTTCTGCTCTGTATAATGTACTCTTTGTGCTTCTGCTCTGTATAATGTACTCTTTGTGTTTCTGCTCTGTATAATGCACTGTTTCTGCTCTGTATAATGTACTCTTCTGCTCTGTATAATGTACTCTTCTGCTCTGTATAATGTACTCTTCTGCTCTGTATAATGTACTCTTCTGCTCTGCATAATGTACTCTGTGTGTTTCTGCTCTGCATAATGTACTCTTTGTCTTTCTGCTCTGCATAATGTACTCTGTGTGTTTCTGCTCTGCATAATGCACTCTGTGTGTCTCTGCTCTGTATAATGCACTCTGTGTGTTTCTGCTCTGTATAATGCACTCTGTGTGTTTCTAATCTGTATAATGCACTCTGTGTGTTTCTGCTCTGTATAATGTACTCTTCTGCTCTGTATAATGTACTCTTCTGCTCTGTATAATGTACTCTTCTGCTCTGTATAATGTACTCTTCTGCTCTGTATAATGTACTCTTCTGCTCTGTATAATGTACTCTTCTGCTCTGTATAATGTACTCTTCTGCTCTGTATAATGTACTCTTCTGCTCTGTATAATGTACTCTTCTGCTCTGTATAATGTACTCTGTGCGTTTCTGCTCTGTATAATGTACTCTGTGCGTTTCTGCTCTGTATAATGTACTCTGTGCGTTTCTGCTCTGTATAATGTACTCTGTGCGTTTCTGCTCCGTATAATGGATTCTGTGCGTTTCTGCTCTTTATAATGTACTCTGTGCGTTTCTGCTCTGTATAATGTACTCTTTTCGTTTCTGCTCTGTATAAAGTACTCTTTGTGTTTCTGCTCTGTATAATGTACTCGGTGTCTTTCTGCTCTGTATAATGTACTCTGTGTGTTTGTGCTCTGTTTAATGTACTCTGTGTGTTTCTGCTCTGTAAATTGTACTCTGTGTGTTTCTGCTCTGTATAATGTATTCTTTGTGTTTCTGCTCTGTATAATGTACTCTTTGTGATTTTGCTCTGTATAATGTACTCTTTGTGTTTCTGCTCTGTATAATGTACTCTGTGCGTTTCTGCTCTGTATAATGTAATCTTCTGCTCTGTATAATGTACTCTGTGTGTTTCTGCTGTGTATAATGTACTCTTCTGCTCTGTATAATGTACTCTTCTGCTCTGTATAATGTACTCTTCTGCTCTGTATAATGTACTCTTCTGCTCTGTATAATGTTCTCTTCTGCTCTGTATAATGTACTCTTCTGCTCTGTATAATGTACTCTTCTGCTCTGTATAATGTACTCTTCTGCTCTGTATAATGTACTCTGTGTGTTTGTGCTCTGTATAATGTACTCTGTGCGTTTCGGCTCTGTATAATGAACTCTGTGCGTTTCGGCTCTGTATAATGTACTCTGTGCGTTTCGGCTCTGTATAACGTACTCTGTGTGTTTCTGCTCTGTAAATTGTACTCTGTGTGTTTCTGCTCTGTATAATGTACTCTTCTGCTCTGTATAATATACTCTTCTGCTCTGCATAATGTACTCTGTGTGTTTCTGCTCTGCATAATGTACTCTTTGTGTTTCTGCTCTGCATAATGCACTCTGTGTGTTTCTGCTCTGTATAATGCACTCTGTGTGTTTCTGCTCTGTATAATGCACACTGTGTGTTTCTGCTCTGTATAATGTACTCTTCTGCTCTGTATAATGTACTCTTCTGCTCTGTATAATGTACTCTTCTGCTCTGCATAATGTACTCTTCTGCTCTACATAATGTACTCTTCTGCTCTGCATAATGTACTCTGTGTGTTTCTGCTCTGTATAATGTACTCTTCTGCTGTGTATTATGTACTCTTCTGCTCTGTATAATGTACTCTTCTGCTCTGTATAATGTACTCTTCTGCTCTGTATAATGTACTCTTCTGCTCTGTATAATGTACTCTTCTGCTCTGTATAATGTACTCTTCTGCTCTGTATAATGTACTCTTCTGCTCTGTATAATGTACTCTTCTGCTCTGTATAATGTACTCTTCTGCTCTGTATAATGTACTCTTCTGCTCTGTATAATGTACTCTTCTGCTCTGTATAATGTACTCTTCTGCTCTGTATAAAGTACTCTGTGCGTTTCGGCTCTGTATAATGTACTCTGTGCGTTTCGGCTCTGTATAATGTACTCTGTGCGTTTCGGCTCTGTATAATGTACTCTTCTGCTCTGTATAATGTACTCTTCTGCTCTGTATAATGTACTCTTCTGCTCTGTATAATGTACTCTTCTGCTCTGTATAATGTACTCTTCTGCTCTGTATAATGTACTCTTCTGCTCTGTATAATGTACTCTGTGTGTTTCTCCTCTGTATAATGTACTCTTTGTGTTTCTGCTCTGTATTATGTACTGTTTGTGTTTCTGCTCTGTATAATGTACTCTGTGCGTTTCTGCTCTGTATAATGTACTCTGCGCGTTTCTGCTCTGTATAATGTACTCTGTGCGTTTCTGCTCTGTATAATGTACTCTGTGCGTTTCTGCTCTGTATAATGTACTCTGTGCGTTTCTGCTCTGTATAATGTACTCTGTGCGTTTCTGCTCTGTATAATGTACTCTGTGCGTTTCTGCTCTGTATAATGTACTCTGTGCGTTTCTGCTCTGTATAATGTACTCTGTGCGTTTCTGCTCTGTATAATGAACTCTGTGCGTTTCTGCTCTGTATAATGTACTCTGTGCGTTTCTGTTCTGTATAATGTACTCTGTGCGTTTCTGCTCTTTATAATGTACTCTGTGCGTTTCTGCTCTGTATAATGTACTCTGTGCGTTTCTGCTCTGTATAATGTACTCTGTGCGTTTCTGCTCTGTATAATGTACTCTGTGCGTTTCGGCTCTGTATAATGTACTCTGTGCGTTTCGGCTCTGTATAATGTACTCTGTGTGTTTCTGCTCTGTATAATGCACTCTGTGTGTTTCTAATCTGTATAATGCACTCTGTGTGTTTCTGCTCTGTATAATGTACTCTTCTGCTCTGTATAATGTACTCTTCTGCTCTGTATAATGTACTCTTCTGCTCTGTATAATGTACTCTTCTGCTCTGTATAATGTACTCTTCTGCTCTGTATAATGTACTCTTCTGCTCTGTATAATGTACTCTTCTGCTCTGTATAATGTACTCTTCTGCTCTGTATAATGTACTCTGTGTGTTTCTCCTCTGTATAATGTACTCTTTGTGTTTCTGCTCTGTATTATGTACTGTTTGTGTTTCTGCTCTGTATAATGTACTCTGTGCGTTTCTGCTCTGTATAATGTACTCTGTGCGTTTCTGCTCTGTATAATGTACTCTATGCGTTTCTGCTCTGTATAATGTACTCTGTGCGTTTCTGCTCTGTATAATGTACTCTGTGCGTTTCTGCTCTGTATAATGTACTCTGTGCGTTTCTGCTCCGTATAATGGATTCTGTGCGTTTCTGCTCTTTATAATGTACTCTGTGCGTTTCTGCTCTGTATAATGTACTCTGTGCGTTTCTGCTCTGTATAATGTACTCTGTGCGTTTCGGCTCTGTATAATGTACTCTGTGCGTTTCGGCTCTGTATAATGTACTCTGTGCGTTTCGGCTCTGTATAATGTACTCTGTGTGTTTCGGCTCTGTATAATGTACTCTGTGTGTTTCTGCTCTGTATAATGTACTATTTGTGTTTCTGCTCTGTATAAAGTACTCTTTGTGTTTCTGCTCTGTATAATGTACTCGGTGTCTTTCTGCTCTGTATAATGTACTCTGTGTGTTTGTGCTCTGTTTAATGTACTCTGTGTGTTTCTGCTCTGTAAATTGTACTCTGTGTGTTTCTGCTCTGTATAATGTATTCTTTGTGTTTCTGCTCTGTATAATGTACTCTTTGTGATTTTGCTCTGTATAATGTACTCTTTGTGTTTCTGCTCTGTATAATGTACTCTGTGCGTTTCTGCTCTGTATAATGTAATCTTCTGCTCTGTATAATGTACTCTGTGTGTTTCTGCTGTGTATAATGTACTCTTCTGCTCTGTATAATGTACTCTTCTGCTCTGTATAATGTACTCTTCTGCTCTGTATAATGTACTCTTCTGCTCTGTATAATGTTCTCTTCTGCTCTGTATAATGTACTCTTCTGCTCTGTATAATGTACTCTTCTGCTCTGTATAATGTACTCTTCTGCTCTGTATAATGTACTCTGTGTGTTTGTGCTCTGTATAATGTACTCTGTGCGTTTCGGCTCTGTATAATGAACTCTGTGCGTTTCGGCTCTGTATAATGTACTCTGTGCGTTTCGGCTCTGTATAACGTACTCTGTGTGTTTCTGCTCTGTAAATTGTACTCTGTGTGTTTCTGCTCTGTATAATGTATTCTTTGTGTTTCTGCTCTGTATAATGTACTCTTTGTGATTTTGCTCTGTATAATGTACTCTTTGTGTTTCTGCTCTGTATAATGTACTCTGTGCGTGTCTGCTCTGTATAATGTAATCTTCTGCTCTGTATAATGTACTCTTTGTGTTTCTGCTCTGTATAATGTACTCTTTGTGTTTCTGCTCTGTATAATGTACTCTTTGTGTTTCTGCTCTGTATAATGCACTGTTTCTGCTCTGTATAATGTACTCTTCTGCTCTGTATAATGTACTCTTCTGCTCTGTATAATATACTCTTCTGCTCTGCATAATGTACTCTGTGTGTTTCTGCTCTGCATAATGTACTCTTTGTGTTTCTGCTCTGCATAATGCACTCTGTGTGTTTCTGCTCTGTATAATGCACTCTGTGTGTTTCTGCTCTGTATAATGCACACTGTGTGTTTCTGCTCTGTATAATGTACTCTTCTGCTCTGTATAATGTACTCTTCTGCTCTGTATAATGTACTCTTGTGCTCTGCATAATGTACTCTTCTGCTCTACATAATGTACTCTTCTGCTCTGCATAATGTACTCTGTGTGTTTCTGCTCTGTATAATGTACTCTTCTGCTGTGTATTATGTACTCTTCTGCTCTGTATAATGTACTCTTCTGCTCTGTATAATGTACTCTTCTGCTCTGTATAATGTACTCTTCTGCTCTGTATAATGTACTCTTCTGCTCTGTATAATGTACTCTTCTGCTCTGTATAATGTACTCTTCTGCTCTGTATAATGTACTCTTCTGCTCTGTATAATGTACTCTTCTGCTCTGTATAATGTACTCTTCTGCTCTGTATAATGTACTCTTCTGCTCTGTATAATGTACTCTTCTGCTCTGTATAAAGTACTCTGTGCGTTTCGGCTCTGTATAATGTACTCTGTGCGTTTCGGCTCTGTATAATGTACTCTTCTGCTCTGTATAATGTACTCTTCTGCTCTGTATAATGTACTCTTCTGCTCTGTATAATGTACTCTTCTGCTCTGTATAATGTACTCTTCTGCTCTGTATAATGTACTCTGTGTGTTTCTCCTCTGTATAATGTACTCTTTGTGTTTCTGCTCTGTATTATGTACTGTTTGTGTTTCTGCTCTGTATAATGTACTCTGTGCGTTTCTGCTCTGTATAATGTACTCTGTGCGTTTCTGCTCTGTATAATGTACTCTGTGCGTTTCTGCTCTGTATAATGTACTCTGTGCGTTTCTGCTCTGTATAATGTACTCTGTGCGTTTCTGCTCTGTATAATGTACTCTGTGCGTTTCTGCTCTGTATAATGTACTCTGTGCGTTTCTGCTCTGTATAATGTACTCTGTGCGTTTCTGCTCTGTATAATGTACTCTGTGCGTTTCTGCTCTGTATAATGTACTCTGTGCGTTTCTGTTCTGTATAATGTACTCTGTGCGTTTCTGCTCTTTATAATGTACTCTGTGCGTTTCTGCTCTGTATAATGTACTCTGTGCGTTTCTGCTCTGTATAATGTACTCTGTGCGTTTCGGCTCTGTATAATGTACTCTGTGCGTTTCGGCTCTGTATAATGTACTCTGTGCGTTTCGGCTCTGTATAATGTACTCTGTGCGTTTCGGCTCTGTATAATGTACTCTGTGCGTTTCGGCTCTGTATAATGTACTCTGTGTGTTTCGGCTCTGTATAATGTACTCTGTGTGTTTCTGCTCTGTATAATGTACTATTTATGTTTCTGCTCTGTATAATGTACTCTTTTTGTTTCTGCTCTGTATAAAGTACTCTTTGTGTTTCTGCTCTGTATAATGTACTCGGTGTGTTTCTGCTCTGTATAATGTACTCTGTGTGTTTGTGCTCTGTTTAATGTACTCTGTGTGTCTCTGCTCTGTAAATTGTACTCTGTGTGTTTCTGCTCTGTATAATGTATTCTTTGTGTTTCTGCTCTGTATAATGTACTCTTTGTGATTTTGCTCTGTATAATGTACTCTGTGCGTTTCTGCTCTGTATAATGTAATCTTCTGCTGTGTATAATGTACTCTGTGTGTTTCTGCTGTGTATAATGTACTCTTCTGCTCTGTATAATGTACTCTTCTGCTCTGTATAATGTACTCTTCTGCTCTGTATAATGTACTCTTCTGCTCTGTATAATGTACTCTTCTGCTCTGTATAATGTACTCTTCTGCTCTGTATAATGTACTCTTCTGCTCTGTATAATGTACTCTGTGTGTTTGTGCTCTGTATAATGTACTCTGTGCGTTTCGGCTCTGTATAATGCACTCTGTGCGTTTCGGTTCTGTATAATGTACTCTGTGCGTTTCGGCTCTGTATAATGTACTCTGTGTGTTTGTGCTCTGTTTAATGTACTCTGTGTGTTTCTGCTCTGTATAATGTATTCTTTGTGTTTCTGCTCTGTATAATGTACTCTTTGTGATTGTTCTCTGTATAATGTACTCTTTGTGTTTCTGCTCTGTATAATGTACTCTGTGCGTTTCTGCTCTGTATAATGTAATCTTCTGCTCTGTATAATGTACTCTGTGTGTTTCTGCTGTGTATAATGTACTCTTCTGCTCTGTATAATGTACTCTTCTGCTCTGTATCATGTACTCTTCTGCTCTGTATAATGTACTCTTCTGCTCTGTATAATGTACTCTTCTGCTCTGTATAATACTCTTCTGCTCTGTATTATGTACTCTGTGTGTTTGTGCTCTGTATAATGTATTCTGTCTGTTTCTGCTCTGTATAATGTACTCTTTGTGTTTCTGCTCTGTATAATGTACTCTTTGTGTTTCTGCTCTGTATAATGCACTGTTTCTGCTCTGTATAATGTACTCTTTGTGTTTCTGCTCTGTATAATGCACTGTTTCTGCTCTGTATAATGCACTGTTTCTGCTCTGTATAATGTACTCTTCTGCTCTGTATAATGTACTCTTCTGCTCTGTATAATGTACTCTTCTGCTCTGCATAATGTACTCTGTGTGTTTCTGCTCTGCATAATGTACTCTTTGTGTTTCTGCTCTGCATAATGCACTCTGTGTGTTTCTGCTCTGCATAATGCACTCTGTGTGTTTCTGCTCTGTATAATGCACTCTTTGTGTTTCTGCTCTGTATAATGCACTCTGTGTGTTTCTGCTCTGTATAATGTACTCTTCTGCTCTGTATAATGTACTCTTCTGCTCTGCATAATGTACTCTTCTGCTCTGCATAATGTACTCTTCTGCTCTGCATAATGTACTCTGTGTGTTTCTGCTCTGTATAATGTACTCTTCTGCTGTGTATAATGTACTCTTCTGCTCTGTATAATGTACTCTTCTGCTCTGTATAATGTACTCTTCTGCTCTGTATAATGTACTCTTCTGCTCTGTATAATGTACTCTTCTGCTCTGTATAATGTACTCTTCTGCTCTGCACAATGTACTCTTCTGCTCTGCACAATGTACTCTGTGTGTTTCTGCTCTGCACAATGTACTCTGTGTGTTTCTGCTCTGCATAATGAACTCTGTGTGTTTCTGCTCAGCAGAATGTACTCTGTGTGTTTCTGCTCTGTATAATGTACTCTGTGCGTTTCTGCTCTGTATAATGTACTCTGTGCGTTTTTGCTCTGTATAATGTACTCTGTGCGTTTCTGCTCTGTATAATGTACTCTGTGCGTTTCTGCTCTGTATAATGTACTCTGTGCGTTTCTGCTCTGTATAATGTACTCTGTGTGTTTCGGCTCTGTATAATGTACTCTGTGTGTTTCTGCTCTGTATAATGTACTATTTGTGTTTCTGCTCTGTATAATGTACTCTTTTCGTTTCTGCTCTGTATAAAGTACTCTTTGTGTTTCTGCTCTGTATAATGTACTCGGTGTCTTTCTGCTCTGTATAATGTACTCTGTGTGTTTGTGCTCTGTTTAATGTACTCTGTGTGTTTCTGCTCTGTAAATTGTACTCTGTGTGTTTCTGCTCTGTATAATGTATTCTTTGTGTTTCTGCTCTGTATAATGTACTCTTTGTGATTTTGCTCTGTATAATGTACTCTTTGTGTTTCTGCTCTGTATAATGTACTCTGTGCGTTTCTGCTCTGTATAATGTAATCTTCTGCTCTGTATAATGTACTCTGTGTGTTTCTGCTGTGTATATTGTACTCTTCTGCTCTGTATAATGTACTCTTCTGCTCTGTATAATGTACTCTTCTGCTCTGTATAATGTACTCTTCTGCTCTGTATAATGTTCTCTTCTGCTCTGTATAATGTACTCTTCTGCTCTGTATAATGTACTCTTCTGCTCTGTATAATGTACTCTTCTGCTCTGTATAATGTACTCTGTGTGTTTGTGCTCTGTATAATGTACTCTGTGCGTTTCGGCTCTGTATAATGAACTCTGTGCGTTTCGGCTCTGTATAATGTACTCTGTGCGTTTCGGCTCTGTATAACGTACTCTGTGTGTTTCTGCTCTGTAAATTGTACTCTGTGTGTTTCTGCTCTGTATAATGTATTCTTTGTGTTTCTGCTCTGTATAATGTACTCTTTGTGATTTTGCTCTGTATAATGTACTCTTTGTGTTTCTGCTCTGTATAATGTACTCTGTGCGTTTCTGCTCTGTATAATGTAATCTTCTGCTCTGTATAATGTACTCTTTGTGTTTCTGCTCTGTATAATGTACTCTTTGTGTTTCTGCTCTGTATAATGTACTCTTTGTGTTTCTGCTCTGTATAATGCACTGTTTCTGCTCTGTATAATGTACTCTTCTGCTCTGTATAATGTACTCTTCTGCTCTGTATAATGTACTCTTCTGCTCTGTATAATGTACTCTTCTGCTCTGTATAATGTACTCTGTGCGTTTCGGCTCTGTATAATGTACTCTGTGCGTTTCGGCTCTGAATAATGTACTCTGTGCGTTTCGGCTCTGTATAATGTACTCTTCTGCTCTGTATAATGTACTCTTCTGCTCTGTATAATGTACTCTTCTGCTCTGTATAATGTACTCTTCTGCTCTGTATAATGTACTCTTCTGCTCTGTATAATGTACTCTTCTGCTCTGTATAATGTACTCTGTGTGTTTCTCCTCTGTATAATGTACTCTTTGTGTTTCTGCTCTGTATTATGTACTGTTTGTGTTTCTGCTCTGTATAATGTACTCTGTGCGTTTCTGCTCTGTATAATGTACTCTGCGCGTTTCTGCTCTGTATAATGTACTCTGTGCGTTTCTGCTCTGTATAATGTACTCTGTGCGTTTCTGCTCTGTATAATGTACTCTGTGCGTTTCTGCTCTGTATAATGTACTCTGTGCGTTTCTGCTCTGTATAAAGTACTCTGTGCGTTTCTGCTCTGTATAATGTACTCTGTGCGTTTCTGCTCTGTATAATGTACTCTGTGCGTTTCTGCTCTGTATAATGTACTCTGTGCGTTTCTGCTCTGTATAATGTACTCTGTGCGTTTCTGTTCTGTATAATGTACTCTGTGCGTTTCTGCTCTTTATAATGTACTCTGTGCGTTTCTGCTCTGTATAATGTACTCTGTGCGTTTCTGCTCTGTATAATGTACTCTGTGCGTTTCTGCTCTGTATAATGTACTCTGTGCGTTTCGGCTCTGTATAATGTACTCTGTGCGTATCGGCTCTGTATAATGTACTCTGTGCGTTTCGGCTCTGTATAATGTACTCTGTGCGTTTCGGCTCTGTATAATGTACTCTGTGTGTTTCGGCTCTGTATAATGTACTCTGTGTGTTTCTGCTCTGTATAATGTACTATTTATGTTTCTGCTCTGTATAATGTACTCTTTTTGTTTCTGCTCTGTATAAAGTACTCTTTGTGTTTCTGCTCTGTATAATGTACTCGGTGTGTTTCTGCTCTGTATAATGTACTCTGTGTGTTTGTGCTCCGTTTAATGTACTCTGTGTGTCTCTGCTCTGTAAATTGTACTCTGTGTGTTTCTGCTCTGTATAATGTATTCTTTGTGTTTCTGCTCTGTATAATGTACTCTTTGTGATTTTGCTCTGTATAATGTACTCTGTGCGTTTCTGCTCTGTATAATGTAATCTTCTGCTCTGTATAATGTACTCTGTGTGTTTCTGCTGTGTATAATGTACTCTTCTGCTCTGTATAATGTACTCTTCTGCTCTGTATAATGTACTCTTCTGCTCTGTATAATGTACTCTTCTGCTCTGTATAATGTACTCTTCTGCTCTGTATAATGTACTCTTCTGCTCTGTATAATGTACTCTGTGTGTTTGTGCTCTGTATAATGTACTCTGTGCGTTTCGGCTCTGTATAATGCACTCTGTGCGTTTCGGTTCTGTATAATGTACTCTGTGCGTTTCGGCTCTGTATAATGTACTCTGTGTGTTTGTGCTCTGTTTAATGTACTCTGTGTGTTTCTGCTCTGTATAATGTATTCTTTGTGTTTCTGCTCTGTATAATGTACTCTTTGTGATTGTTCTCTGTATAATGTACTCTTTGTGTTTCTGCTCTGTATAATGTACTCTGTGCGTTTCTGCTCTGTATAATGTAATCTTCTGCTCTGTATAATGTACTCTGTGTGTTTCTGCTGTGTATAATGTACTCTTCTGCTCTGTATAATGTACTCTTCTGCTCTGTATAATGTACTCTTCTGCTCTGTATAATGTACTCTTCTGCTCTGTATAATGTACTCTTCTGCTCTGTATAATACTCTTCTGCTCTGTATTATGTACTCTGTGTGTTTGTGCTCTGTATAATGTATTCTGTCTGTTTCTGCTCTGTATAATGTACTCTTTGTGTTTCTGCTCTGTATAATGTACTCTTTGTGTTTCTGCTCTGTATAATGCACTGTTTCTGCTCTGTATAATGCACTGTTTCTGCTCTGTATAATGTACTCTTCTGCTCTGTATAATGTACTCTTCTGCTCTGTATAATGTACTCTTCTGCTCTGCATAATGTACTCTGTGTGTTTCTGCTCTGCATAATGTACTCTTTGTGTTTCTGCTCTGCATAATGCACTCTGTGTGTTTCTGCTCTGCATAATGCACTCTGTGTGTTTCTGCTCTGTATAATGCACTCTTTGTGTTTCTGCTCTGTATAATGCACTCTGTGTGTTTCTGCTCTGTATAATGTACTCTTCTGCTCTGTATAATGTACTCTTCTGCTCTGCATAATGTACTCTTCTGCTCTGCATAATGTACTCTTCTGCTCTGCATAATGTACTCTGTGTGTTTCTGCTCTGTATAATGTACTCTTCTGCTGTGTATAATGTACTTCTTCTGCTCTGTATAATGTACTCTTCTGCTCTGTATAATGTACTCTTCTGCTCTGTATAATGTACTCTTCTGCTCTGTATAATGTACTCTTCTGCTCTGTATAATGTACTCTTCTGCTCTGCACAATGTACTCTTCTGCTCTGCACAATGTACTCTGTGTGTTTCTGCTCTGCACAATGTACTCTGTGTGTTTCTGCTCTGCATAATGAACTCTGTGTGTTTCTGCTCAGCAGAATGTACTCTGTGTGTTTCTGCTCTGTATAATGTACTCTGTGCGTTTCTGCTCTGTATAATGTACTCTGTGCGTTTTTGCTCTGTATAATGTACTCTGTGCGTTTCTGCTCTGTATAATGTACTCTGTGCGTTTCTGCTCTGTATAATGTACTCTGTGCGTTTCTGCTCTGTATAATGTACTCTGTGTGTTTCGGCTCTGTATAATGTACTCTGTGTGTTTCTGCTCTGTATAATGTACTATTTGTGTTTCTGCTCTGTATAATGTACTCTTTTCGTTTCTGCTCTGTATAAAGTACTCTTTGTGTTTCTGCTCTGTATAATGTACTTCGGTGTCTTTCTGCTCTGTATAATGTACTCTGTGTGTTTGTGCTCTGTTTAATGTACTCTGTGTGTTTCTGCTCTGTAAATTGTACTCTGTGTGTTTCTGCTCTGTATAATGTATTCTTTGTGTTTCTGCTCTGTATAATGTACTCTTTGTGATTTTGCTCTGTATAATGTACTCTTTGTGTTTCTGCTCTGTATAATGTACTCTGTGCGTTTCTGCTCTGTATAATGTACTCTTCTGCTCTGTATAATGTACTCTGTGTGTTTCTGCTGTGTATAATGTACTCTTCTGCTCTGTATAATGTACTCTTCTGCTCTGTATAATGTACTCTTCTGCTCTGTATAATGTACTCTTCTACTCTGTATAATGTTCTCTTCTGCTCTGTATAATGTAATGCTCTTCTGCTCTGTATAATGTACTCTTCTGCTCTGTATAATGTACTCTTCTGCTCTGTATAATGTAACTCTGTGTGTTTGTGCTCTGTATAATGTACTCTGTGCGTTTCGGCTCTGTATAATGAACTCTGTGCGTTTCGGCTCTGTATAATGTACTCTGTGCGTTTCGGCTCTGTATAACGTACTCTGTGTGTTTCTGCTCTGTAAATTGTACTCTGTGTGTTTCTGCTCTGTATAATGTATTCTTTGTGTTTCTGCTCTGTATAATGTACTCTTTGTGATTTTGCTCTGTATAATGTACTCTTTGTGTTTCTGCTCTGTATAATGTACTCTGTGCGTTTCTGCTCTGTATAATGTAATCTTCTGCTCTGTATAATGTACTCTTTGTGTTTCTGCTCTGTATAATGTACTCTTTGTGTTTCTGCTCTGTATAATGTACTCTTTGTGTTTCTGCTCTGTATAATGCACTGTTTCTGCTCTGTATAATGTACTCTTCTGCTCTGTATAATGTACTCTTCTGCTCTGTATAATATACTCTTCTGCTCTGCATAATGCACTCTGTGTGTTTCTGCTCTGCATAATGTACTCTTTGTGTTTCTGCTCTGCATAATGCACTCTGTGTGTTTCTGCTCTGTATAATGCACTCTGTGTGTTTCTGCTCTGTATAATGCACACTGTGTGTTTCTGCTCTGTATAATGTACTCTTCTGCTCTGTATAATGTACTCTTCTGCTCTGTATAATGTACTCTTCTGCTCTGCATAATGTACTCTTCTGCTCTACATAATGTACTCTTCTGCTCTGCATAATGTACTCTGTGTGTTTCTGCTCTGTATAATGTACTCTTCTGCTGTGTATTATGTACTCTTCTGCTCTGTATAATGTACTCTTCTGCTCTGTATAATGTACTCTTCTGCTCTGTATAATGTACTCTTCTGCTCTGTATAATGTACTCTTCTGCTCTGTATAATGTACTCTTCTGCTCTGTATAATGTACTCTTCTGCTCTGTATAATGTACTCTTCTGCTCTGTATAATGTACTCTTCTGCTCTGTATAATGTACTCTTCTGCTCTGTATAATGTACTCTTCTGCTCTGTATAATGTACTCTTCTGCTCTGTATAATGTACTCTTCTGCTCTGTATAATGTACTCTTCTGCTCTGTATAATGTACTCTGTGCGTTTCGGCTCTGTATAATGTACTCTGTGCGTTTCGGCTCTGTATAATGTACTCTTCTGCTCTGTATAATGTACTCTTCTGCTCTGTATAATGTACTCTTCTGCTCTGTATAATGTACTCTTCTGCTCTGTATAATGTACTCTTCTGCTCTGTATAATGTACTCTTCTGCTCTGTATAATGTACTCTTCTGCTCTGTATAATGTACTCTGTGTGTTTCTGCTCTGTATTATGTACTGTTTGTGTTTCTGCTCTGTATAATGTACTCTGTGCGTTTCTGCTCTGTATAATGTACTCTGCGCGTTTCTGCTCTGTATAATGTACTCTGCGCGTTTCTGCTCTGTATAATGTACTCTGTGCGTTTCTGCTCTGTATAATGTACTCTGTGCGTTTCTGCTCTGTATAATGTACTCTGTGCGTTTCTGCTCTGTATAATGTACTCTGTGCGTTTCTGCTCTGTATAATGTACTCTGTGCGTTTCTGCTCTGTATAATGTACTCTGTGCGTTTCTGCTCTGTATAATGTACTCTGTGCGTTTCTGCTCTGTATAATGTACTCTGTGCGTTTCTGTTCTGTATAATGTACTCTGTGCGTTTCTGCTCTTTATAATGTACTCTGTGCGTTTCTGCTCTGTATAATGTACTCTGTGCGTTTCTGCTCTGTATAATGTACTCTGTGCGTTTCTGCTCTGTATAATGTACTCTGTGCGTTTCGGCTCTGTATAATGTACTCTGTGCGTTTCGGCTCTGTATAATGTACTCTGTGCGTTTCGGCTCTGTATAATGTACTCTGTGTGTTTCGGCTCTGTATAATGTACTCTGTGTGTTTCTGCTCTGTATAATGTACTATTTATGTTTCTGCTCTGTATAATGTACTCTTTTTGTTTCTGCTCTGTATAAAGTACTCTTTGTGTTTCTGCTCTGTATAATGTACTCGGAGTGTTTCTGCTCTGTATAATGTACTCTGTGTGTTTGTGCTCCGTTTAATGTACTCTGTGTGTCTCTGCTCTGTAAATTGTACTCTGTGTGTTTCTGCTCTGTATAATGTATTCTTTGTGTTTCTGCTCTGTATAATGTACTCTTTGTGATTTTGCTCTGTATAATGTACTCTGTGCGTTTCTGCTCTGTATAATGTAATCTTCTGCTCTGTATAATGTACTCTGTGTGTTTCTGCTGTGTATAATGTACTCTTCTGCTCTGTATAATGTACTCTTCTGCTCTGTATAATGTACTCTTCTGCTCTGTGTAATGTACTCTTCTGCTCTGTATAATGTACTCTGTGTGTTTGTGCTCTGTATAATGTACTCTGTGCGTTTCGGCTCTGTATAATGCACTCTGTGCGTTTCGGTTCTGTATAATGTACTCTGTGCGTTTCGGCTCTGTATAATGTACTCTGTGTGTTTGTGCTCTGTTTAATGTACTCTGTGTGTTTCTGCTCTGTATAATGTATTCTTTGTGTTTCTGCTCTGTATAATGTACTCTTTGTGATTGTTCTCTGTATAATGTACTCTTTGTGTTTCTGCTCTGTATAATGTACTCTGTGCGTTTCTGCTCTGTATAATGTAATCTTCTGCTCTGTATAATGTACTGTGTGTGTTTCTGCTGTGTATAATGTACTCTTCTGCTCTGTATAATGTACTCTTCTGCTCTGTATAATGTACTCTTCTGCTCTGTATAATGTACTCTTCTGCTCTGTATAATGTACTCTTCTGCTCTGTATAATACTCTTCTGCTCTGTATTATGTACTCTGTGTGTTTGTGCTCTGTATAATGTATTCTGTCTGTTTCTGCTCTGTATAATGTACTCTTTGTGTTTCTGCTCTGTATAATGTACTCTTTGTGTTTCTGCTCTGTATAATGTACTCTTTGTGTTTCTGCTCTGTATAATGCACTGTTTCTGCTCTGTATAATGCACTGTTTCTGCTCTGTATAATGTACTCTTCTGCTCTGTATAATGTACTCTTCTGCTCTGTATAATGTACTCTTCTGCTCTGCATAATGTACTCTGTGTGTTTCTGCTCTGCATAATGTACTCTTTGTGTTTCTGCTCTGCATAATGCACTCTGTGTGTTTCTGCTCTGCATAATGCACTCTGTGTGTTTCTGCTCTGTATAATGCACTCTTTGTGTTTCTGCTCTGTATAATGCACTCTGTGTGTTTCTGCTCTGTATAATGTACTCTTCTGCTCTGTATAATGTACTCTTCTGCTCTGCATAATGTACTCTTCTGCTCTGCATAATGTACTCTTCTGCTCTGCATAATGTACTCTGTGTGTTTCTGCTCTGTATAATGTACTCTTCTCATGTGTATAATGTACTCTTCTGCTCTGTATAATGTACTCTTCTGCTCTGTATAATGTACTCTTCTGCTCTGTATAATGTACTCTTCTGCTCTGTATAATGTACTCTTCTGCTCTGTATAATGTACTCTTCTGCTCTGTATAATGTACTCTTCTGCTCTGTATAATGTACTCTTCTGCTCTGCACAATGTACTCTTCTGCTCTGCACAATGTACTCTGTGTGTTTCTGCTCTGCACAATGTACTCTGTGTGTTTCTGCTCTGCATAATGAACTCTGTGTGTTTCTGCTCAGCAGAATGTACTCTGTGTGTTTCTGCTCTGTATAATGTACTCTGTGCGTTTCTGCTCTGTATAATGTACTCTGTGCGTTTTTGCTCTGTATAATGTACTCTGTGCGTTTCTGCTCTGTATAATGTATTCTGTGCGTTTCTGCTCTGTATAATGTACTCTGTGCGTTTCTGCTCTGTATAATGTACTCTGTGCGTTTCTGCTCTGTATAATGTACTCTGTGCGTTTCTGCTCTGTATAATGTACTCTGTCTTTTTCTGCTCTGTATAATGTACTCTGTCTTTTTCTGCTCTGTATAATGTACTCTGTCTTTTTCTGCTCTGTATAATGTACTCTGTCTTTTTCTGCTCTGTATAATGTACTCTGTCTGATTCTGCTCTGTATAATGTACTCTGTCTGTTTCTGCTCTGTATAATGTACTCTGTGTGTTTCTGCTCTGTATAATGTACTCGGTGTGTTTCTGCTCTGTATAATGCACTGTTTGTGTTTCTGCTCTGTATAATGCACTCTTTGTGTTTCTGCTCTGTATAATGCACTCTTTGTGTTTCTGCTCTGTATAATGTACTCTGTGTTTCTGCTCAGTATAATGTACTCTGTGTGTTTCTGCTCAGTATAATGTACTCTGTGTGTTTCTGCAATGTATAATGTACTCTGTGTGTTTCTGCTCTGTATAATGTACTCTGTGTGTTTCTGCTCTGTATAATGTACTCTTCTGCTCTGTATAATGTACTCTTCTGCTCTGTATAATGTACTCTTCTGCTCTGTATAATGTACTCTTCTGCACTGTATAATGTACTCTTCTGCTCTGTATAATGTACTCTTCTGCTCTGTATAATGTACTCTTCTGCTCTGTATTATGTACTCTTCTGCTCTGTATTATGTACTCTTCTGCTTTGTATAATGTACTCTTCTGCTCTGTTTAATGTACTCTTCTGCTCTGTATAATGTACTCTTCTGCTCTGCATAATGTACTCTTCTGCTCTGCATAATGTACTCTTCTGCTCTGCATAATGTACTCTGTGTGTTTCTGCTCTGCATAATATACTCTTTGTGTTTCTGCTCTGCATAATGTACTCTGTGTGTTTCTGCTCTGCATAATTTACTCTGTGTGTTTCTGATCTGCATAATTTACTCTGTGTGTTTCTGCTCTGCATAATGTACTCTGTGTGGTTCTGCTCTGTATAATGTACTCTGTGTGTTTCTGCTCTGTATAATGCACTCTGTGTGTTTCTGCTCTGTATAATGCACTCTGTGTGTTTCTGCTCTGTATAATGCACTCTGTGCGTTTCTGCTCTGTATAATGTACTATGTGCGTTTCTGCTCTGTATAATGTACTCTACTCTTCTGCTCTGTATAATGTACTCTTCTGCTCTGTATAATGTACTCTTCTGCTCTGTATAATGTACTCTTCTGCTCTGTATAATGTACTCTTCTGCTCTGTATAATGTACTCTGTGCGTTTCTGCTCTGTATAATGTACTCTGTGCGTTTCTGCTCTGTATAATGTACTCTGTGCGTTTCGGCTCTGTATAATGTACTCTGTGCGTTTCTGCTCTGTATAATGTACTCTGTGCGTTTCGGCTCTGTATAATGTACTCTGTGCGTTTCTGCTCTGTATAATGTACTCTGTGCGTTTCTGCTCTGTATAATGTAATCTGTGCGTTTCGGCTCTGTATAATGTACTCTGTGCGTTTCGGCTCTGTATAATGTACTCTGTGCGTTTCTGATCTGTATAATGTACTCTTCTGCTCTGTATAATGTACTCTTCTGCTCTGTATAATGTACTCTTCTGCTCTGTATAATGTACTCTTCTGCTCTGTATAATGTACTCTTCTGCTCTGTATAATGTACTCTTCTGCTCTGTATAATGTACTCTTCTGCTCTGTATAATGTACTCTTCTGCTCTGTATAATGTACTCTTCTGCTCTGTATAATGTACTCTTCTGCTCTGTATAATGTACTCTTCTGCTCTGTATAATGTACTTTTGTCCTCTGTATAATGTACTCTTGTGCTCTGTATAATGTACTCTGTGTGTTTCTGCTCTGTATAATGTACTCTGTGTGTTTCTCCTCTGTATAATGTACTCTTTGTGTTTCTGCTCTGTATTATGTACTCTTTGTGTTTCTGCTCTGTATTATGTACTCTGTCTGATTCTTCTCTGTATAATGTACTCTGTCTGTTTCTGCTATGTATAATGTACTCTGTCTGTTTCTGCTCTGTTTAATGTACACTGTGTGTTTCTGCCGTGTATAATGTACTCGGTGTGTTTCTGCTCTGTATAATGTACTCTGTGCGTTTCTGCTCTGTATAATGTACTCTGTGCGTTTCTGCTCTGTATAATGTACTCTGTGCGTTTCTGCTCTGTATAATGTACTCTGTGCGTTTCTGCTCTGTATAATGTACTCTTTGTGTTTCTGCTCTGTATAATGTACTCTTTGTGTTTCTGCTCTTTATAATGCACTCTGTGTGTTTCTGCTCTGTATAATGCACTCTGTGTGTTTCTGCTCTGTATAATGCACTCTGTGTGTTTCTTCTCTGTATAATGCACTCTGTGTGTTTCTGCTCTATATAATGCACTCTGTGTGTTTCTCCTCTGTATAATGCACTCTTTGTGTTTCTGCTATGTATAATGCACTCTGTGTGTTTCTGCTCTGTATAATGTACTCTTCTGCTCTGTATAATGTACTCTTCTGCTCTGTATAATGTACTCTTCTGCTCTCTATAATGTACTCTTCTGCTCTCTATAATGTACTCTTCTGCTCTGCACAATGTACTCTTCTGCTCTGCACAATGTACTCTGTGTGTTTCTGCTCTGCATAATGTACTCTGTGTGTTTCTCCTCTGTATAATGTACTCTGTGTGTTTCTCCTCTGTATTATGTACTCTGTGCGTTTCTGCTCTGTATTATGTACTCTGTGCGTTTCTGCTCTGTATAATGCACTCTGTGCGTTTCTGCTCTGTATAATGCACTCTGTGCGTTTCTGCTCTGTATAATGCACTCTGTGCGTTTCTGCTCTGTATAATGCACTCTTTGTGTTTCTGCTCTGTATAATGTACTCTTCTGCTCTGTATAATGTACTCTTCTGCTCTGTATAATGTACTCTTCTGCTCTGTATAATGTACTCTTCTTTTCTGTATAATGTACTCTTCTGCTCTGTATAATGTACTCTTCTGCTCTGTGTAATGTACTCTTCTGCTATGTATAATGTACTCTTCTGCTCTGTATAATGTACTCTTCTGCTCTGTATAATGTACTCTTCTGCTCTTCATAATGTACTCTTCTGCTCTGCATAATATACTCTGTGTGTTTCTGCTCTGCATAATGTACTCTGTGTGTTTCTGCTCTGCATAATGTACTCTGTGTGTTTCTGCTCTGCATAATGAATTCTGTGTGTTTCTGCTCTACATAATGTACTCTGTGTGTTTCTGCTCTGCATAATGCACTCTGTGTGTTTCTGCTCTGCATAATGCACTCTGTGTGTTTCTGCTCTGCATAATGCACTCTGTGTGTTTCTGCTCTGCATAATGCACTCTGTAAGTTTCTGCTCTGCATAATGCACTCTGTGTGTTTCTGCTCTGCATAATGCACTCTGTGTGTTTCTGCTCTGCATAATGCACTCTTTGTGTTTCTGCTCTGTATAATGCACTCTGTGTGTTTCTGCTCTGTATAATGCACTCTGTGTGTTTCTGCTCTGTATAATGCACTCTGTGTGTTTCTGCTCTGTATAATGTACTCTTCTGCTCTGTATAATGTACTCTTCTGCTCTGTATAATGTACTCTTCTGCTCTGTATAATGTACTCTTCTGCTCTGTATAATGTACTCTTCTGCTCTGTATAATGTACTCTTGTGCTCTGTATAATGTACTCTTCTGCTCTGTATAATGTACTCTTCTGCTCTGCATAATGTACTCTTCTGCTCTGCATAATGTACTCTTCTGCTCTGCATAATGTACTCTTCTGCTCTGTATAATGTACTCTTCTGCTCTGCATAATGTACTCTTCTGCTCTGCATAATGTACTCTGTGTGTTTCTGCTCTGCATAATGTACTCTGTGTGTTTCTGCTCTGCATAATGCACTCTGTGTGTTTCTGCTCTGCATAATGCACTCTGTGTGTTTCTGCTCTGCATAATGCACTCTGTGTGTTTCTGCTCTGCATAATGCACTCTGTGTGTTTCTGCTCTGCATAATGCACTCTGTGTGTTTCTGCTCTGCATAATGCACTCTGTAAGTTTCTGCTCTGCATAATGCACTCTGTGTGTTTCTGCTCTGCATAATGCACTCTGTGTGTTTCTACTCTGCATGATGCACTCTTTGTGTTTCTGCTCTGCATAATGCACTCTGTGTGTTTCTGCTCTGCATAATGCACTCTGTGTGTTTCTGCTCTGTATAATGCACTCTGTGTGTTTCTGCTCTGTATAATGCACTCTGTGTGTTTCTGCTCTGTATAATGTACTCTTCTGCTCTGTATAATGTACTCTTCTGCTCTGTATAATGTACTCTTCTGCTCTGTATAATGTACTCTTCTGCTCTGTATAATGTACTCTTGTGCTCTGTATAATGTACTCTGTTTGTTTGTGCTCTGTATAATGTACTCTGTGTGTTTCTGCTCTGCATAATGCACTCTGTGTGTTTCTTCTCTGCATAATGCACTCTTTGTGTTTCTGCTCTGTATAATGCACTCTGTGTGTTTCTGCTCTGTATAATGCACTCTGTGTGTTTCTGCTCTGTATAATGCACTCTGTGTGTTTCTGCTCTGTATAATGTACTCTTCTGCTCTGTATAATGTACTCTTCTGCTCTGTATAATGTACTCTTCTGCTCTGTATAATGTACTCTTCTGCTCTGTATAATGTACTCTTGTGCTCTGTATAATGTACTCTTCTGCTCTGTATAATGTACTCTTCTGCTCTGCATAATGTACTCTTCTGCTCTGCATAATGTACTCTTCTGCTCTGCATAATGTACTCTTCTGCTCTGTATAATGTACTCTTCTGCTCTGCATAATGTACTCTTCTGCTCTGCATAATGTACTCTGTGTGTTTCTGCTCTGCATAATGTACTCTGTGTGTTTCTGCTCTGCATAATGCACTCTGTGTGTTTCTGCTCTGCATAATGCACTCTGTGTGTTTCTGCTCTGCATAATGCACTCTGTGTGTTTCTGCTCTGCATAATGCACTCTGTGTGTTTCTGCTCTGCATAATGCACTCTGTGTGTTTCTGCTCTGCATAATGCACTCTGTAAGTTTCTGCTCTGCATAATGCACTCTGTGTGTTTCTGCTCTGCATAATGCACTCTGTGTGTTTCTACTCTGCATAATGCACTCTTTGTGTTTCTGCTCTGCATAATGCACTCTGTGTGTTTCTGCTCTGCATAATGCACTCTGTGTGTTTCTGCTCTGTATAATGCACTCTGTGTGTTTCTGCTCTGTATAATGCACTCTGTGTGTTTCTGCTCTGTATAATGTACTCTTCTGCTCTGTATAATGTACTCTTCTGCTCTGTATAATGTACTCTTCTGCTCTGTATAATGTACTCTTCTGCTCTGTATAATGTACTCTTGTGCTCTGTATAATGTACTCTGTGTGTTTGTGCTCTGTATAATGTACTCTGTGTGTTTGTGCTCTGTATAATGTACTCTGTGTGTTTGTGCTCTGTATAATGTACTCTGTGTGTTTGTGCTCTGTATAATGTACTCTGTGTGTTTGTGCTCTGTATAATGTACTCTGTGTGTTTGTGCTCTGTATAATGTACTCTGTGTGTTTGTGCTCTGTATAATGTACTCTGTGTGTTTCTGCTCTGTATAATGTACTCTGTGTGTTTCTGCTCTGTATAATGTACTCTGTGTGTTTCTGCTCTGTATTATGTACTCTGTGTGTTTCTGCTCTGTATTATGTACTCTGTGTGTTTCTGCTCTGTATTATGTACTCTGTGTGTTTCTGCTCTGTATTATGTACTCTGTGTGTTTCTGCTCTGTATTATGTACTCTGTGTGTTTCTGCTCTGTATTATGTACTCTGTGTGTTTCTGCTCTGTATTATGTACTCTGTGTGTTTCTGCTCTGTATTATGTACTCTGTGTGTTTCTGCTCTGTATTATGTACTCTGTGTGTTTCTGCTCTGTATTATGTACTCTGTGTGTTTCTGCTCTGTATTATGTACTCTGTGTGTTTCTGCTCTGTATTATGTACTCTGTGTGTTTCTGCTCTGTATAATGCACTCTGTGTGTTTGTGCTCTGTATAATGCACTCTGTGTGTTTCTGCTCTGTATAATGCACTCTGTGTGTTTCTGCTCTGTATAATGCACTCTGTGTGTTTCGGCTCTGTATAATGTACTCTTCTGCTCTGTATAATGTACTCCTCTGCTCTGTATAATGTACTCTGTGTGTTTCTGCTCTGTATAATGTACTCTTTGTGTTTCTGCTCTGTATAATGTACTCTTCTGCTCTGTATAATGTACTCTTCTGCTCTGTATAATGTACTCTTCTGCTCTGTATAATGTACTCTTCTGCTCTGTATAATGTACTCTTCTGCTCTGTATAATGTACTCTGTGCGTTTCGGCTCTGTATAATGTACTCTGTGCGTTTCGGCTCTGTATAATGTACTCTGTGCGTTTCGGCTCTGTATAATGTACTCTGTGCGTTTCTGCTCTGTATAATGTACTCTGTGCGTTTCTGCTCTGTATAATGTACTCTGTGCGTTTCGGCTCTGTATAATGTACTCTGTGCGTTTCGGCTCTGTATAATGTACTCTGTGCGTTTCGGCTCTGTATAATGTACTCTGTGCGTTTCGGCTCTGTATAATGTACTCTGTGTGTTTCTGCTCTGTATAATGTACTCTGTGTGTTTCTGCTCTGTATAATGTACTCTGTGTGTTTCTGCTCTGTATAATGTACTATTTGTGTTTCTGCTCTGTATAATGTACTCTTTGTGATTTTGCTCTGTATAATGTACTCTTTGTGTTTCTGCTCTGTATAATGTACTCTGTGCGTTTCTGCTCTGTAGAATGTAATCTTCTGCTCTGTATAATGTACTCTTCTGCTCTGTATAATGTACTCTTCTGCTCTGTATAATGTACTCTTGTGCTCTGTATAATGTACTCTGTGTGTTTGTGCTCTGTATAATGTACTGTTATGCTCTGCATAATGTACTCTGTGTGTTTCTCCTCTGTATAATGTACTCTTTGTGTTTCTGCTCTGTATTATGTACTGTTTGCGTTTCTGCTCTGTATAATGTACTCTGTGCGTTTCTGCTCTGTATAATGTACTCTGTGCGTTTCTGCTCTGTATAATGTACTCTGTGCGTTTCTGCTCTGTATAATGTACTCTGTGCGTTTCTGCTCTGTATAATGTACTCTGTGCGTTTCTGCTCTGTATAATGTACTCTGTGCGTTTCTGCTCTGTATAATGTACTCTGTGCGTTTCGGCTCTGTATAATGTACTCTGTGCGTTTCGGCTCTGTATAATGTACTCTGTGCGTTTCGGCTCTGTATAATGTACTCTGTGCGTTTCGGCTCTGTATAATGTACTCTGTGTGTTTCTGCTCTGTATAATGTACTCTGTGTGTTTCTGCTCTGTATAATGTACTCTGTGTGTTTCTGCTCTGTATAATGTACTATTTGTGTTTCTGCTCTGTAAAATGTATTCTTTGTGTTTCTGCTCTGTATAATGTACTCTTTGTGATTTTGCTCTGTATAATGTACTCTTTGTGTTTCTGCTCTGTATAATGTACTCTGTGCCTTTCTGCTCTGTAGAATGTAATCTTCTGCTCTGTATAATGTACTCTGTGTGTTTCTGCTGTGTATAATGTACTCTTCTGCTCTGTATAATGTACTCTTCTGCTCTGTATAATGTACTCTTCTGCTCTGTATAATGTACTCTTCTGCTCTGTATAATGTACTCTTCTGCTCTGTATAATGTACTCTTCTGCTCTGTATAATGTACTCTTCTGCTCTGTATAATGTACTCTTCTGCTCTGTATAATGTACTCTTCTGCTCTGTATAATGTACTCTTCTGCTCTGTATAATGTACTCTTCTGCTCTGTATAATGTACTCTTCTGCTCTGTATAATGTACTCTGTGTGTTTCTCCTCTGTATAATGTACTCTGTGTGTTTGTGCTCTGTATAATGTACTCTGTGTGTTTGTGCTCTGTATAATGTACTCTGTCTGTTTCGGCTCTGTATAATGTACTCTTTGTGTTTCTGGTCTGTATAATGTACTCTTTTGCTCTGCATAATGTACTCTTCTGCTCTGTATAATGTACTCTTCTGCTCTGTGTAATGTACTCTTGTGCTCTGTATAATGTACTCTTCTGCTCTGTGTAATGTACTCTGTGTGTTTCTGCTCTGTATAATGTACTCTGTTTTTTCGGCTCTGTATAATGTACTCTTCTGGTCTGTATAATGTACTCTTCTGCTCTGTATAATGTACTCTTCTGCTCTGTATAATGTACTCTTCTGCTCTGTATAATGTACTCTTCTCCTCTGTATAATGTACTCTTCTGCTCTGTATAATGTACTCTTCTGCTCTGTATAATGTACTCTGTGTGTTTCTGCTCTGTATAATGTACTCCGTGTGTTTCTGCTCTGTATAATGTACTCCGTGTGTTTCTGCTCTGTATAATGTACTCTGTGTGTTTCTGCTCTGTATAATGTACTCTGTGTGTTTCTGCTCTGTATGATGTACTCTGTGTGTTTCTGCTCTGTATAATGTAATCTGTGTGTTTCTGCTCTGTATAATGTACTCTGTGTATTTGTGCTCTGTATATTGTACTCTGTGTGTTTCGGCTCTGTATAATGTACTCTTCTGCTCTGTATAATGTACTCTTCTTCTCTGTATAATGTACTCTTCTTCTCTGTATAATGTACTCTTCTGCTCTGTATAATGTACTCTTCTGCTCTGTATAATGTACTCTGTGTGTTTCTGATCTGTATAATGTACTCTGTACTCTGTGTGTTTCTGCTCTGTATAATGTACTCTGTGTGTTTCTGCTCTGTATATTGTACTCTGTGTGTTTCTGCTCTGTATAATGTACTCTTTGTGTTTCTGCTCTGTATAATATACTCTATGTGTTTCGGCTCTGTATTATGTACTCTTCTGCTCTGTATAATGTACTCTTCTGCTCTGTATAATGTACTCTTCTGCTCTGTATAATGTACTCTTCTGCTCTGTATAATGTACTTTTCTGCTCAGTATAATGTACTCTTCTGCTCTGTATAATGTACTCTTTGTGTTTCTGCTCTGTATAATGTACTCTGTGTGTTTGTGCTCTGTATAATGTACTCTGTGTGTTTCTGCTTTGTATAATGTACTCTGTATTTTTCGGCTCTGTATAATGTACTCTTCTGCTCTGTATAATGTACTCTTCTGCTCTGTATAATGTACTCTTCTGCTCTGTATAATGTACTCTTCTTCTCTGTATAATGTAATCTTCTGCTCTGTATAATGTATTCTTCTGCTCTGTATAATGCACTCTGTGTGTTTGTGCTCTGTATAATGCACTCTGTGTGTTTGTGCTCTGTATAATGCACTCTGTGTGTTTGTGCTCTGTATAATGTACTCTGTGTGTTTGTGCTCTGTATAATGTACTCTGTGTGTTTTTGCTCTGTATAATGTACTCTGTGTGTTTCTGCTCTGTATATTGTACTCTGTGTGTTTCTGCTCTGTATAATGTACTCTGTGTGTTTCTGCTCTGTATAATGTACTCTGTGTATTTCTGCTCTGTATATTGTACTCTGTGTGTTTCTTCTCTGTATATTGTACTCTGTGTGTTTCTGCTCTGTATAATGTACTCTGTGTGTTTCGGCTCTGTATAATGTACTCTGTGTGTTTCGGCTCCGTATAATGTACTCTTCTGCTCTGTATAATGTACTCTTCTTCTCTGTATAATGTACTCTTCTTCTCTGTATAATGTACTCTTCTGCTCTGTATAATGTACTCTTCTGCTCTGTATAATGTACTCTGTGTGTTTCTGATCTGTATAATGTACTCTCAACTCTGTGTGTTTCTGCTCTGTTAATTGTACTCTGTGTGTTTCTGCTCTGTATAATGTACTCTTTGTGTTTCTGCTCTGTATAATGTACTCTGTGTGTTTCTGCTCTGTATATAGTACTCTGTGTGTTTCTGCTCTGTATAATATACTCTGTGTGTTTCGGCTCTGTATAATGTACTCTTCTGCTCTGTATAATGTACTCTTCTGCTCTGTATAATGTACTCTTCTGCTCTGTATAATGTACTCTTCTGCTCTGTATAATGTACTCTTCTGCTCAGTATAATGTACTCTTCTGCTCTGTATAATGTACTCTTTGTGTTTCTGCTCTGTATAATGTACTCTGTGTGTTTCTGCTCTGTATAATGTACTCTGTGTGTTTCTGCTCTGTATAATGTACTCTGTGTGTTTCTACTCTGTATAATGTACTCTGTGTGTTTCTGCTCTGTATAATGTACTCTGTGTGTTTGTGCTCTGTATAATGTACTCTGTGTGTTTGTGCTCTGTATAATGTACTCTGTGTGTTTGTGCTCTGTATAATGTACTCTGTGTGTTTCTGCTCTGTATAATGTACTCTGTGTGTTTCTGCTCTGTATAATATACTCTGTGTGTTTCTGCTCTGTATAATGTACTCTGTGTGTTTGTGCTCTGTATAATGTACTCTGTGTGTTTCTGCTTTGTATAATGTACTCTGTATTTTTCGGCTCTGTATAATGTACTCTTCTGCTCTGTATAATGTACTCTTCTGCTCTGTATAATGTACTCTTCTGCTCTGTATAATGTACTCTTCTTCTCTGTATAATGTAATCTTCTGCTCTGTATAATGTACTCTTCTGCTCTGTATAATGCACTCTGTGTGTTTGTGCTCTGTATAATGCACTCTGTGTGTTTGTGCTCTGTATAATGCACTCTGTGTGTTTGGGCTCTGTATAATGTACTCTGTGTGTTTGTGCTCTGTATAATGTACTCTGTGTGTTTTTGCTCTGTATAATGTACTCTGTGTGTTTCTGCTCTGTATAATGTACTCTGTGTGTTTCTGCTCTGTATAATGTACTCTGTGTGTTTCTGCTCTGTATAATGTACTCTGTGTATTTCTGCTCTGTATATTGTACTCTGTGTGTTTCTTCTCTGTATATTGTACTCTGTGTGTTTCTGCTCTGTATAATGTACTCTGTGTGTTTCGGCTCTGTATAATGTACTGTGTGTGTTTTGGCTCTGTATAATGTACTCTTCTGCTCTGTATAATGTACTCTTCTTCTCTGTATAATGTACTCTTCTTCTCTGTATAATGTACTCTTCTGCTCTGTATAATGTACTCTTCTGCTCTGTATAATGTACTCTGTGTGTTTCTGATCTGTATAATGTACTCTCAACTCTGTGTGTTTCTGCTCTGTATATTGTACTCTGTGCGTTTCTGCTCTGTATAATGTACTCTGTGCGTTTCTGCTCTGTATAATGTATTCTGTGCGTTTCTGCTCTGTATAATGTACTCTGTGCGTTTCGGCTCTGTATAATGTACTCTGTGCGTTTCGGCTCTGTATAATGTACTCTGTGCGTTTCGGCTCTGTATAATGTACTCTGTGCGTTTCGGCTCTGTATAATGTACTCTGTGTGTTTCTGCTCTGTATAATGTACTCTGTGTGTTTCTGCTCTGTATAATGTACTCTGTGTGTTTCTGCTCTGTATAATGTACTATTTGTGTTTCTGCTCTGTAAAATGTATTCTTTGTGTTTCTGCTCTGTATAATGTTCTCTTTGTGATTTTGCTCTGTATAATGTACTCTTTGTGTTTCTGCTCTGTATAATGTACTCTGTGCGTTTCTGCTCTGTAGAATGTAATCTTCTGCTCTGTATAATGTACTCTGTGTGTTTCTGCTGTGTATAATGTACTCTTCTGCTCTGTATAATGTACTCTTCTGCTCTGTATAATGTACTCTTCTGCTCTGTATAATGTACTCTTCTGCTCTGTATAATGTACTCTTCTGCTCTGTATAATGTACTCTTCTGCTCTGTATAATGTACTCTTCTGCTCTGTATAATGTACTCTTCTGCTCTGTATAATGTACTCTTCTGCTCTGTATAATGTACTCTTCTGCTCTGTATAATGTACTCTTCTGCTCTGTATAATGTACTCTGTGTGTTTGTGCTCTGTATAATGTACTCTGTGTGTTTGTGCTCTGTATAATGTACTCTGTCTGTTTCGGCTCTGTATAATGTACTCTTTGTGTTTCTGGTCTGTATAATGTACTCTTTTGCTCTGTATAATGTACTCTTCTGCTCTGTATAATGTACTCTTCTGCTCTGTGTAATGTACTCTTGTGCTCTGTATAATGTACTCTTCTGCTCTGTGTAATGTACTCTGTGTGTTTCTGCTCTGTATAATGTACTCTGTTTTTTTCGGCTCTGTATAATGTACTCTTCTGGTCTGTATAATGTACTCTTCTGCTCTGTATAATGTACTCTTCTGCTCTGTATAATGTACTCTTCTGCTCTGTATAATGTACTCTTCTCCTCTGTATAATGTACTCTTCTGCTCTGTATAATGTACTCTTCTGCTCTGTATAATGTACTCTGTGTGTTTCTGCTCTGTATAATGTACTCCGTGTGTTTCTGCTCTGTATAATGTACTCCGTGTGTTTCTGCTCTGTATAATGTACTCTGTGTGTTTCTGCTCTGTATAATGTACTCTGTGTGTTTCTGCTCTGTATGATGTACTCTGTGTGTTTCTGCTCTGTATGATGTACTCTGTGTGTTTCTGCTCTGTATAATGTAATCTGTGTGTTTCTGCTCTGTATAATGTACTCTGTGTATTTGTGCTCTGTATATTGTACTCTGTGTGTTTCGGCTCTGTATAATGTACTCTTCTGCTCTGTATAATGTACTCTTCTTCTGTATAATGTACTCTTCTTCTCTGTATAATGTACTCTTCTGCTCTGTATAATGTACTCTTCTGCTCTGTATAATGTACTCTGTGTGTTTCTGATCTGTATAATGTACTCTGTACTCTGTGTGTTTCTGCTCTGTATAATGTACTCTGTGTGTTTCTGCTCTGTATATTGTACTCTGTGTGTTTCTGCTCTGTATAATGTACTCTTTGTGTTTCTGCTCTGTATAATATACTCTGTGTGTTTCGGCTCTGTATTATGTACTCTTCTGCTCTGTATAATGTACTCTTCTGCTCTGTATAATGTACTCTTCTGCTCTGTATAATGTACTCTTCTGCTCTGTATAATGTACTCTTCTGCTCAGTATAATGTACTCTTCTGCTCTGTGTAATGTACTCTTTGTGTTTCTGCTCTGTATAATGTACTCTGTGTGTTTGTGCTCTGTATAATGTACTCTGTGTGTTTCTGCTTTGTATAATGTACTCTGTATTTTTCGGCTCTGTATAATGTACTCTTCTGCTCTGTATAATGTACTCTTCTGCTCTGTATAATGTACTCTTCTGCTCTGTATAATGTACTCTTCTTCTCTGTATAATGTAATCTTCTGCTCTGTATAATGTATTCTTCTGCTCTGTATAATGCACTCTGTGTGTTTGTGCTCTGTATAATGCACTCTGTGTGTTTGTGCTCTGTATAATGCACTCTGTGTGTTTGTGCTCTGTATAATGAACTCTGTGTGTTTTTGCTCTGTATAATGTACTCTGTGTGTTTCTGCTCTGTATAATGTACTCTGTGTGTTTCTGCTCTATATAATGTACTCTGTGTGTTTCTGCTCTGTATAATGTACTCTGTGTGTTTCTGCTCTGTATAATGTACTCTGTGTGTTTCTGCTCTGTATATTGTACTCTGTGTGTTTCTTCTCTGTATATTGTACTCTGTGTGTTTCTGCTCTGTATAATGTACTCTGTGTGTTTCGGCTCTGTATAATGTACTCTGTGTGTTTCGGCTCCGTATAATGTACTCTTCTGCTCTGTATAATGTACTCTTCTTCTCTGTATAATGTACTCTTCTTCTCTGTATAATGTACTCTTCTGCTCTGTATAATGTACTCTTCTGCTCTGTATAATGTACTCTGTGTGTTTCTGATCTGTATAATGTACTCTCAACTCTGTGTGTTTCTGCTCTGTTAATTGTACTCTGTGTGTTTCTGCTCTGTATAATGTACTCTTTGTGTTTCTGCTCTGTATAATGTACTCTGTGTGTTTCTGCTCTGTATATAGTACTCTGTGTGTTTCTGCTCTGTATAATATACTCTGTGTGTTTCGGCTCTGTATAATGTACTCTTCTGCTCTGTATAATGTACTCTTCTGCTCTGTATAATGTACTCTTCTGCTCTGTATAATGTACTCTTCTGCTCTGTATAATGTACTCTTCTGCTCAGTATAATGTACTCTTCTGCTCTGTATAATGTACTCTTTGTGTTTCTGCTCTGTATAATGTACTCTGTGTGTTTCTGCTCTGTATAATGTACTCTGTGTGTTTCTGCTCTGTATAATGTACTCTGTGTGTTTCTGCTCTGTATAATGTACTCTGTGTGTTTCTGCTCTGTATAATGTACTCTGTGTGTTTGTGCTCTGTATAATGTACTCTGTGTGTTTGTGCTCTGTATAATGTACTCTGTGTGTTTCTGCTCTGTATAATGTACTCTGTGTGTTTCTGCTCTGTATAATATACTCTGTGTGTTTCGGCTCTGTATAATGTACTCTTCTGCTCTGTATAATGTACTCTTCTGCTCTGTATAATGTACTCTTCTGCTCTGTATAATGTACTCTTCTGCTCTGTATAATGTACTCTTCTGCTCAGTATAATGTACTCTTCTGCTCTGTATAATGTACTCTTTGTGTTTCTGCTCTGTATAATGTACTCTGTGTGTTTGTGCTCTGTATAATGTACTCTGTGTGTTTGTGCTCTGTATAATGTACTCTGTGTGTTTGTGCTCTGTATAATGTACTCTGTGTGTTTCTGCTCTGTATAATGTACTCTGTGTGTTTCTGCTCTGTATAATATACTCTGTGTGTTTCGGCTCTGTATAATGTACTCTTCTGCTCTGTATAATGTACTCTTCTGCTCTGTATAATGTACTCTTCTGCTCAGTATAATGTACTCTTCTGCTCTGTATAATGTACTCTTTGTGTTTCTGCTCTGTATAATGTACTCTGTGTGTTTGTGCTCTGTATAATGTACTCTGTGTGTTTCTGCTTTGTATAATGTACTCTGTATTTTTCGGCTCTGTATAATGTACTCTTCTGCTCTGTATAATGTACTCTTCTGCTCTGTATAATGTACTCTTCTGCTCTGTATAATGTACTCTTCTTCTCTGTATAATGTAATCTTCTGCTCTGTATAATGTACTCTTCTGCTCTGTATAATGCACTCTGTGTGTTTGTGCTCTGTATAATGCACTCTGTGTGTTTGTGCTCTGTATAATGCACTCTGTGTGTTTGTGCTCTATATAATGTACTCTGTGTGTTTGTGCTCTGTATAATGTACTCTGTGTGTTTTTGCTCTGTATAATGTACTCTGTGTGTTTCTGCTCTGTATAATGTACTCTGTGTGTTTCTGCTCTGTATAATGTACTCTGTGTGTTTCTGCTCTGTATAATGTACTCTGTGTATTTCTGCTCTGTATATTGTACTCTGTGTGTTTCTTCTCTGTATATTGTACTCTGTGTGTTTCTGCTCTGTATAATGTACTCTGTGTGTTTCGGCTCTGTATAATGTACTCTGTGTGTTTTGGCTCTGTATAATGTACTCTTCTGCTCTGTATAATGTACTCTTCTTCTCTGTATAATGTACTCTTCTTCTCTGTATAATGTACTCTTCTGCTCTGTATAATGTACTCTTCTGCTCTGTATAATGTACTCTGTGTGTTTCTGATCTGTATAATGTACTCTCAACTCTGTGTGTTTCTGCTCTGTATATTGTACTCTGTGTGTTTCTGCTCTGTATAATGTACTCTTTGTGTTTCTGCTCTGTATAATGTACTCTGTGTGTTTCTGCTCTGTATAATGTACTCTGTGTGTTTCTGCTCTGTATAATATACTCTGTGTGTTTCGGCTCTGTATAATGTACTCTTCTGCTCTGTATAATGTACTCTTCTGCTCTGTATAATGTACTCTTCTGCTCTGTATAATGTACTCTTCTGCTCTGTATAATGTACTCTTCTGCTCAGTATAATGTACTCTTCTGCTCTGTATAATGTACTCTTTGTGTTTCTGCTCTGTATAATGTACTCTGTGTGTTTCTGCTCTGTATAATGTACTCCGTGTGTTTCTGCTCTGTATAATGTACTCTGTGTGTTTCTGCTCTGTATAATGTACTCTGTGTGTTTGTGCTCTGTATAATGTACTCTGTGTGTTTGTGCTCTGTATAATGTACTCTGTGTGTTTGTGCTCTGTATAATGTACTCTGTGTATTTCGGCTCTGTATAATGTACTCTGTGTGTTTCGGCTCTGTATAATGTACTCTGTGTGTTTCGGCTTTGTATAATGTACTCTTCTGCTCTGTATAATGTACTCTTCTGCTCTGTATAATGTACTCTTCTGCTCTGTATAATGTACTCTTCTGCTCTGTATAATGTACTCTTCTGCTCTGTATAATGTACTCTTCTGCTCTGTATAATGCAATCTTCTGCTCTGTATAATGTACTCTTCTGCTCTGTATAATGCACTCTAAGTGTTTGTGCTCTGTATAATGTACTCTGTGTGTTTCTGCTCTGTATAATGTACTCTGTGTGTTTCGGCTCTGTATAATGTACTCTGTGTGTTTCGGCTCTGTATAATGTACTCTGTGTGTTTCGGCTCTGTATAATGTACTCTGTCTTTTTCGGCTCTGTATAATGTACTCTTTGTGTTTCTGCTCTGTATAATGTACTCTTCTGCTCTGTATAATGTACTCTTCTGCTCTGTATATTGTACTCTGTGTGTTTCTGCTCTGTATAATGTACTCTGTGTGTTTCTGCTCTGTATAAAGTACTCTGTGTGTTTCTGCTCTGTATAATGTACTCTTCTGCTCTGTATAATGTACTCTGTGTGTTTCTGATCTGTATAATGTACTCTGTACTCTGTGTGTTTCTGCTCTGTATAATGTACTCTGTGTGTTTCTGCTCTGTATATTGTACTCTGTGTGTTTCTGCTCTGTATAATGTACTCTGTGTGTTTCTGCTCTGTATAATGTACTCTGTGTGTTTCTGCTCTGTATAATATACTCTGTGTGTTTCGGCTCTGTATTATGTACTCTTCTGCTCTGTATAATGTACTCTTCTGCTCTGTATAATGTACTCTTCTGCTCTGTATAATGTACTCTTCTGCTCAGTATAATGTACTCTTTGTGTTTCTGCTCTGTATAATGTACTCTGTATGTTTGTGCTCTGTATAATGTACTCTGTGTGTTTCTGCTTTGTATAATGTACTCTTCTGCTTTGTATAATGTACTCTTCTGCTCTGTATAATGTACTCTTCTGCTCTGTATAATGTACTCTTCTGCTCTGTATAATGTACTCTTCTTCTCTGTATAATGTAATCTTCTGCTCTGTATAATGTACTCTTCTGCTCTGTATAATGTACTCTGTGTGTTTCTGATCTGTATAATGTACTCTGTACTCTGTGTGTTTCTGCTCTGTATAATGTACTCTGTGTGTTTCTGCTCTGTATATTGTACTCTGTGTGTTTCTGCTCTGTATATTGTACTCTGTGTGTTTCTGCTCTGTATAATGTACTCTTTGTGTTTCTGCTCTGTATAATGTACTCTGTGTGTTTCTGCTCTGTATAATGTATTCTGTGTGTTTCTGCTCTGTATAATATACTCTGTGTGTTTCGGCTCTGTATTATAAACTCTTCTGCTCTGTATAATGTACTCTTCTGCTCTGTATAATGTACTCTTCTGCTCTGTATAATGTACTCTTCTGCTCTGTATAATGTACTCTTCTGCTCTGTATAATGTACTCTTCTGCTCTGTATAATGTACTCTTTGTGTTTCTGCTCTGTATAATGTACTCTGTGTGTTTCTGCTCTGTATAATGTACTCTGTGTGTTTCTGCTCTGTATAATATACTTTGTGTGTTTCGGCTCTGTATAATGTACTCTTCTGCTCTGTATAATGTACTCTTCTGCTCTGTATAATGTACTCTTCTGCTCTGTATAATGTACTCTTCTGCTCTGTATAATGTACTCTTCTGCTCTGTATAATGTACTCTTTGTGTTTCTGCTCTGTATAATGTACTCTGTGTGTTTCTGCTCTGTATAATGTACTCTGTGTGTTTCTGCTCTGTATAATGTACTCTGTGTGTTTCTGCTCTGTATAATGTACTCTGTGTGTTTCTGCTCTGTATAATGTACTCTGTGTGTTTCTGCTCTGTATAATGTACTCTGTGTGTTTGTGCTCTGTATAATGTACTCTGTTTGTTTGTGCTCTGTATAATGTACTCTGTGTGTTTCTGCTCTGTATAATGTACTCTGTGTGTTTCGGCTCTGTATAATGTACTCTGTGTGTTTCGGCTCTGTATAATGTACTGTTTCGGCTCTGTATAATGTACTCTTCTGCTCTGTATAATGTACTCTTCTGCTCTGTATAATGTACTCTTCTGCTCTGTATAATGTACTCTTCTGCTCTGTATAATGTACTCTTCTGCTCTGTATAATGTACTCTTCTGCTCTGTATAATGTACTCTTCTGCTCTGTATAATGTACTCTGTGTGTTTCTCCTCTGTATAATGTACTCCGTGTGTTTCTGCTCTGTATAATGTACTCCGTGTGTTTCTGCTCTGTATAATGTACTCTGTGTGTTTTTGCTTTGTATAATGTACTTTGTTTTTTTCGGCTCTGTATAATGTACTCTTCTGCTCTGTATAATGTACTCTTTTGCTCTGTATAATGTACTCTTCTGCTCTGTATAATGTACTTTTCTTCTCTGTATAATGTAATCTTCTGCTCTGTATAATGTACTCTTCTGCTCTGTATAATGCACTCTGTGTGTTTGTGCTCTGTATAATGCACTCTGTGTGTTTGTGCTCTGTATAATGTACTCTGTGTGTTCCTGCTCTGTATGATGTACTCTGTGCGTTTCTGCTCTGTATGATGTACTCTGTGTGTTTGTGCTCTGTATAATGTACTCTGTGTGTTTCTGCTCGGTATAATGTACTCTGTGTGTTTCTGCTCTGTATAATGTACTCTGTGTGTTTCTGCTCTGTATAATGTACTCTGTGTGTTTGTGCTCTGTATAATGTACTCTGTGTGTTTGTGCTCTGTATAATGTACTCTGTGTGTTTGTGCTCTGTATAATGTACTCTGTGTGTTTCGGCTCTGTATAATGTACTCTGTGTGTTTCGGCTCTGTATAATGTACTCTGTGTGTTTCGGCTTTGTATAATGTACTCTTCTGCTCTGTATAATGTACTCTTCTGCTCTGTATTATGTACTCTTCTGCTCTGTATAATGTACTCTTCTGCTCTGTAGAATGTATTCTTCTGCTCTGTATAATGTACTCTTCTGCTCTATATAATGTACTCTTCTGCTCTGTATAATGTACTCTTCTGCTCTGTATAATGTACTCTTTTGCTCTGTATAATGTACTCTGTGTGTTTCTGCTCTGTATAATGTACTCTGTGTGTTTCTGCTCTGTATAATGTACTCTGTGTGTTTCTGCTCTGTATAATGTACTTTGTGTGTTTCTGCTCTGTATAATGTACTCCGTGTGTTTCTGCTCTGTATAATGTACTCTGTGTGTTTCTGCTCTGTATGATGTACTCTGTGTGTTTCTGCTCTGTATGATGTAATCTGTGTGTTTCTGCTCTGTATAATGTACTCTGTGTATTTGTGCTCTGTATATTGTACTCTGTGTGTTTCTGCTCTGTATAATGTACTCTGTGTGTTTCGGCTCTGAATAATGTACTCTGTGTTTTTCGGCTCTGTATAATGTACTCTTCTGCTCTGTATAATGTACTCTTCTTCTCTGTATAATGTACTCTTCTTCTCTGTATAATGTACTCTTCTTCTCTGTATAATGTACTCTTCTGCTCTGTATAATGTACTCTTCTGCTCTGTATAATGTACTCTGTGTGTTTCTGATCTGTATAATGTACTCTGTACTCTGTGTGTTTCTGCTCTGTATAATGTACTCTGTGTGTTTCTGCTCTGTATATTGTACTCTGTGTGTTTCTGCTCTGTATAATGTACTCTTTGTGTTTCTGCTCTGTATAATGTACTCTGTGTGTTTCTGCTCTGTATAATGTACTCTGTGTGTTTCTGCTCTGTATTATGTACTCTTCTGCTCTGTATAATGTACTCTTCTGCTCTGTATAATGTACTTTTCTGCTCTGTATAATGTACTCTTCTGCTCTGTATAATGTACTCTTCTGCTCAGTATAATGTACTCTTCTGCTCTGTATAATGTACTCTGTGTGTTTGTGCTCTGTATAATGTACTCTGTGTGTTTCTGCTTTGTATAATGTACTCTGTATTTTTCGGCTTTGTATAATGTACTCTTCTGCTCTGTATAATGTACTCTTCTGCTCTGTATAATGTACTCTTCTGCTCTGTATAATGTACTCTTCTTCTCTGTATAATGTAATCTTCTGCTCTGTATATTGTACTCTTCTGCTCTGTATAATGTACTCTTCTGCTCTGTATAATGCACTCTGTGTGTTTGTGCTCTGTATAATGCACTCTGTGTGTTTGTGCTCTGTATAATGCACTCTGTGTGTTTGTGCTCTGTATAATGTACTCTGTGTGTTTGTGCTCTGTATAATGTACTCTGTGTGTTTGTGCTCTGTATAATGTACTCTGTGTGTTTCTGCTCTGTATAATGTACTCTGTGTGTTTCTGCTCTGTATAATGTACTCTGTGTGTTTCTGCTCTGTATATTGTACTCTGTGTGTTTCTGCTCTGTATATTGTACTCTGTGTGTTTCTTCTCTGTATATTGTACTCTGTGTGTTTCTGCTCTGTATAATGTACTCTGTGTGTTTCGGCTCTGTATAATGTACTCTGTGTGTTTCAGCTATGTATAATGTACTCTTCTGCTCTGTATAATGTACTCTTCTTCTCTGTATAATGTACTCTTCTTCTCTGTATAATGTACTCTTCTGCTCTGTATAATGTACTCTTCTGCTCTGTATAATGTACTCTGTGTGTTTCTGATCTGTATAATGTACTCTGTACTCTGTGTGTTTCTGCTCTGTATATTGTACTCTGTGTGTTTCTGCTCTGTATAATGTACTCTTTGTGTTTCTGCTCTGTATAATGTACTCTGTGTGTTTCTGCTCTGTATAATGTACTCTGTGTGTTTCTGCTCTGTATAATGTACTCTGTGTGTTTCGGCTCTGTATAATGTACTCTTCTGCTCTGTATAATGTACTCTTCTGCTCTGTATAATGTACTCTTCTTCTCTGTATAATGTAATCTTCTGCTCTGTATAATGTACTCTTCTGCTCTGTATAATGTACTCTTCTGCTCTGTATAATGCACTCTGTGTGTTTGTGCTCTGTATAATGCACTCTGTGTGTTTGTGCTCTGTATAATGCACTCTGTGTGTTTGTGCTCTGTATAATGTACTCTGTGTGTTTGTGCTCTGTATAATGTACTCTGTGTGTTTGTGCTCTGTATAATGTACTCTGTGTGTTTCTGCTCTGTATAATGTACTCTGTGTGTTTCTGCTCTGTATAATGTACTCTGTGTGTTTCTGCTCTGTATAATGTACTCTGTGTGTTTCTGCTCTGTATATTGTACTCTGTGTGTTTCTTCTCTGTATATTGTACTCTGTGTGTTTCTGCTCTGTATAATGTACTCTGTGTGTTTCGGCTCTGTATAATGTACTCTGTGTGTTTCGGCTCTGTATAATGTACTCTTCTGCTCTGTATAATGTACTCTTCTTCTCTGTATAATGTACTCTTCTTCTCTGTATAATGTACTCTTCTGCTCTGTATAATGTACTCTTCTGCTCTGTATAATGTACTCTGTGTGTTTCTGATCTGTATAATGTACTCTGTACTCTGTGTGTTTCTGCTCTGTATATTGTACTCTGTGTGTTTCTGCTCTGTATAATGTACTCTTTGTGTTTCTGCTCTGTATAATGTACTCTGTGTGTTTCTGCTCTGTATAATGTACTCTTTGTGTTTCTGCTCTGTATAATGTACTCTGTGTGTTTCTGCTCTGTATAATGTACTCTGTGTGTTTCTGCTCTGTATAATATACTCTGTGTGTTTCGGCTCTTTATAATGTACTCTTCTGCTCTGTATAATGTACTTTTCTGCTCTGTATAATGTACTCTTCTGCTCTGTATAATGTACTCTTCTGCTCTGTATAATGTACTCTTCTGCTCAGTATAATGTACTCTTCTGCTCTGTATAATGTACTGTTTGTGTTTTTGCTCTGTATAATGTACTCTGTGTGTTTCTGCTCTGTATAATGTACTCTGTGTGTTTCTGCTCTGTATAATGTACTCTGTGTGTTTCTGCTCTGTATAATGTACTCTGTGTGTTTCTGCTCTGTATAATGTACTCTGTGTGTTTCTGCTCTGTATAATGTACTCTGTGTATTTGTGCTCTGTATAATGTACTCTGTGTGTTTCTGCTCTGTATAATGTACTCTGTGTGTTTCGGCTCTGTATAATGTACTGTTTCGGCTCTGTATAATGTACTCTTCTGCTCTGTATAATGTACTCTTCTGCTCTGTATAATGTACTCTTCTGCTCTGTATAATTTACTCTTCTGCTCTGTATAATGTACTCTTCTGCTCTGTATAATGTACTCTGTGTGTTTCTCCTCTGTATAATGTACTCCGTGTGTTTCTGCTCTGTATAATGTACTCCGTGTGTTTCTGCTCTGTATAATGTACTCCGTGTGTTTCTGCTCTGTATAATGTACTCCGTGTGTTTCTGCTCTGTATAATGTACTCTATGTGTTTCTGCTCTGTATAATGTACTCTGTGTGTTTCTGCTCTGTATAATGTACTCTGTGTGTTTCTGCTCTGTATAATGTACTCTGTGTGTTTCTGCTCTGTATAATGTACTCTGTGTTTTTCTGCTCTGTATAATGTACTCTGTGTGTTTCTGTTCTGTATAATGTACTCTGTGTGTTTCTGCTCTGTATAATGTACTCTGTGTGTTTGTGCTCTTTATAATGCACTCTGTGTGTTTGTGCTCTGTATAATGCACTCTGTGTGTTTGTGCTCTGTATAATGCACTCTGTGTGTTTGTGCTCTGTATAATGCACTCTGTGTGTTTGTCTTCTGTATAATGCACTCTGTGTGTTTGTGCTCTGTATAATGCACTCTGTGTGTTTCTGCTCTGTATAATGTACTCTGTGTGTTTCTGCTCTGTATAATGTACTCTGTGTGTTTCTGCTCTGTATAATGTACTCTGTGTGTTTCTGCTCTGTATAATGCACTCTGTGTGTTTGTGCTCTGTATAATGTACTCTGTGTGTTTGTGCTCTGTATAATGTACTCTGTGTGTTTGTGCTCTGTATAATGTACTCTGTTTATTTGTGCTCTGTATAATGTACTCTGTGTGTTTCTGCTCTGTATAATGTACTCTGTGTGTTTCGGCTCTGTATAATGTACTGTTTCGGCTCTGTATAATGTACTCTTCTGCTCTGTATAATGTACTCTTCTGCTCTGTATAATGTACTCTTCTGCTCTGTATAATGTACTCTTCTGCTCTGTATAATGTACTCTTCTGCTCTGTATAATGTACTCTTCTGCTCTGTATAATGTACTCTGTGTGTTTCTCCTCTGTATAATGTACTCCGTGTGTTTCTGCTCTGTATAATGTACTCCGTGTGTTTCTGCTCTGTATAATGTACTCTGTGTGTTTCTGCTCTGTATAATGTACTCCGTGTGTTTCTGCTCTGTATAATGTACTCTGTGTGTTTATGCTCTGTATAATGTACTCTGTGTGTTTGTGCTCTGTATAATGTACTCTGTGTGTTTGTGCTCTGTATAATGTACTCTGTGTGTTTGTGCTCTGTATAATGTACTCTGTGTGTTTCGGCTCTGTATAATGTACTCTGTGTGTTTCGGCTCTGTACAATGTACTCTGTGTGTTTCGGCTTTGTATAATGTACTCTTCTGCTCTGTATAATGTACTCTTCTGCTCTGTATTATGTACTCTTCTGCTCTGTATAATGTACTCTTCTGCTCTGTAGAATGTACTCTTCTGCTCTGTATAATGTACTCTTCTGCTCTGTATATAGTACTCTTCTGCTCTGTATAATGTACTCCGTGTGTTTCTGCTCTGTATAATGTACTCCGTGTGTTTCTGCTCTGTATAATGTACTCCGTGTGTTTCTGCTCTGTATAATGTACTCTGTGTGTTTCTGCTCTGTATAATGTACTCTGAGTGTTTCGGCTCTGTATAATGTACTCTGTGTGTTTCGGCTCTGTATAATGTACTCTGTGTGTTTCGGCTCTGTATAATGTACTCTGTCTGTTTCGGCTCTGTATAATGTACTCTTTGTGTTTCTGCTCTGTATAATGTACTCTTCTGCTCTGTGTAATGTACTCTGTGTGTTTCTGCTCTGTATAATGTACTCTGTTTGTTTCGGCTCTGTATAATGTACTCTTCTGGTCTGTATAATGTACTCTTCTGCTCTGTATAATGTACTCTTCTGCTCTGTATAATGTACTCTTCTGCTCTGTATAATGTACTCTTCTGCTCTGTATAATGTACTCTTCTGCTCTGTATAATGTACTCTTTTGCTCTGTATAATGTACTCTGTGTGTTTCTGCTCTGTATAATGTACTCTGTGTGTTTCTGCTCTGTATAATGTACTTTGTGTGTTTCTGCTCTGTATAATGTACTCCGTGTGTTTCTGCTCTGTATAATGTACTCTGTGTGTTTCTGCTCTGTATGATGTACTCTGTGTGTTTCTGCTCTGTATGATGTAATCTGTGTGTTTCTGCTCTGTATAATGTACTCTGTGTATTTGTGCTCTGTATATTGTACTCTGTGTGTTTCTGCTCTGTATAATGTACTCTGTGTGTTTCGGCTCTGAATAATGTACTCTGTGTGTTTCGGCTCTGTATAATGTACTCTTCTGCTCTGTATAATGTACTCTTCTTCTCTGTATAATGTACTCTTCTTCTCTGTATAATGTACTCTTCTGCTCTGTATAATGTACTCTTCTGCTCTGTATAATGTACTCTGTGTGTTTCTGATCTGTATAATGTACTCTGTACTCTGTGTGTTTCTGCTCTGTATAATGTACTCTGTGTGTTTCTGCTCTGTATATTGTACTCTGTGTGTTTCTGCTCTGTATAATGTACTCTTTGTGTTTCTGCTCTGTATAATGTACTCTGTGTGTTTCTGCTCTGTATAATGTACTCTGTGTGTTTCTGCTCTGTATTATGTACTCTTCTGCTCTGTATAATGTACTCTTCTGCTCTGTATAATGTACTCTTCTGCTCTGTATAATGTACTCTTCTGCTCTGTATAATGTACTCTTCTGCTCAGTATAATGTACTCTTCTGCTCTGTATAATGTACTCTGTGTGTTTCTGCTCTGTATAATGTACTCTGTGTGTTTCTGCTTTGTATAATGTACTCTGTATTTTTCGGCTTTGTATAATGTACTCTTCTGCTCTGTATAATGTACTCTTCTGCTCTGTATAATGTACTCTTCTGCTCTGTATAATGTACTCTTCTTCTCTGTATAATGTAATCTTCTGCTCTGTATATTGTACTCTTCTGCTCTGTATAATGTACTCTTCTGCTCTGTATAATGCACTCTGTGTGTTTGTGCTCTGTATAATGCACTCTGTGTGTTTGTGCTCTGTATAATGCACTCTGTGTGTTTGTGCTCTGTATAATGTACTCTGTGTGTTTGTGCTCTGTATAATGTACTCTGTGTGTTTGTGCTCTGTATAATGTACTCTGTGTGTTTCTGCTCTGTATAATGTACTCTGTGTGTTTCTGCTCTGTATAATGTACTCTGTGTGTTTCTGCTCTGTATATTGTACTCTGTGTGTTTCTGCTCTGTATATTGTACTCTGTGTGTTTCTTCTCTGTATATTGTACTCTGTGTGTTTCTGCTCTGTATAATGTACTCTGTGTGTTTCGGCTCTGTATAATGTACTCTGTGTGTTTCGGCTATGTATAATGTACTCTTCTGCTCTGTATAATGTACTCTTCTTCTCTGTATAATGTACTCTTCTTCTCTGTATAATGTACTCTTCTGCTCTGTATAATGTACTCTTCTGCTCTGTATAATGTACTCTGTGTGTTTCTGATCTGTATAATGTACTCTGTACTCTGTGTGTTTCTGCTCTGTATATTGTACTCTGTGTGTTTCTGCTCTGTATAATGTACTCTTTGTGTTTCTGCTCTGTATAATGTACTCTGTGTGTTTCTGCTCTGTATAATGTACTCTGTGTGTTTCTGCTCTGTATAATATACTCTGTGTGTTTCGGCTCTGTATAATGTACTCTTCTGCTCTGTATAATGTACTCTTCTGCTCTGTATAATGTACTCTTCTTCTCTGTATAATGTAATCTTCTGCTCTGTATAATGTACTCTTCTGCTCTGTATAATGTACTCTTCTGCTCTGTATAATGCACTCTGTGTGTTTGTGCTCTGTATAATGCACTCTGTGTGTTTGTGCTCTGTATAATGCACTCTGTGTGTTTGTGCTCTGTATAATGTACTCTGTGTGTTTGTGCTCTGTATAATGTACTCTGTGTGTTTGTGCTCTGTATAATGTACTCTGTGTGTTTCTGCTCTGTATAATGTACTCTGTGTGTTTCTGCTCTGTATAATGTACTCTGTGTGTTTCTGCTCTGTATAATGTACTCTGTGTGTTTCTGCTCTGTATATTGTACTCTGTGTGTTTTCTTCTCTGTATATTGTACTCTGTGTGTTTCTGCTCTGTATAATGTACTCTGTGTGTTTCGGCTCTGTATAATGTACTCTGTGTGTTTCGGCTCTGTATAATGTACTCTTCTGCTCTGTATAATGTACTCTTCTTCTCTGTATAATGTACTCTTCTTCTCTGTATAATGTACTCTTCTGCTCTGTATAATGTACTCTTCTGCTCTGTATAATGTACTCTGTGTGTTTCTGATCTGTATAATGTACTCTGTACTCTGTGTGTTTCTGCTCTGTATATTGTACTCTGTGTGTTTCTGCTCTGTATAATGTACTCTTTGTGTTTCTGCTCTGTATAATGTACTCTGTGTGTTTCTGCTCTGTATAATGTACTCTGTGTGTTTCTGCTCTGTATAATATACTCTGTGTGTTTCGGCTCTTTATAATGTACTCTTCTGCTCTGTATAATGTACTTTTCTGCTCTGTATAATGTACTCTTCTGCTCTGTATAATGTACTCTTCTGCTCTGTATAATGTACTCTTCTGCTCAGTATAATGTACTCTTCTGCTCTGTATAATGTACTGTTTGTGTTTCTGCTCTGTATAATGTACTCTGTGTGTTTCTGCTCTGTATAATGTACTCTGTGTGTTTCTGCTCTGTATAATGTACTCTGTGTGTTTCTGCTCTGTATAATGTACTCTGTGTGTTTCTGCTCTGTATAATGTACTCTGTGTGTTTCTGCTCTGTATAATGTACTCTGTGTATTTGTGCTCTGTATAATGTACTCTGTGTGTTTCTGCTCTGTATAATGTACTCTGTGTGTTTCGGCTCTGTATAATGTACTGTTTCGGCTCTGTATAATGTACTCTTCTGCTCTGTATAATGTACTCTTCTGCTCTGTATAATGTACTCTTCTGCTCTGTATAATTTACTCTTCTGCTCTGTATAATGTACTCTTCTGCTCTGTATAATGTACTCTGTGTGTTTCTCCTCTGTATAATGTACTCCGTGTGTTTCTGCTCTGTATAATGTACTCCGTGTGTTTCTGCTCTGTATAATGTACTCCGTGTGTTTCTGCTCTGTATAATGTACTACGTGTGTTTCTGCTCTGTATAATGTACTCTGTGTGTTTCTGCTCTGTATAATGTACTCTGTGTGTTTCTGCTCTGTATAATGTACTCTGTGTGTTTCTGCTCTGTATAATGTACTCTGTGTGTTTCTGCTCTGTATAATGTACTCTGTGTTTTTCTGCTCTGTATAATGTACTCTGTGTGTTTCTGTTCTGTATAATGTACTCTGTGTGTTTCTGCTCTGTATAATGTACTCTGTGTGTTTGTGCTCTTTATAATGCACTCTGTGTGTTTGTGCTCTGTATAATGCACTCTGTGTGTTTGTGCTCTGTATAATGCACTCTGTGTGTTTGTGCTCTGTATAATGCACTCTGTGTGTTTGTCTTCTGTATAATGCACTCTGTGTGTTTGTGCTCTGTATAATGCACTCTGTGTGTTTCTGCTCTGTATAATGTACTCTGTGTGTTTCTGCTCTGTATAATGTACTCTGTGTGTTTCTGCTCTGTATAATGTACTCTGTGTGTTTCTGCTCTGTATAATGCACTCTGTGTGTTTCTGCTCTGTATAATGTACTCTGTGTGTTTGTGCTCTGTATAATGTACTCTGTGTGTTTGTGCTCTGTATAATGTACTCTGTTTATTTGTGCTCTGTATAATGTACTCTGTGTGTTTCTGCTCTGTATAATGTACTCTGTGTGTTTCGGCTCTGTATAATGTACTGTTTCGGCTCTGTATAATGTACTCTTCTGCTCTGTATAATGTACTCTTCTGCTCTGTATAATGTACTCTTCTGCTCTGTATAATGTACTCTTCTGCTCTGTATAATGTACTCTTCTGCTCTGTATAATGTACTCTGTGTGTTTCTCCTCTGTATAATGTACTCCGTGTGTTTCTGCTCTGTATAATGTACTCCGTGTGTTTCTGCTCTGTATAATGTACTCCGTGTGTTTCTGCTCTGTATAATGTACCCCGTGTGTTTCTGCTCTGTATAATGTACTCTGTGTGTTTCTGCTCTGTATAATGTACTCTGTGTGTTTGTGCTCTGTATAATGTACTCTGTGTGTTTGTGCTCTGTATAATGTACTCTGTGTGTTTCTGCTCTGTATAATGTACTCTGTGTGTTTCTGCTCTGTATAATGTACTCTGTGTGTTTCTGCTCTGTATAATGTACTCTGTGTGTTTCTGTTCTGTATAATGTACTCTGTGTGTTTCTGCTCTGTATAATGTACTCTGTGTGTTTGTGCTCTGTATAATGCACTCTGTGTGTTTGTGCTCTTTATAATGCACTCTGTGTGTTTGTGCTCTGTAAAATGCACTCTGTGTGTTTGTCCTCTGTATAATGCACTCTGTGTGTTTGTCCTCTGTATAATGCACTCTGTGTGTTTGTCCTCTGTATAATGTACTCTGTGTGTTTCTGCTCTGTATAATGTACTCTGTGTGTTTCTGCTCTGTATAATGTACTCTGTGTGTTTCTGCTCTGTATAATGTACTCTGTGTGTTTCTGCTCTGTATAATGCACTCTGTGTGTTTCTGCTCTGTATAATGTACTCTGTGTGTTTGTGCTCTGTATAATGTACTCTGTGTGTTTGTGCTCTGTATAATGTACTCTGTGTGTTTCTGCTCTGTATAATGTACTCTGTTTGTTTCGGCTCTGTATAATGTACTCTTCTGCTCTGTATAATGTACTCTTCTGCTCTGTATAATGTACTCTTCTGCTCTGTATAATGTACTCTTCTGCTCTGAATAATGTACTCTTCTGCTCTGTATAATGTACTCTTCTGCTCTGTATAATGCACTCTGTGTGTTTCTGCTCTGTATAATGCACTCTGTGTGTTTGTGCTCTGTATAATGCACTCTGTGTGTTTGTGCTCTGTATAATGCACTCTGTGTGTTTCTGCTCTGTATAATGCACTCTGTGTATTTGTGCTCTGTATAATGCACTCTGTGTGTTTGTGCTCTGTATAATGCACTCTGTGTGTTTGTGCTCTGTATAATGCACTCTGTGTGTTTGTGCTCTGTATAATGCACTCTGTGTGTTTGTGCTCTGTATAATGCACTCTGTGTGTTTGTGCTCTGTATAATGCACTCTGTGTGTTTGTGCTCTGTATAATGCACTCTGTGTGTTTGTGCTCTGTATAATGTACTCTGTGTGTTTCTGCTCTGTATATTGTACTCTTTGTGTTTCTACTCTGTGTAATGTAAATTACACATTGTCAATGTACACGTGTCTCCATGTCCCTAATAGTAAAACTCTCACACCCCTACCCCACTGAAATTAATATTTCTACTATGTATACACGTTTTCTGCCTCGACTCTTGGTCCGTCCCAACATTTTATTTTCCCTCTGGACAGACGGATAACTACATCTTTCATTTATTACTCTATGTTTTCTTTAGATGGTCATCCTTGCCATAATAAAAAATCGAAATAATAAATGGTTTTCTCTCTCCAACGTTCCACCAGTAGAACGTTTAAACATTCCTATCCGACAATCACTAAATTTAACAGTGGTAAAACGAACTACTCGGGGCAGTAAAAATAATCTGGTGTTAAAACTAAGCCAAACACCGGGACGGAAAATGGGTGTGTCGCCGGGTTTTCAGTCTAATACCATAAAATTAACTTTAATCTAAACTTTCTAAAGTTTTTGTTAGTGAAACATGTGCAAAACTAGACCATGAAACTTTGGCTGAAAACAAACGTTTAGTTTTAGTACAAGATGAATAAAAGCGACCAGTGGCGTCACTAGGGGCGTGCGGGGGTGCGGACCGCACCGGGTGACAACCTCACAAGGGGTGACACCAAAATGCAAAATATCTAGTTTTAGGCCTATATTCTTATTTTGTAATTTAAAATAATTCAAAGACGTATTTAATTTTTTAAAATAAATAAAAATATCTCCGATTATTAACAGCAAATGACTTTATAAGGCTTCGAAAAAAATTAATGCCAAATATAAAAATATCTCAGTTTATTAACAGACACTGCGTACTTTTTATTATTAATTATTTTAATGAAATTATTGGCATACTTGCACTGACCTATAGATATCAATTATCGCTAAAATCCTGACCCCGGAAACGGAAAAAAATAATAAAGTCGCGCATGCGCACATATATACGGTCTCTGTAAAAAAAATATGGAGACCGGGGTGTCATGAGAGGGGTGACACCAGCCCTAGTGACGCCACTGAAAGCGACTAAAGTCGTCGTTAGCAATTCAGCGTAGGAAAAAAAATGCGACTTAAATCGTCCATAGCAGCGAGACTGTGAGCAACTATAGTAGTAAATAGTAGGGAGCGACCGATAATCGGATCGGTATAGGACCGATATTGGCACTATCGGTTAATATCGGATCGGCCAATTGTTGTAGGGAGCGACCGATAGTCAAACCGATATTGGTACTATGGGTTAACTATCGGACCGGCCGTTTTTTGGCTGCCGATACATTGTTTATTTTCACAACAGAGTTGCAGAAAAAAAATCAGTACATAACCCAATTCTATAACCAGATCAGACAAGATTTAAAAAAAGAGGGAAAAAAACCCGTACACAGAAATTGTCACGTCTACAAAAATTGCATCAGAGATATGACCTTGAAACAATAGGATTGGCATTTCTTAATTCTAATGTACGACCTTGAATGATACAATTAGTGAACATCTGTGTGTATTTTTTTTTGGGATGGGAAGTTTGGGGGGGGGGGGTAAACAACACACGCGTGGGCAAAGTGTTACAAAATATGTGAACATGGATTGACATACGTCATACAGCACGAGAATAACACGTGTTTGGCATTGTTGTTGCTTAAGGGGCTGTCCATTAATTACGTCAACAAAATAGTGGGGAGGGTCAGAAAATTTTTGACAATTTTTGACAAGGGGGAGGGGGGGAGTTCAAGAAATGTTGACGTCAACAATGTTACTTTTTTTTTAATTTAATATAATTACTTAATAAATAGGAAAATTAAGCAGCCTTTGTAGTTCTGTGTTACACACTCGCTTAACATTCAGTATTTTAATTAAACTAACTATATTCCTACTAATTTTGCCACATAATCATTTTGGAAGCCACCTTTTTTAGGGGGGGGGGGTAATCAAATATTGACGTAATTTTATAAGGGGGTCTCTGAAAGTTTGACAAGTTGTTGACAAGGGGGAGGGGGGGGGTAAAATCGCCAAAAATTTGTTGACATAAATAATGGACAGCCCCTAGAAAGAAAATATCGGTATCGGTAAAAATGCTGGGGGAAAATATCGGTATCCGACTATCGGTAAAAAGGCATATCGGTCGCTCCCTAGTAAATAGCATCGAAAAGGGTTAAATTATATTTTCCGGAAATTGAAACAGAAAGTGTCCAGAACTATTGTATTTAGATCCTTATTGTGTAAATAAGGTTAAAACAGCATATCTTTCTGATTACTTGAAATATAAGTTATTTAAACTTGCTACACAAAGAACTTTGAAGGTAAGAATGGACAGCAATGTTAGCCATTTCTGACTCAGTGTACTTCAAGAATACGAAAACATGAGTAATACAGCAATATCAGCATCGTTGTCTTTAACATTTACATATGTATGTGAAAATGTATCTTCTTTGAATGCAAGAAAAACTAAAGGTCAAAAGTGACTCCAGTCTGAAGTTGATGTCAACAGGCTGTCAGCAGAATCTATCCTGGCATCAAATCTTTGATCTCAAAAAAAAAACAAGCCCAAGTATTGGATTAGAAAGGTAATGACATTCACAAATGAAAATAAGTACTTTTATTCGTGAACTTACTGGTGAGGGGTTCCCGCTGACATAGTACGCCCTAGGGTGAAACTTATTTTTAAAGTTGTGAAAAATAACCTTACCCCCTCAGTTCAGTTCTAATATAATAAAATAAATTCATGCAAAATATCAGCTAGATTAATACCTTTTTACTGATAGCTCAAAAAAATGTTTGTTCTGACGGTTTTGTTTATTAAGGTTTGCCAGGTTTTATGGCAAAAACACTCAAAGATGAGGCATTTATGTAACATTTTTTTTACATTCATATTGATCTGATGGGCCATAATAATTTTGATACTGTATCCAATGCACTGCAGGCCTATAGGTATAGTAAGGCAAGATGAACTGATGATATCATTTGCCTTTCTAATCTGCAGTGCATTCACAGCTGAGCTGACCTCATAGTTTATTCATTCTGAAGTAATTATTACAGTTGAAATGTCTGAATTCAGATTTATGTTAAATTGATTAATAACTACAGCAGCAACTTTTCAGAATTCTATTTCAACAACGAGACGTAAATAGAATTTAAAATTTTTTAATTTGTAAATTTTTAAATTTTGTGACATATTAATTAAAATGGCTGCAGCTGGAACTAGGTCTAAAACAGAAGTTTATTTGTTTGGATCGACATCTAAAGAATTAACTGGTAGCAAGTTGCCATCTGTGAGAATGGTACTTGGCTACTTTCTCCATCACTGTCAGACAGTCTTCAGCTGCTACTACAGATGATGTTTCTGAGTTTTGGAACAAGGCAAGAATTCCAGTACGAGATCGTCAAAAATGTCAAACAAAACTTGAAAAAACTTTTGAAGAATGGCGTCTGCTGAAAAAGAACAAAGGGCGATTATATTTGACTCAACAAGCTAGAGAAGCAGAGTTTACTTCAAATCTCGATGATCTGTTAGACATTGCTCATGTCAATGCACTTGACGGGAGAAGGGTAGGAAAGGTTGAATGGCTGGTGTCGATGCAACTTTAGCTGCTAAAGAGAAGTGAGGTGAGGAAAGAGGCAAAAAGTTTATGGTTAGATGACAGAAAATGGAAGAAGCACAGAGAACAGAAAATGAAACAGTGACTCTGATATCAAGCAGCACTTCAGAAAATGAAGATATAGGCCTAAGTAGCTGTAGTCAGTATAAAGAGGCTAGTGGGGATGCAGGCTGCTCAACATCGACTTCTATAAAAAGAAAACGAGGCAGAAGAACTGTTGTCACAGCTGGGTTAGTTGCTGTTTCAGACCGAACAAAGGCTTCAGACCGCAAATCAACATTCCTTCTTGCTGAAATTGCCAAAAGCATGGGACATAACATTGACAATCTAGCCCTCAATCGTGACACCATTCGCAGAGAGAGGATGAAACAAAGGGCTCAGCAGGCAACGCAGTTGAAAGCAGAATTTAAAGGTGATATTCCACTTGTTGTCTACTGGGACAGCAAGTTGCTTCCCGATCTGACTGGCAATGAACAAGTAGATCGCCTCCCAGTTATCGTATCAGGTAAATGTGTTTCTCAGCTGCTAACTGTTGCGAAGTTACCAAGTGGAACAGGCCAGGCTCAAGCTACAGCAATTTATGAAGCAATTGAAGACTGGAGTGTAAGTGATAAAATCTGTGCAATGTGTTTTGACACAACTGCCTCTAACACGGGTCGACTGGTAGTAAAAAGTTAGGCAATCCGTCCTTAAAATACCAAATTACGCTACTGGTAGTGGCTGTTGATAGTGGTTGTTGATATTGGTTGTTGATAGTGGTTGTTGATAGTGGTTGTTGATAGGTGGTTGTTGATTATCTGGACAATAAGGGAGAACCAAATTCTTCCGATGAAAGTCCTCAAAATTAAACATTTGTATTCACTAGACTGATAAATGTAAAGAATGATAAAGGTGGGGGCAATTTGAAAGAATGATCAATACGAGGCAAGCTGTTTAATTTACATTCTGTAGATCATCCAAATATTTATACAACATATCGTTACTAAAATATATGCGTTGGAGCCATTTAGCTACCCAGCAACCTCTTCATATTAAAGCGCATAAAATGGAAAAAAATTCAAAATACTTTCTGGACATAGTATATCTATAACTGCATTTCTTACTTTGACACAATATATAGGAGTAACTGGACGTAATTTTCTTTAACTTAATTATAAATTAGCTAATTTATAACACTAAGGATTATGCTAGATGCAGATGATCATGTCCTAGAAAACATAAGCAAACCACAAAATAGAGGATGGGGTTGCGTTTTGTGGATTGGCGGGCTTCCCGCTAAAAAAAAAAAGGATAGTTAAGTCAATTCTAAATTATATGTGCATTTTGGAAATTCTTGTAAATTTTATTTTTGTTTGCTTGTCTGGATTATGGAGGTCGTGCTCAATATACAATATCGTTAAATATGTACAGTAACACTGGCAACATAAGACAGACGAGGTCATTCATACTTTGAATTTTATATCTATTGTGTAAAGTATTGTATTTATTTAGAGAGAATATTAGTGTCACACTATATTTGAAAACGAAGAATGTATTTTAAAATTCACTTATACTTATAAAGGGTTTTATATTGAACAAACTGATAGACTTTAGACTGTTAGTAGAAAAAAACAACACAAGTAGTTGTCTCATATCACCCTTCCACCGGAAGATGGCGCCCCTTCTTATGTGACCCGATTACAGACCATTACATTTACTTTGAGCTGAACATAAATTATGCTAATTTGCTATTTAAATTGTCTATTATTCACTAAGTAATTATTTCTGAATTTTCAATTATATATGACACAATATCTTATTAACTTAAAATCTGATGTTTTTTTTTTTGTTTATTGTTTTTTTATAACTGGAAATTATTACTTTTAGTGTCGTCCATTCCTATAAACAGTTGATTATTATGTGAAATTCATCATTTAAACTTTCAATGCTACATATAAAATAGATTCTCTAAAACAGTCTACAAAATGAATTTGTTATAACTATTTAAAAGACAAATAATGCACGCAATATCAAGCAATTTGAACTAATAAAATCTATGTTGCTGATAGTATCAGCCTATAATATCTCTGCATCTTTCGGGAACGTGCATATTCCTTTTTATATACAATGCTGGAATCACGCTGAACATGTTTTGCATAATCAAACTTGCACACGCCGGCGAAAGTCATAAGATTTAGTAATCTAGATTATATAGATTTTTTTATATTTTTTGATACTTATTAACAGATGAAAAGACATAATTAGTTGAGTATTTTGTAATCACCCAAGCCTTTTATATATAATTTATTTTTTTTTTACTTTTCAGTTCATCTTAAAAAAAAAACAGTTTCTTAAGATTTCTAAAAAAAATTAACGTGTACACTTAAATTAATTTGGCTGCTCTTAACTTATTTTGACATGGTCATCTAAAGGCAATTTTTTTTGTATGAATAAAAACATTAAAAAATAATTTGCTTCACATTTCTCTCCCACTAAGTCGAAATTATTACGTTTGTATATTGTCACGTATAATGTAAAGATGTTATAGTTATGAGCCTTATTGCTAAATTAGAGCACATCCAAAATTGGGTTGCAGGTTTTACAAATAAACCAAGCAACTCAACACCAGCAGAAGGTGAAAACCTATTGAAAGCTAATAAAAATACATATTTAATTTTTATGTATGCTATTATGATCTATTCAGATTGGCTGTTACTATCCTATGAGATTTTTAATGACTGGACAATTCTTTTGTTTTCCTAAAGCACTAAGAAATTTAAAATCCATCGCTTTGGCAAGCACAAGCGTATTAATGTGCTTGGGTACTTCTTAGTAGCATATATCATTGATTTTGTGTTATGCTAGTCAACTTTTTAACCTGTCTTATTAGCAAAGCTTATGTCATATAGTATATCCTCTCTGTTAAGTGGGGTTTGCAATACAATAAAATTATAGGCCAAAGTAATAGTAACAAAAAATGCTTACAGTGCAAGTAAAATAATAAGAAGTGTTGTAGGAAAAAAAGCAATGGTGACAGATATAACAAGATCATCAGTGAAGTGTGGTTTGGCCTGAATTCTCTGATCACCTTTTAGAGTTGTGGTCAGAAGTCCTATTTTCCATGAACAAACATCCATGATGATCATAATACAACAAAAGCAGCTTAGTGCATGAAGTTCCTGTTTAAATTATTCAATAAAATCAAAATTATTTCACTTAGAATAAAATGTATAGACAAGTAATGTGATAAAGTATCTATCTTAATTTTAACTACAAACAAATCTTTTCTACTTATACTTTACTTTCGTATAGCAACTTCCATGGATGTTATATATTGATCCAACACACACATGAAATCGTCTTATCAAATGTACAATGTTCAATAGAAAAGATTTGTGCTGAACTCCTATGTATTTTTTTTAGAAAATTGTATATAAAAAATCTTATTTTAAATGACTATATATTTAAATGAAAGAGTTAACAACAGTGTTTTTTTTTGTCAAAAAATAGGTGCCGGTACTCAGTAATGAATTGCCTAATTCAATTTTAACAAATTAATAATATAATAAATTAATAATAAACGTTAAAATACAAGAAAAGTTATAATTTTTCCCCACATTGAAAAAGGTGCCGGTACTATGTACCGGTGCGTAACGGCACAAAAAAGCACTGGTTAACAATGAACTGTCTCACATTTAGTTTACTAAAGTCTAAACATATTACATAAATCAGCTTTAAATTAGAACTATTTTAACTAAAGTCTAAACATATTTCAATAAAGCAGATCAAAATAATACTAAAATTAAATAAACTAGTCGACGCCGCAAAGAAATGGGAAAAGATACTGACACAATCTTTGATACTGGCACAATATTTGATACAGACACAATAACAAAGCGAAGTATGTTTTCTGTAAAGCGAAATTTATTTTGAAACATTTTAAACATACGCCGCTGTTTAGTGATGTTTGAAGACTTCCTGAAAGACACAGTTGTCCAAATGGGGTGGGTTTGGAAAAACGACTGTGAGTGAATGAAAAATACAAATGTCCATGACAGAAAACAGGGAATTGGCTGCGCGTAAAGGTAAAAGGAAATCTGAATCTGATGAAGTCAGGGATATCCGGGAAATGAGGACAGTTTGAGAGTTTACAGCTGCGATAGCTTTACACTTAGGTAATAACACAGCAGAGAATTACGAAGAACTGGTGCAAGATTTGCTAGCTAACTTCAGAAACAGTGGAACAAATATGAGCATCAAGGTACATTACTTCAACAGTCATTTAGACAAATTTCCAGGTAGCCTTGGGGAATTCAGTGAGGAACAAGGCGAGATGTTTCATCAGGATATGAGAGTGATGGAGGAGAGATATCAAGGAAGATGGGACATACATATGATGGCTGACTACTGTTGGAGCCTCCAGCGCAATTGCACCAACGACACACAAAAAAGGAAGTCGAGCAAACAGCGATTTGCTAATGCATTACCATAGACAATTAACAAATTAATTAATTAATTAGACATAATTAGTTTTTCAAATGAAAATGTTTTCTTCTATAACATTATTACACATATTTTTTAACAAATTTTTGCATGACTATTAACAGTTTCACTACTATTTGTTAGTATACTATTATACTTCATGCTATTCTTGACATGGTGCATACATTATTTAGTTAATTTTAATTATCTCGTAAAATAGAGCAATCTAGCAAAAGCACTTACATATTCTTAATCAGCATAGTTGACTTTGTATAAAATGATTCAAATATCACTGGCAATGAATTCAGTGTTTACCAGTGTTATCGCTCCACACTTGATGGCGCAACTGATCACGCGTGATGGGCGTAACCTGCACGGCTCGCTGACCATTGGTCAGTGAAGTCTCGCCGCGCATGAACCGCGAGAGTGGACCGCGTGGCTTGAGACCTCCGGTCAGTTGAGTCAGTTTGAGGCATTCATTCAGTTGGAGACAGTGACTGAGAGAAGACAACCGAGATCAGACTCGAGCCGGGAGCTTGGGAAACAGGCTGTTAGCGTGGTGGGACTTAGATGTTCGATCACCTGAGTCCTGAGTTCTTTTTAGAACTACCAGCCCCAGGTAAGGACCATTCGGTCTTGTTGTATTATGTTCACATTTACATTTATATGTAGTAGCTGATAAAGCTACTGCCCTTTTTAGGGCACACTGATGTTCATTATTTTTTATGTTAATAAATATTTGCTGTTGTATTGTATTTACATTTGTCTAGTAATCATTTCTCGTTGTGTTGTGTGCGTCCTGTGGAACCACGTGGCTGGGACAAATACAAATACTGGCCAGAACTCAGTAGGTGGCTAACATTGAAAATGATTAGTATGATTGAATAATAGCAAAGGGAACTACAGTTCTGATCCCAGCCTCTGCTCACGGATGATATAGAGCATTTCCCTGTATGATATCGAGATAAGGGGATGTAAGAATAAAAATTCTGTCAGAATTAGCATCAGATGATAATTAAACGAAGACAACTCGCCAGTCATGACTAGATAATACAACACAAGAGACTCGGTACCAACACAATGAAAGAAGCAGCCATTAAAATAAAGTTGGAGTAAACATCTAAAAAATTTTAGCCAGGAAGAATAGGCTTTGTCTCAATCAATATTTTATTTAATTTTTTTTATCTTAAAACAATAGCATAAAAAACAGTGATTAGAAAAATGATATTACAATAGTGAAAGACTGCGAGTTTATTTCACAACAAAGAAATTCACTGAAAAGTTAAACAGTGTACACGTAAAATGACTAAGATGTTTAACAGTGTATAAATGAATTCACTGAAAAAAGCACAGTGTACACGTGAATTCACTGAGATGTCAAACAGTGTAGTGTTAATTCACTAAAAAAAATAAACAGTGTACATATAAATTCCAATCCTGCACAATTAGGATATGCAAAGGCAGCTGCAAAAATAATAAATAAGGAATGAATAGTGTGTACGTTAAGATGGAATTAATAGTGTGTACCTTAAGAAGGAATAAGTAGTGTGTTCATTAAGAAAGCATGCAAAGTGTGTTCCTTAATAATAAAAGAATAGTGTGCTCCTTAAGAAGGAATGCATAGTGTGTTTCTCATGAATAAATGAAAAGTGAGCTTCTTAGGAAAGAATAAATAGCGTGTTTCTTAAGAAGGAATGAATAGTGTGTTTCTTAAAAAGGAATGAATAGTGTGTTTCTTAGGAAAGAATAAATAGTGCGTTTCTTAAAAAGGAATGAATAGTGTGTTTCTTAAAAAGGAATGAATAGTGTGTTTCTTCAAAAAGGAATGAACAGTGTGTTTCTAAGGAAGAAATCAAATGTGTGCCTCTTAAGAAGGAATAATTAGTGTATTTCTTGAGAAGAAAAGAATAGTTTTTTCTTATGAAGAAATAAATTATGTGTTTCCTAGGAATTAATGCATAGTTTGTTATTTATGAAAGTGTTTATTAGTGTGTTTCTTAAGAAAGAATGATTAGTGTTTTTTAAGAAGAAATGTATAGTGTGTTTTTTTTTAAAAGTAATAAATGGTTTGTATCTTAAGAAGGAATAAATAGTGTGTTCCTTAAGAAGGAATGAATTTGTGATCCTTAAGAAGTAATGAAATGTGTGTTCCTTATGAAATAATGAATAATGTGTTCCTTTAGAATGAATAAACTATGTGCCTTTTGAAGGAATGAATAGTATGTTCCTTAAGATAGAATGCAAAGTGTGTTCCTTAAAAAGGAATGAATTGTTTGTTCCTTAAGAAGGAATGAATAGTGTGCTTCTTAAGAAACACCACTCATTCGTCATACAGAATAGTAATGCCAATCAAAGAGAACAGTTGATAATTACTTTTAAGATTGCCATAGCCCGTGATGAAACAGATCGAAGCAAAATATTTCCATAAACTTTAGAGATCTGGATAAAGATCTAAATATATTAACGGTCAAAAAAGGTTTCTACTCAGGTAGTGAGATTGTCTCTTCTATTTTATCAGTGGTTATGTTTTAGTGGAGAGTCATTGTTCGAATCACACTGTTACTTGGTAGAAGGACGATTGTGAATCCTTTCCACGAACAGGTCGTTGTCTTGGAGTAAGAGAGAGTTTGATGCTAGTGGTCTGATGGCAATATTTATATTTCACAGCTCACATTCAGTCTCCGCTAATAAAGTCAAACAATACCGGTTCCTTTGCTGATATACAAGTTAATTACATGCAGATATTGACGCCAGTTCTTCTAAAATACATTAGTTCAGCTTACGTCCTGCTCTTTCGCTCGCTCTTCCTCTCCTTCTCTCTGACTGACATACAAATCGTAATCTTATACATTGCAAACGATTGGCTTGGCATCGGTGATTTATTCCCCATAACCACTGCTAACCCCAACTAACACTACCCTCGGGATAATTTATGTGACAGCTCTGGGAGATGGGAAAGAGATTGCCACATAAACATAGGACCTATAAAACTTTCTAGTTAAACATTTCCCCACCGTGTAATTTACACCGTAACGGCCTTTCTAAATGAGTCTAACAACCCCTACAATTTACTGACAGGTCCATTGAAACTTAACGTGCACCTCATGTATCACGGTCATTCTTCTACATGTATTTGTTTCCATTTAGTCCCAGTGCTCACCCGTAGCCCGAGATAAATTAACGCCCGCTCCTAGTGATCTGACACGATAACCTGTTAATTGAATGATTCAATTATCTAGTCACTATGAAAGGCCCCTTCCCTTGCTGACCGCTGATTTTTGTTCCTGAGACTTTTAAACAAATGTGCTAAAAAACCTACTTCGTAACACAGCATGAATCATTTTTTTTAAATAAATGTTTACATTTGAAACATATAGAGAAATATATTTGTATTAATGCATACATAGTTTCTCAATCTTTATAATATAAAATTAAATTATACATCAATATATTTTCTGTCCTTCAAATATTTTATGAAATTTCTTTGCGATGCTCTTGAAAATATTCGCCACTGACTTAGAGAGGAGATGGACTCCACCAAGTTTATAAGCCCATATAAAGAGCGTTTGATAGCACAACAGATAAAGATAACTATGCCAGATCGGACATCATAGTACTCGCCGGTATCTGGTGGACAGGATTTGGAGAAACCTTAACAAACAAAATATGTCTCAGCAGGGATGAATCCAAACATTAAAATGTCATGAAAAAACTAGTTGGATCATTCATTTAGCTGCACACCAATTTAAAGAAAATAATCAGAAGAAGAATCTGCTCAAAGTCTCACAACCTCACCAGCAAACAAGTATATTTCCAAGCTTCTGACCACGATGACGTGGAAAAATTCTACGAGGAAATAATAACTAGTCATCAAGAAAACAGCAAAGAAGACATCCTGATAATTAATAATGGGTGAATGGAGTTGGAAAATATGACTTGGTAAACAAATGACAGGGGAATAAGTTTACTAAAATTTACTCAAAGTCATCGCCTAACCATCGCTAACACCTTTCATCCATAAAAACATCCAAAAGCAGTCACAAGGCAGTCTCCGGGAGATCTAATCAATAATCAAATAGACTACATCCTAATACCAAAACATTTCAAATCCAGTATAAAAAAAGCGCAAACAATGTCTTTCCCTAACGAGATAGAAACTGAAATTGAAGCTGAATCGAGTTAACTCCAAGCACCAGGCTGTGTGGGGGACCTCTTCAGGATGGCAATTGGAGTTAATCAGTGCTGCATTCTCTCACCAGTTCTGTTCAACATCCTCCTAGAGAAAATCAATTAAGAAGCACTCATTGACCATCACATGTCCAATTCCATTGTTGGAGGACCCCTATGTAATCTAAGATTTGCTGATGATATAGATTTCCTGGCCGGAAGCAACAGTGAACTACAAATGTTGACTGACAAGCTTGCAGATAAGGCGGGTGCATAAGAAATGGAAATCAGCTCAGAGAAAAACAGGATAGTGGCCTACACCACAGATCCCATTAGTGCAACCATCATAATGAAACATCAAAAGCTGGAAGAGGTACAGAGCTTCAAATACTTGGGAATTATCTCATCCAAGTACTGAAGCTGCGAATTGGAAATTAGGGCCAGAATTAGGTTAGCGATAACGGATATGGCTTAATTAAGAAATCGGACCTGCAATAATACTAGCCTTCTAAAGAAGCAGAACTATTGCCCTGTATGGGTGTGATATTGACACTTCTAGCAGCCACGCCAAGTAACCTACAGGGATTCGAAAATAAATGCATGAGGAAAATCATTCAAATCTCCTACCTAGAACGCAAAACCTTTGAGAATTTTGGCAACAATCAGTTGCCATCAAGATAACTGGCTCTATCCCCAATTGACTGAAGAAGGAGGCCGTCGCAGTAGAAGCCAGCGGTAATATTGGTTCGACAAACTGGGAATAATGGACAGGCCGCGCAGAATAGGCAACGATGGAGAAATATGTCTGTTGAGGAGTCCCTGCGTTCCCCCAACGACCACATCGGTTAAGGGTCTGATGATATTATATTTATGCTTTTGTATCTTTTAGGCCAAATTAGACCAAATAAATGAGTACAATAATTTAACATTTCTCTACCAACCTGGTTGAGAAGAAACTTGTTTGATGAGATAAAGTTTTCCATTAGCTATCTTAGGGATCCATGATTCGTAATAACAAAACCAGCTTTCATCTGTTCTAAGATTTCTCAAAAAGACATGTTGTACAAACCTTACAAAAGAATTAGAACAACAATTCTTGTTAATATTAGTTTTTCAAAATAGGGGCTGTCCATAAAGTACGTCACGCTCCAAGGGGGGGGGGGGGGTATAAGAAAGTGTGACAGTTTGTGACAGGGGGGGAGGGGGGTCAGGCCAAGTGTGACGTCACATTTTTATTATATTTTTAATTTTATTTCTAATTTAATTTTTTTTATTTTTTCAGTAAAACTTAATAGTTTTAAAAATAATTTAAAAAAAAAAATTGTGAAACACTTGAATTAGTTTTATGTCAAAATAGCATGAAATGCATATCTTTTCAATGTGTTGTTCACAATTCCTCATGCTAGTTAGGACCGTTTTATCAGTAGCCTTACGGAAGTGTTATTATTTCTTTGTTGTCTGCTGCATAATTATATCACTGATAAAGAAATTTGGAATTTGTATTATAATACAAAAAATTACCGTAATTGAAGTTGCAATCCATCACTTCGTTAAAATAATATTGATGCCTTATTCCTTGCAACCAGTGCACCAGGAAGAAGTGCTTATAATCGCGTGGAACATCGAATGGCTCCATTTAGCAGCGAACTGTCTGGTGTCATATTGCCAAATGAACATTATGGCATCCACTTTGATTCGCAGGGCAGAACAATAAATGAGGATTTGGAAAGAACAAACTTCAAGTTTGCAGGTGAAACTTTAGCTGAAATCTGGTCGCATGTGATTGTTGACCAATTCCCAACAGTTGCAGAATATATCAACCCTGAGAAATCTGAATTGGATGCAGCAGGACTGATGTCGAAGGATAAGAATTGTTTGACCATCATGTTCTCACCAGCCAATACTTCACTCAAATTGTGAAATGTCAGGACATAAAATGTTGCGACAAAATACGGAGCTCATTTTTCAACGTTTTACCTTCGAGATTATTTCCTCCTCCAAATCCAATCCCAATCAACCAAACAACTAATGGACTCAGAGCTTCAGAAAGAGCAGATGCAGATGCACATACATTTCCTTCATTGTTTGTTTGTGGCACAAACTCTCAAATTTGATGACATTATGCCAAGACCAACAGGAGTTTTTAAAGTGCAACCATATGATCTTTATTGTCCATCTTTGCAGACCAGCATACATGATCGGATTTGCAAAGTGTGTCACTTATACTTTGCCTCATAAACAATGTTGAAAAAACACACAGGATAACACAGAGCTCGGGCGCAGGAGAATGTAAAAAAGTAAAGTTTCCTTAGCCCTAAAGGGCCATCGGGGCAGATGAAGTGTAGAATTCATCTGTTTCTATAACCTAGGCATATGAAGGGATTGTGTGGTTTGCACAATTCCCAGCCGCCTTTACTCCCCCAACATAAAGTCAGGTACCCATTTAAAGCTGGGTGGACGTAGGAACTTTCAGCAGGACCTGAAAAAGTCCTAAGGTTCTCACTGAGATTCCAACCCGGGACCCTCCGCTCGACAGTCGAGCGCTCTATACCACTCGACCACCCGTGTCCTAGGAGAATGTGCCAACCCCAAATTTTCCAGAATCAACTCAGATAAAACGCATTCGTCCTTTGAGAATCGCTGCTAGAAGGCAAAGAGAACTCATGGCAATTATTGGCAGAATGGAAAACGCACATCCAGAGAATGTTGAGTGGCTAGATGAGGATGAAGTTGATCTGTCTGCAACTATCCTTCCAGGAAACGATGATGGGGAAAGATTTATGTCAGTCTTAACTATGGATGAACACTTCACTTCACTATGGATGGATGATGTCTAGTGAATTTTTTTTAATTAAACATAATTTACAGGTCCACTATAAACATATTCAATATAGCACAAGAGCTGATCACATAATTTGTCAATCTAGTCCTTTTTTTAGTCACATTGTTTTGTTTCCATTTTTATTATTTAATCACTGGTTGAGGTCAAGTTTCGCTAATCTACTTCTTATCCTGTGTCAATAGAATGCATAATCGGAAGATTATCTCAAAGTTCATCTCACCCATTGTAAATGAATAGGGAGCAGATAAATGATGTTTATTATATAATTGTCAATTAAATTTTTGCAATTTATTTTTCAAATTCAATAGATTGAGTTACTGTTTCAAAGAATAACTGATACAACTATTGACAATTAGTTATTCTACTATTAAACTCATTTAATAATCTGATAGTTCTTTTAATATTTATATTTTAAGGCAGTTTAATAGTGAAGTGCGATTTAAGTTTTCGATTAAATTTTAATTAGTTCTTAATAAAAAAAAATTTTTGAAAGTGTGACGTACTTTGGGGGGGGGGGGGTCCCGTAATTTGTGACACTTTGTGACGGGGGGGGGGGGGGGGTCAAAAATCGTCAAAAATAGCGTGACGTACTTTATGGACGGCCCCATACTTCATTCTGACGTTATGAAATATTACTCTTGCCGACTCTCGATTTTCATTCTAATTATCGATTCCGATTCCTGGCACCATAGTTTTGTTAAATACTCTAAGGCAGGGGTGGGCAAACTACGGCCCGCGGGCCGCATGCGGCCCGCCAGAATATTTTATGCGGCCCGAACGCATATACATCTTGCGATCATATATCGGTGTTTTTTTTTCTTTGAAATTTTATTCCGACTATTTTATTCAAATCTAGAAATCTTAAATTGGTTTTATAGCTCCAGGTAATCATGTGTAATTACTAGCTATTATTTGTTAACATCCCTATTCGAAACTGTTTTTCTTATCAAACGGGAGAGGCTTTTGTTTACAATTTACCTTTTGAAAGGTTTTGAAAGATAATTGACGATTTGATTCACCAATTTCGATATGCAAGCAAAGACTATTTGTGCTACAGAGAGTACGAGCTTGGACGAAAGTATCAGATACAGCACAATTGTTTGTATTTATACGGGGAATAAACACTCGTTTTGAGCTTACTTAGTGTTGAGCCGCTCAAAGACACAACCACAGGCCAGGATTTATTCATATCTGTGTTGGAAGAAGTGGATTGGTGTGGAACAAGATGGCAAGTGTAACAACAGATGGAGTGCGTGCTTAAGCTAGGAAAACGTAGGTCTGGTGAAGTTGAATAATAAAATTAAAGAAGAATATCCTGACTATACAATTGTACCTATCCACTGTGTCATCCATAATGAAAGTCTGCGTAAAGCTGCGTTGAATATCAAGCATGTTATTGACCTAGTTGTCAGTGTAATAAACCTCATCAGAGCAAGGGCACTTAATCATAGACAGTTCCAGGCACTGCTTAAAGATTTGGAAACGTAAACATTCTGATATAAACTACCATAGCGGTGTTCACTGGCTGCTTCTGGGCAAACTATTCAGACGAGTGTGGAATATCAAGGAGGAAATATTTATTTTCCTGGAAATGAAGGGTTTTCTTTGTGACTTTGTTACTAACATTGTTAATGAAGAGTGAAAGTCAGACTTCATGTTTGCCATTGACATTATAGAAAAGTTGAATGAACTGAATGTCAAACTTCAGGGCAATGGCTTGTTTGCATATGAAATGCGTGTGCATGTTAAATCATTTCAGGGAAAACTCTACCTGGTGAAAACAGGTTTTGCCTTTTCCCTTTGCTGAAACAGAAAATCATTTCTGCTGAAATGGCTAACAAGTGCAAGGCTCAGTTGGATGCCTTGGTTGTGGAATTTGAAAAGAGGTTCCAAGACTTCAAGGACCTGGAACAACTCTTCAATATTCTCAGTTTGCCATTTAGTGCAGAAGGTGATTCAGCCCCAGAGGATATACTTGACCTACTAATAAGTTATGACCTGAATGAGAAGTTTAGGTCAGTTTTCCTTCTGGAATTTTGTGGATGTTTGCCAGCAGCGGCATTTCCACATCTAAAACACTCTGCTGCCAAGCTTTTGTCACTATCTGGGTCCAAACACATTCGTGAGCAAACGTTTTCTTGTATGAAATTAAACAACTCTAATAACAGACCGATGTTGACTGACTTGCCATTTAAATGCAATCATGCAAATCACAACCAGTAAACTGGTTCCACAATTAAAAACATTATCCGAAATTGTGAACAGTTACACACTTCTTATTAATTATATTTGTACTCTGTGGTCAGCTTGTAAGTAAATTAAGTTCCATCGTCTTCATAAATTTATGACATGTAAAAAAAACGTTTGTTGAAATAATTATGAATGGTAAAGTCTTATTACCAAATCAGCACTGATTTGATTTAGTTCGTATTTTGAAATGTAATGTTCATGTGTAATAAAGTGTGAATGTGAAATAAAATGACAAATACATGACTGTTATCATTAATTCATATTTTTATATGTTGTCGTCGTCGTCGTCGTCGGCATCCGTCCGTCTCGAGAGACGATGTTGTAGCTAAGTTGAGTCTACAAAACACCGCCGGGAATGGCTGTGCAGTCCGACTCGGGAGTGGCAATCCCTGCCGCACTTGTCACACTTGAAGATGGTTGTTGTAGTTGTTGTTGTAGCTGTTCTTTTTTCCGCTTCCGTCTTGTTCTTTTCAGGGCAGCATTATCCTGTCGCTCAGCCTCTGCGCGCAATGAACCCTGCCGGACAGCGAGCCTCCATGACTGGCGGTCGGCTGCTTGGCTCTCCCAGGAGTTGGGGTTAATGGAGCACTCTTTCATATCCTTTTTGCAGGTGTCTTTGTAGCGCATTTTAGGTCGCCCTGTTTTCCTCTGGCCGGTAACTAACTCGCCATAGAGTAGGTCCTTCGGGATGCGGCCTGCGTCCATTCTTTTGACATGACCGAGCCATCTGAGGCGTCTCTCGCTGAGAACTGCAAACAAGCTGCTCATGTTGGCCCTCTCCAGCACCCAGTGTTGGGGATCTTGTCCTGCCACTTTATCTGCAGTATACGTCGCAGGCACCTCATGTGGAAATTGTTTAGCTTTCTTTCGTGCCTCGCGTAAGTGGTCCACGTCTCGCATTATTTTTTTTATATTTTATATTTATATTTTATATTTATATTTTTATATTTTATATTTATATGTTGTAAATGGTAATTAAACTAGAAAAATATATATGCTGCCCGCCGATAACAATCAAGTTTTCAATGTGGCCCTCCTTAGGAAAAGTTTGCCCACCCCTGCTCTAAAGTTGCAATAAAACATATTGTCAAATCTGATTCAGTGTTGTTGGCATTATTGCAAATACCATCTTGTTGAGAGTCACTTCATAGCCATTTTGGCAGAAGCCAGGCTGGCCTTTGAAGAGTCAGAAATGCGCTCACAATTGTCTTTGACCACCTGAATCAGTTTTTGTATTTCAGCCTCAGATTTGGTTATTGACTGACTGAAGGTTGTCATCAATGCAATAGAACGTTCTGCTGTGTCGTCAAGGACTTTTAGGTTTTTCACAACACTGGATGCTTGTTGAAATGTGGAATATCACTCCAATTTTTAGGATCAATGCCATTTAAGAGTGCAACATCCAGTCCAATGAAAGCAGTGCATCAGTTGTGGTGGGTGATATTAGTTCATGTAGTGGTGTTTGTTTCAGCTGCTCACCATTTGTGGGAGTTAATTTAATTCCTCTGATACTGGCATCAGAACCAGCTGCAATTATTGCCTCCACCATCAATTTCTTTTCAGTTTTTACTACCTTATATGAGAATAATGCCAGCCAGACCAATTCTGGGCCGAGATACCACAAATGATTTTGTATTTTTTTTGTGTCAGCAGTTGCATTTTTATAGATTTCAGAGTACTGATCAATCCTTGTCAACAGTTGTAGATCATTAATTGGTGCAACACTTGGCATAGGACATGAAATCCAGGCTTTTTTGTTGCAATGTCTAATTCTGAAGACTTCTACATCGGCAGCGTCACTCATTTGCTTTTTAGAGTATAGTAGAATTTCAATTTCATAGTCTTTGTCTTTATGCTGTATTGTTGTTCTTTTGTGTTTTCTTCACTTTCACTGTTGCTACTGTCAGGTATTTTTTTATTGATGACTGGACACTTGCTCTTCTCGCATTTTTCTGTCATCATCTTTTTGTTTACGTTCTTCAGCGAGATCTTCCTTCTTTGACAGCTGTTTATCAATGCCACTCATTTTCATTTCCCTAGTGGTGCTTCTCTGGTCCTCCAAAAATACTCTGTCCTCATGAATTTTGATTAGCTGTACAGCTTCTTGGTGAGCAATAACCAATAGTTGACGTGCTTTTTCTTCAAAGTTTTTTCTCTGAGTCGATGTCCATCACTAGCTCTTCCCTTATTCTACTTAATAAGCTGGTATTCTTCTAAAACAGATTTTAGTTTTTCAATAGGATGTGTATCATATGTTGTTGGAATTCTAGCCTTATTCCATAGTCCCAATATCTGATATGAAGTTAGTTTGGCGCATTCAGAAACTGTTTTCTTTTCTGTATGATGATGATAGTATTTTCAGTACATAACCAGTTGTGGGCAAGACATTTGCTGGTAGTACATCTTGTAAATGTCCAATAAGCCATACTTCATCTTTTGGTTTTTCTATGAGTCTCTAATTCTGTACTGTAGTCAGTATCAGAGAAACCTTACGTGATTAACTAATTTTTTTTTCAAAATGAGAGGCAAAATGATAATCTAAAATAACAGCAAAATGTTCAACAAACAAGATAACATCTGTGAACATAAACAATAAAACATTGCTATAGAATATCTATTACCATAGAATACATTAGACAATTATTCAGGCCACTAAGAGCAGATATGAGTGAATGAATAAATAAGCAATAACCAAAACCGATAGTATACTGTGCATTACAAGACTCTGGTGTCTTTAGCAACCTCCAAATGTTGATATATTTGGCCAATTTTTGTGTTGCAAGTTCTTGGGACCAAAACAAAAGTTTTCAGACGGTGTGCTATTAAATCAGAGAAAAATGTTTTATCTTCATTCCTTCATGGACCACCCTAATATATATATTTTTATGTTGTGTTCAAATCAGTTTTTTTTTTCTTTTAATTTCTTTTTCATGTGGTTTGTGGTGGATATTTTTTTATATTACTTGCTATCATTATTATTATAAATGGAATACAATAAATTATGTAATTAACTAAAATTACTTTTTACTAGTATTTGTAATGCATTATCAATATTATTATTCTATGGAAGGTTTTTTTGCCCTCTAAAAGAATAAACGTTTCATTCAACTGCCTTCAATTAAACAAGAGAGAGGCATCAAATGAATTGTGAGTGGTGATCACATTCATTTTTCACACAACTAAGGTAAGGGCTGGCCTGACTAGCTAGTTGGACATCCAGAGCAGTTTTTGCATAAGTTCTTTGGATAGATTAACAAATCCTTTACAGTAGTTTAGAGAATGCTAAAACTTTATTATTTTCTTTAATGTCATATTTCAGTGAATGAAATACATAAACTAAATTAAGTAAAGCTAAATAAAAACACCTTTTTAACATGTTGGACAACAGCACAAAAAAGTTTAAGGTATTTAAATTAAATAAACTTGTGATAGAATGCATTGCTGGATTTACATAGTGTCTATTTGAGTCATCAACATGAATTTTTAATCATTAAAAAAAATAAATTTTAACCTACTTTGTGGTATTTCACAAAATAGTAATAAAATAAATATATTAATGTAATCCCAATATTTGCTAAATGAAATCTGTAAATTAAAACAAGCAATTTAAGCCTGTACCGTTTCGGACACAGGACGTTTTCGTGGTATGGGTTTTTATAAATAGAGAGGGAAGTAAGTCATGTTTAATAACTATTACAAAAATAAATAATGAGTTACGCCCCTTTGTAAGCCCCTTTGTTAATATAGCTTATATAGTAAAAACGGTACATAATAAGCCCCCTTTTTCGGCACTCAGGGGTCAGATCGCGAAATGGACTTTTGATGCACACATGGCAGACCAAGACCTAAAAAATGATATATACATCATTGGTCTAGGACTTATGGTTGTTGAGATCTAGGGTGATGACGGACTGACAGACAGACAGACAAAACGGGAACAATAGAGCATTTTTTTCGAAAATTCTCCGAAAAATTGAATAAACATGTGTTTCTTTTTATTTAATCCTAACTGTTGACAGAAAAATATAAAATGGTCCAATAATACTTTGTAATATTAAAGATAATCTATTCATGGACTGCAACCATAAAGTAATAAACTAGATAACTCTACACTATAGCGATGGACGGATGGTCGTGCGGTAAAACGCTCGACTGTCGACCTAAAGATACTTGGTTCGATCTTTGGTGAGAACCAGGGAAAATTTTTCAGGTCTTTGCTTAAGTCCCCGCTATGTCTGCCGTGGTGCTTCCGTGGCCATTGCACTATCGGCTTTGGTGGGGATGAAAGAAGGGTACCATAAAAACCGCCCCATTTGTGGTTGACAGGAAATCTAAGAGATTTCATCTCATCCTTACAGGGACTTCACATACACTATTGTCTAATAGAGTGATTCTCAAACTTTTCAAAGGTTTACACTTCACAACCCTCAATAAACAACTGGTTTTTTTCACTATCCACCTGTAAAACAAAATACTTTAAAAAAAAAGAAAAAAGTCATCTTTAATTCTATATAGCAATTATAACACTGGGCAACAGCCAAAAAATGTGCCGAGCATTTCCTCAAGTGACCATTGAGAAACTGAAGGCCCACAGATACGGCAGCTCATAAAAGACACAGAGTTCCAAAACTCCATGAACACGCTTGAGTGCCCGCCTGGCAATCGTTTGTGCAGGTGGTGAACAACTTCCGTGGGAGCATGAATGCAGCAAACCATGCCAGACTCATCAGCAGCATGATAGAGGACTTCCAAAAACTCAGGTGTTTGATGAGTAAAGAGACACTTCCTATTCTCACACATGGAGAAGTTTCCTGAAAACCTTGGGGCGATGAGCGATGAGCAGGGAGAAAGGTTCCATCAGGACATCCGTCAAATGGAGGAAAGGTATCAGGGGAGGTGGGACGCAGTCATGCTGGTCGCTGAAGAGAGACAACCCAGCAGCTGCTCACACACGGAAATAGAAGAAACGCCGATTTATGCCTTGAACTCTGAACTTTTGTTTCACGTAACGCTCATTGTTATACTAATATTATGATAATTATGCTTATCAAATTTGGTGGATAAATAAAAACTGAATGAATTTGAATACGTTGACTTTTATTTCTTGAGTAAAACGGAAAAAAATCGTCAGGGATTTATCAGCTGATGATCTGCAAAAATGGGTTTTTTTTTTTTTTACAAAAAACCGATTTTTTTTAAAATTCTTGTAGCAAAAAAATCCTGATCTGATTGAGCAAAACCAAGGTCATTTTCGGACTCAAAATTAGTCTATTTCAACTGGAAAACCCTGGTAGATTTTCAAAAAATATTTTTTGTTGCCCTTTGTAATTTAACGTGGCCCAACTAAAATTCGTCCACAGCCAATGAGTGTGTCATGACTTTTAGTTGACTTTAATGGCTTTGGAAAATTATTTCATTAAATTAAACAAGTAAAGAAATAATTTTTTATCCAAACTTCGAGTTTGCAAGTTATGCTGAATAAAGCTTACATAATACTTTTTTAATAAAATAAAAAAAAATGATTAATGGTCATTTTCGGAGAAATCAAATTGATTAATAACTCTGATTAACAAATTATAAAAAATATATTATATATTGTTAGTGTACTTATGCTTGTTTCTACTGCTATAACTAAGCAATCAAAATGAATAGCTAAATATGGATCCTCTATGTTTGACTGACTGGGCCCCTAAGTATATACCTGAAAAGCCATTAAAGCCACCTATTTTTCTTTTGAACAGCCCTGTCAACATAAATCTTTTTTTGAATTGACATTTAAATTAAAAAAATTAAGTTTTTATTTTAATATTATAAAAACAGTGAAATAATGAATAAGTACAAATATTGGCAACACACAAAAGGAAAAAACATAATAAAGCAAAGTAAAGTTCTGAATCCACCAAGACGAAACACTTTCGCGCGGAACCTTCCGCGCGGAAGTCTCAACTTAGCGAAATTCTTGTAGATACACCGGGACGAAACGGTGAGCGCCGAAACAACTCACCGGAAACAAGATTTTTTTAATGATTACTTCGCACTTTTTCCTGCTAGTGAAAAAAAAAACGATACTTTGAAAAGCAGAAAATACTGCATCCCGTGTGCCTTTTTTGTTCTTATTACAAATAAATTGTCTAACTGGAAATGGAAAACTGTTTTTTTTTTACTTTTTATTCGATCGGTAGCCGTTCATTTTTTTTTGTTTTAATGATCAGCCAAACATATAGCATTTATGTTTTCAGACAGCGCTTCGATCGAAAGAAATTTCATTTGTAGAATATGTAGATAGACGATGTTTATTTTCCTTTCAAAAATTAATATACAAAGACTGTTTCCGACCAAAACTTATAGTAATTCATGTTTTTCTGTCAAAATTCACTTTGTTGTTGTTGTTTTTAATGAATATACACTAATGTGAATCATTTTTTCTATTCGAATCGACGTTTCTAAACAGCCATTTAAACAAAATCATGACGGAAAATGTAGCTCTCCGGAAAAAACTCTGCAAGCAGCGAAACTGAAAACTTTCGCTGTTCCACAACGGAATTCCTGACCGGTGTACATGTTCTCATTAGAATATCATTGCAGCGAAACAGAGACGGAATTCGCAATGCCCTTAGATACCGGAATTTCGTCTTGGTGTATCCATACCTTAAATCATAAACCCGTTCCCCTTATTTTGTTTTAAATTCACATGTACATAACACATAAATTAGAAGGGGAGGAAAATGAAAAAGAAAAAAAGGTCTAGTCGAAGGTCGATCCAAGCACTTTACAAATGCTACAATACTGGTGCACTAACCACTTAGTTACTTAGTCTAAGTATGCTTGTATTTTTTCTGATTAAGTAGGTACATAACTCAAATGCTTGTTGATAGGCTGATCTTAAACGTATTTTGATTGGCTGATGTACGAATAGCCAAAACCTTGCGTTTACACTATTCGTACACATGTGCGAATAGCCACTACGTAATACTATGAGTACTTCCCTCTAAACAACAAATTATCTATCAACATTATTGCATTTATCATAATATATAATGTGTTTGATTGAGGAAATTTTTTATCAAATTAAAAAAATAGTGAATTTTTTTATAGATTTGAATTAATATGTGGAAATATTATACATTTAATAGTTAGTTGTGGCCTGTGGGCATATTATATCCCGTGATTACAGAAATAGATTAATTCTACACTTTACCTGCACCGATTGCGCTCTATTCTAGGACGAAGTGATCTTTACTTAGTGTAATGTATAAAACATTTAAAGTGATAGGCCTACTCTTGAATTAACAAATACAAGTACGAGTCATATCAATAATTTGTTACTGTTTTAAAATATTAAAAATACTTGATTTCTTTATGTTGTGCTTAATATGATACAAGTAACTCTCTGCCGCATCTGTTGATTATAAGAGAGTCAAAAGCTTCTAGCTTTATTTTATCAATTTTGAAATGGCCGCGTCTTGTAAATTTTAGAAAAGTAAATCTTTTTGGACAAAAAATAAAGAACTGTATTCTTCTCTTATTAAAGTTTAAGCACCTTTCAGATAGCACCTTTTCGGTGTCAATATAATAGACATGAGCCATCTAGTCTTACATATCTAGGGCATGAGCCATTTAGTTATATGTGGGCAATAGCTGAATATAAAAACGCCGGATTTTGCCGGGAAAATATATTTAGAGGAAAAATTGCATAAGCTCAAAGCAAGACGCATCATTTAAAAGACAAATGTCACGTGACGTAGCAATTGTGTATTGTTTGTTGTCAATCGGTGCAATAATGTCATTTCATGTTGTGTGTATGTAAAAATAATGCATTGGTGTTCTACTAAATTAGTCAGTGTAATGATTATAGTATATAATAAAGTCAACATGTGACATCCCGTAATTTATCCGGTCGTTAACAAATGAGGTCAAACAGATAGCATCATGTATAAAAAATGTATTGTTTGGATATTTTTTCATGCCATAATATGTGCTTTACATAGCATCAATAGAAATTATCTTTACAAAACATTGCAGGAGTTGTGTATCCCCAACAAGCTCATAAACTAGTACGCATGACATTACTCATTACATGACTCAAGAAGCAAAGTGAAAATACAAGGGGAAAGCTCAAGAGAATTTAAAGTAAACCAAGGGCTTAGACAAGGAGACTCCCTTTCTTGCATACTATTCAACTTAACCCTAGAAAAAGTCATAAGAAACGTCCAGTTGGATAAGGGAGGAAATATAACACATTACCTCAGAAGTGAAAAAACAAAGACTATGAAAACAAGAACTATATTTACAGAACCTATCCAGTACCTTGCATATGCTGATGACATAACATTGATAGGAAAGCAAAGCAAGGATATATCAAAATCATACATAGAATTACAAACAGCAGCTCGGCAAGCTGGTTTAACAGTAAACGAATCAAAGACTCAATACATGCTATTACAAAGAAATGAAAAAGAAGGAAAAGAAAAATCTTTCAAAATCAGTGATAGAGCATTTGAAAGAGTAGAAAACTTTAAATATCTGGGATCAACCATAAGTGATAAAAATGATATAATGACAGAGATCAAAAACATAATAGAAGTAGTGAACAGAATATATCATTGTGGAGAAATAGTATAGCCTAAGCTTGATGACGCAATTCGGTAGGCTCCGCCCACCGCAGTAGCTATGGCGTCATTCCGCCATCTTGTGTTGTAGTTTATTGTAGATTTTAGTGTATACGTCATTTGGTACAAATGACGTATATTAAAACCGACAGTTGGGAGCACATGGTTTGTTTTATAATCAGTCGAGCCCTGGGCATCATAGGATGCGGATGCACGTTCTAGTAGAGTCTAGCTTTGGGCATCGATGTAGATGGATGCATGTTTAGTCTGCTATTGTACTCCTCCTGAGTTTACCTTTATGTCAGTTTATGTTCAAGTATTAAATGATTGTTGATGTTAATCACTGGAGTTAACTTCATAATTTGAGTTGTCTGAATTATTACACCTTCTACAAGTATTATCCATATAAGGACCCGTAACAATCATATACTGCATAAAATACTGAAAAATAGACAGATCTCCAGAAAACTTTAAAAAAAAAACATATGCAAGACAATGATTCTACTAGCAGTAACATATGATGGTGAAACATGGACCATCAGCAAACAAGCAGAAAATATGCTAAACACTTGGAAAGAGAAAATATTTAGGAAAATATATTACCCAGTAAAGGACAATAACGAGTGGAGGAGTAGAACTAATTCAGAATTTAGAAATGCATGAAGAACTGTATGAAGAACCAAATATAACAGCTGAAATCAAAATGAACAGATTGAGGTGTGTTGGGCACATAGAAAGAATGGAAAACAACAGAGTTCCAAAAGCAATAAATGAGAAAAGGCTTAAAGGCAGACGAAGAAGCAGATTGCTGGAGTAAGTGGAGAATAACCTTAAAGCCATAGGAGTGAGAGAGTGGAGGAATAAGAGTATGGATTGGTAAAAGTGGAGAAGAGTAGTATGGCAGGGCATGGCCCTAAATGGACTATGAGCCAAAATGAGAAGAAGAAGAATATGTGCATCTATGTCTGTATTAATGTCATATTAAACAATAGGATTAAAAATGATAGCGCACATTATGTGCACACATGACTCTTTACATTTCGTCAATACACGAACATATGACATTTTAGTGTATTACCTATGTTAACCGATAATTTAATTGAACAATTTTCGAATCGATTCAGATACCATCAACAGGTAACGACTCTTTAAAATCTCGATTTGGATGCATCGTCCCATAAATAGTGTATTGTGAACAATATTACTGTCTGAAATGCCTTCAATACCATGAGGCGTACTAAGATTTGTGTGCTGATAAGGTTGTGCTGCAGTGCTCAGTGTGATAGGTATTTAGCTCACTTTTAATATTATCTTTGTAGGTGTAATGTTTTTGATTTCTGAGCAGTACGATTCTAGTTATAATATGCAGAGAAAGTTAGCCTACATTGTTTACAGAAATATAGACGGAATAAACTTTTATAGATTTATGACAGGCTGCTGTGTACTGTCACACCAGTTTTATTGACGGCGTTGACGCATGTCTTCCTTGCATTGCCTTGTAGGCATGCTACATCTGCTGTAGTGGCGAAAACTATATTCATAGCATTTGCCTAGCACTGAACAGACAAGCAAATCGTGTGTTAAGCTGATCGATCAGAATGGTTATGGAGGGTATTAGAGAAATTAGAGAAATTTCACATATACCTATTGGTCTTCTATGAACAAATATTATTGAGAAGAGATTAAAACTACGAGGAAAGAAAGCAAGGATGAATTATCTATTTAACTGGCGTGATTCTTTTTAACAACAATATTATTTTGAGTAGAAAAATGAGATAAAGTGATAACTCATTAATATTCAATGGATGAATGGCTTTTCGTCAGTATTATGAAATTTTTTAAAACTTAAATTACAACAATTTAGAAATTTCTGTTATCAAACATTTTAAAATTTAAGTTTATGTCAGTTTCTTAACACAAAAATTATGAAACAAATTATGTATTTAATCTCCCTTGAAAATAAAAAAATTAAAACGATTCTATGTTGTTAGAGCATTTTCGAAAAAAATGCTCTATTGTCCCCGTTTTGTCTGTCTGTCCGTCTGTCCGTCATCACCCTAGATCTCAACAACCATAAGTCCTAGACCCATGATGTATATATCATTTTGTAGGTCTTGGCCTGCCAAGAAATGACTTTTTTCCATTTCGCGATCTGACCTCGCAGGGCCGTAAAAGGGGGCTTAGTACCGTTTTTTGCAATGTAAGCTATATTAATAAAGAGCGCCTATATCTCAACAACCATAAGTCCTAGACCCATGATGTATATATCATTTTGTAGGTCTTGGCCTGCCAAGAAATGACTTTTTTCCATTTCGCGATCTGACCTCGCAGGGCCGTAAAAGGGGGCTTAGTACCGTTTTTTGCTATGTAAGCTATATTAATAAAGAGCGCCTATATCTCAACAACCATAAGTCCTAGACCCATGATGTATATATCTTTTTGTAGGTCTTGGCCTGCCAAGTGTACATCAAAAGTCCATTTCGCGATAGGACCTCTGAGGGCCGGGCTTCAGGGCTCCTAAGGGGCTTATATATTATATATACACCTTGTACGTTCAATAACCCATTCATTTGGTGCGAAATACTGCAGCACGTAGTTTCACCAAGATTTATTAAGAAACTCATCAAATGAAATAGTAAGCTTGTGTTCTGAGTTTAATTGAAAGTATCAGAGCTATGCAACAATTGACGGAGTTTTCGGACGATTAAATGACTATAATTTCGAATGTTTTCAATTATGAGTCCTATTTGAGTAACCACAAACCACTTGTAGTTAGCTTTAAGAGAAAATTTTTTTTTTTTTCAAATATAAAGAAACATTTTTATAATATTTTTTTACAGATATATGCATTACACAATTGAATTTATAAACATTTCCAAAATTTACAAATATTTACTGAAAGTAACATACGTACTGATACATAACAAGAAAATGCGCTAACACGTCCTGTGTCCAGAATGGAACAGGCTTAATTGCTTGTTTTTTTTTTACTTTTATTTAGAAAAAAACGAAAAAAAAAACCAAAAGACAATGAAAGATAATTTATAAAAAAACCTGACATCCCCAGTGCGCGTCCGTTTGTTTTAAGTATAGTGAGATTCGAAAAAAATATTTTTAGTTCATAAGATTCAAATTAATACACCAAATGTGCTTTTTTATGAAAACATAAACATGAACATACATAAATTTAGAAACTTAAGTTTATACAGAGAGGGAGATTGACTAAATAAAGTGTGAAAACTAAATGTATCTTTGTATTAATGAAACGTAAATTCTTTATATCAAAATATTGTAGACTGGATATTTTTAGGTATATTTTAAGTCTGTAAATGTTTATTAGTTGTTTTTTATGTATTTTATTTTTGTGAATATTTTGTTTTGTTTGACAGAGATAATTATTGTTGATTTGAGGCTATAAACATCCTATACATTTCAAATGAAGCCTTAAAAAGTCACACATTAAAACAACTCTGCTGATGAGTCACAAGAGACATATATGAAATGAGTAAGTTAACTAGATTCAAAATATGAATTAGTACAGAAAAACAAGTTTATCTAGGGAAGCATTCTCAATAATCTTGAACTGTATCCCAGTAACACTTGTAAGTACAGGGAAAACTTACCAGGAATCCATTTTATTTTTATAGTCCAAAATTAGTATTAGACTTTTAAGTTTCCCCAGTTCTTTATTACAACTTAGAAGAAACCATATTTCTGAGCCAGTCTGAAAAAAAAAAACATTACACATGATATTGGTTTTATAAATATTAGGGAGAGTGATGTTAAATAGGTCATGTGAAATTCACATTAGCAGATGCAAGTTTAAAGATCTATATAAAAATTAAAAAAAATTAAAAACATATGAACTTTTCCATTGTCTTTACATAGACCCTAGGTCGCACCCCAGCCCTGTAGCCAAGGGGGGGGGGGGACTGGGGGCCGTGTCTCCCACCCCCCCGCTTAAAAAAGAAGAAAAAGAGGAAAAAAATAAAGAAAAAGCAACTAAAATGAAAAGGTGCCCCCTTGCTGGGTATTGGTGCCTCCCTGCTTACTTTGACCTGGCTACGGGCCTATCGCACCGTATTATACAGCGAGAGGTTGCAAAACTCTTGTGCGGCAGCCTCTGACAGACAGCTAAATATTCCTTTTCATCTTTGATTAAACAACAGAATAAGTTATTAATTCTAAATTAGTGTAATTATGTATTTCAAAAGCTCAATTACTTATTGAAAGAAAGCTTAACGATAGTATAATTTACAATGAAAAAGATATTTTAAGAACGAAATGTTTTCAAGTAAAAAAATGATTAGATATTTAAGGAAACAAAAAAATTAATTTCGAAAATATATAATAGAGAACTGATATAATAAAGAACTGACATAATAGAGAACTGATATAATAGTGAACTGATTTTTTCTAGTAGTCCTCTTAATATTTAAATTACCCTTTCACCCTGCTGGTCGTGAGCCCAACTTAGGGCAATAATATGTATTACAATAATTGATAAAAACTGAAGTTGTTACAAGAAGAGTGAGTTTATGCTACTGTTTAAAACGCTGTAAAAAGAGGGGGATGGATCATTTAAAGCACATAGTAATTGTGAGATCAATAGGTTTCGAAGGCTAAAATATTGATGACAAAATAAAGATGTCAAAGTACGAAATAAAAAAACTTGAGAATGTGATTGATGATTTTCTTTGTGTTTTTGTTTTTTGATAATACTTGAAATTTGTGTAATGACGAACTATATGTATTGTACTCGGCAATATGATGTGAGTAAAATTTAACAACAATTTCTAAGGTTAACATTACATAAGTCTTTGAGAAATCTAGTTGAGTAAATTGCTTGACGCAATGGAAATATTCAAATTAGTTTTAGGATACCCCAACCTTTACTACAGTAATACCATAAGTAAGAAAAACTTCGTTTATGAGTACAACGATGAAACAATAAATATCCTATAACTCTCAGAAACATGTATATGTATCATCTAATGAGAGTACGTAAAAAATATCTTAATCATCTGGGAACATAAAAATATATAATGTAGACTTAAGTTATTTATGAACTTTTAGTACAAATTATGATTTTATAATGAAGCGAAAAAAATAATGAGAAGAAAAACAAGAAACATTAACCGGCGTAAAAATATAGGAATCTATTTATACAATTTATGACGCTTTTATTCTATTTCTTGTATGGTAGTTTTTTTTTTTGTTTTTGCAGGTTGGTCGCAAAGGCTAGATTTATGTTTAAGTGGGTCGCGAAGCGGCCTTGTTTGAGAATCACTGTATTATTAAATAATTAGGGACTTAAATGAGGTAAACTTTTATATATGACTGAAATCCAAAGATTGTCTGGATGCGGTCTCATCGGCTAATTACTTAATATGATCAAAAACTAAATCTTTTCATTGATTACATTCCTCGTTCTGAAAGTGTGTTTGGCAATCCAACAGTGAGCCTTAATTGGGTCACGACAAAGCTTTATTTTATAATTTTATACTTTTTAATGGATCAAGAATCCATGAGTACATAACTTTACATCTATATTAGATATTAAAGTATGTGTTTCTGCATAGCGTCAGTGGGAAACAAACTTTTTGGTAGTTCTTTACAAGTGCTTAGTGAAAATAAAAATAGTTGTTCAGATATATAACCGAAAATTTCATTATCGGTTGCAAAGTGTTGATCTGATAATCACTTGATTCCCGTGTCGAAATATCATTTCGATTGTTTGGCTTTAGATAATATATTGTTTGATTGTAGAAATGATAAACAAATAATCTCTTGATAAACTGTTTTATGTCTAAAAGTTTTTCTTTATTCTAATCAGCTTTTATTTTTCAAACTGTTGAATGTATTGAAAATCATTAAAACTATTATCATGTTCGGCCAGTCCATCAAAATGATCATTTAATGTTAATAGATAAAATACTCTAATTTAATTAATTAAGAAAAATAAATTTAATGTTATCGATTGGTGATTTACGGCCTATCGTGTTCATTTTTCCCAAATTTTTTAGGGTATTAAGATGGAACATTTTTTTTAACATTTTAAGTGAAAAGAAAAATAGCAAAAACAATAAAATAATTAAAGAATTAATGCATTCAACTATTTACCAAGCATCATGTCTATGTAACTCTTAAATTGTTTGTCCGGAAATTGATATAAGGTGATTCAAATGACATGTTCTATGCATCAATACAGCCCAAAGTAATTTCGGTCATATAGTATTTGTTATTTCTCATGTATTTCTCATATTAGTAGCGTACTCTAAAATTTCACGTGAAAGGATTCACAGTTTAGACAAGTGCTGTCCTCTTCTAACTTTGTAATGTTTAAACAGAACTCTTTAAGGAATTAGGTTAATTTTGAGCTTTCCTTTGTTAGTTTGATTTTCTTTTAGCTGTATTGCCGATCCTTTTTGTATCAAGTATTGATTTCTGTATCGCCGATACATTTTAAACGGAAAATTTTCGATAATCGATGACAATACTTTTCTATCGGTATTTTAAGAATGTATTGTAACAAACAATAACAAAAAAAATAATTTGTATCTTAAAATATTCAAAATGAAAAAATAAATATATATCTCATAAACCCAATTGAATAACCCCACTATTTGTTTGTTTATCAGTTTTGAAAAAAAAATCAAAATATCACAATTGTACTGTTCATACAATTCAGAAAAAAATTTGCAGAAAAACAATAGCGATTAAGTACCTTGTTTTAAAAGTAATCTACATACATTCAACCACTACTAGTAATCATAGCCATCAACCCTACCAATATTATTATCACCCACCTCCCCACCAATACAACCACGGTTGGCGAGTTGAAGGAAAGGTTTAATTTTAATTCTTTTTTGAAGTTTTTGCTTTGCGCGCCGATATCTATAAATGCTATTATTATATTCTTTCATTCATTGACTTTCTTTCTTTCAACTATTTGTTCAATGTTTCAATGAACGACAGAAAAGAAAACTTTATATATATATACTAGTTGCAAGTACCCGGCTTTGTCCGGGTTTAAAATAAGGTTTTCTGTTTACCTTCTGTTTTCTCCCTACCCCCTCTCTCGCTTCATCTCTCTCTCTCCCTCCCTCCCCGTCTCTCCCTTTCCCTCCCTCCCTCTCCCTCCCTCTCTCCCCTCTCCCCTCCTTCTCTCCCACCGTCCATCCTCCCTAACTCCTCCTTCCCTCTCTCTCCCTCCCTGCCCCCTCTTTCTCTTTATCTCTTCCTCCCCTTTCTTCCATCCTCTCCCTCTCTCCTTCCCTCCCCTCTCTCACTCCCTAACCCCTCTCTCCCTCCTTTCTCCCTCCCTCCCCTTTCCATCTCTCTCCCTCCCCCTCTCTCCCCCTTCCTCCCTCCCTCATTTCCTCTCTCTCCCTCCCTGCTCCGCTCACTCTTTATCTCTCTCTCTCCCTCCCTCTCTCCCACCCCCTCTCCCTCCCTTCCTTTCTCTCTCCCTCTCCCCCTGCTTCCTCTCCCATCTCCCTCTCCCCCTGCTCCCTCTCCCATCTCCCTCCTTTTCTCCCCCCTGTCCATCCCCCTCCCTCCCTCCTACCCTCCTTTCCTCTCTCTCCTCCTGCCCTCTCTCTCTCTCTTTCTTTATCTCTCTCCCCCCCTCTCTCTCTCTCTCTCTCTCTCTCTATATATATATATATATATATATATATTTATTATTATGGCTTCACACTTCTTCTAAAATCCTTCTTCATTCCTTTATCTTCCTCAAACTGTACAAATCACAGAGCATGAAAAAACATCAACAATTCTTTGCATCACAAAGGCACAATACAGCACCAGCGCGCAAGTTCTATTCGATCATCGGTAAATGACGTCACAGAGGAATTTTATTTATGGCGCCGTCGAGATTACTTTAATATAGCAAAATACTAAAATAAAAAAAATTAATTGCAATTAAACTACCCATCGAGATGAAACGAAACATGTCCTATAACCTTCCCCATGTAATTATGTGTATGTGTAACAAATTTCACATTATTTGGTTATCTGGATCTTGAGTTATAAGGGAACAGACAGACAGACAGACAGACAGACAACAAATGCCTCTTATAAGTATACTAGTTGCAAGTACCCGGCTTTGCCCGGGTTTAAAATAAGGTTTTCTGTTTAC